>CM066031.1:782562557-782932162 GCA_033557465.1 Ichthyophis bannanicus | reverse complement strand
CTCTTGGTTTTAAACCGCAAACGGCGTGTGGGTAGGCGTACGGAGTTCATTAAATGAACCTTTGTTCAAGGCGAAGGAGGAGCTTCTTCCAACTAACCCCCCCTCGCCAATCGGGCCGTACTACTTTTAAAACCAAAAATTTCAGATCAGAAAGTGTATGGCGAGCTTCTAACCAATGATCTACTAGAGGTTTATCAACCGCCTGTCTACGAATGTTGCTCTTGTGCTCAATAATACATGTCTTTATACTCCTTTTGGTTTTTCCAATGTAACAAAGGTTGCAAGGACAAAGGATCAAATAGATGACATTCTGGGTGTCACAAATGGAAAAATCTTTCAACAAGACTTTATATGTCGAGCCCGGCTTGAAAAATTCCTTTTTAGTCACCAGAACGTTCTCACAAACACAACACCTACCACACTTTAAATGTCCACATGCTTTTGGAGTGAATCTAGGCTTACCTAGAGCAGATGGTACTAAAATATCTCTTATATTAGAATTCCTCTTGTATGCAACCAGAAGTTTTGTATCATTTAAGGAAGGGAGAGGATTTAAAATATGCCACGCTTTCCTTAATATTTGGGCAATTTCCCTAGAATGTTCTGAAAAAGTGATCGTACAAACAATGTTGTTGGATTCAACAGGAGCACGTTTCTGTAAGAGTGTTGCTCTATCAGCTGACCAAGCATGATGACAGGCCTTTGTGATACAGGCATCTGGATACCCACGATCTTTAAATCTTTGACCCATGTCAACAGCATGGGCTTTAAAATCCTCATCTGTAGTACAGAGTCTCCGAATTCTCAAAAATTGGCTCATGGGAAGATTTTCTTTTAACGATCGATTATGAAAACTACTGAAATGCAGGAGAGAATTCCTATCAGTAGGCTTACAGTACAAAGTTGTTATGAAACCTTCTGAAGTGTTTTTAATTAATATATCCAGATACGCTATTTCATTCGGACTATATGAATGTTCAAATTGTAAATGCGGGTCACAGGAGTTTAGCCACTGGATGAAAGATAACAACAGATTTTCTGTGCTCTCCCATATGAGGAACACATCGTCAATGTAACGTTTCCACATTTTTATATTTGATTTGTAAGGATGTGTATTTAAGAAAACTTTTTCAAAATGTGAGACATAAAGGTTAGCCACATCTGGTGCTACCGATGAGCCCATTGCAACCCCCTGTATTTGATGGTAGTACAAATCCTGGAAACAAAAAAAAGTTGTTATGTAATATTAAGGTAGCCAATTGAAGAAGAAAGCAAGTAGGGGTACGAACAGGTGTAGTTCTGGTGATCAGGTAATCAGCTATAACGCCAATCGCCGCATTTTGAGGAATGTTGGTATAAAGA
This sequence comes from Ichthyophis bannanicus, assembly GCA_033557465.1. Lineage (NCBI taxonomy): Eukaryota > Metazoa > Chordata > Amphibia > Gymnophiona > Ichthyophiidae > Ichthyophis > Ichthyophis bannanicus. The sequence goes on along the minus strand of CM066031.1, from coordinate 782,930,800 downwards.
GATTTTATATCCAAAGTAACAAGAAAAATATCATTATGATTACCATCATAAATGCTAAGCAATTGGATCATGTGTGAAGAATCACACACAAAGGAAGGAGTAAGTTGTACAAAGGGGCGAAGAAACACATCCAGATACTTCGATATAGGCTCAAACAAGGACCCTATGCAAGAAACAATGGGTCTGCCTGGGGGGTTTTCCAGAGACTTATGAATTTTGGGCAAAACATATATCGTAGGCATAACTGGATGGGACACTGTGAGGAATTGTGCTTCCTTAGATGTGAGATACCCAGCTTGTACACCTACATAAATCAGCGTATCAGCCTGTTGTTTAAGAACAGATGTAGGATCTTCACGTAGCCTTCACGTAGCGTAGTGTCTTTAATTTGTCGTAAAATCTCTTGAATATATGCATCTCTGTCTTGAATAACGAGCGCTCCACCTTTATCCGCCGGTTTAATGATAATATCAAAATTTGTTTTAAGACAAGAAAGTGCGTGCTTTTCCTCTTTACTGAGGTTAAAATAAGTATGTGGTTTTTTTGTTTCATACATATTCTGTATCTCGTGAAGTACTACTTTCTGGAAGGTGTTAATAATGGCATTTTCAGCTTTTGGCATCCAAGTGGAATGGTTTTTAATGACAGAAGGATCAATATTCCCTTCTTCTTGATTTTTAAAGAAATCTTTAATATGAAGTTTTCTAAAAAACTTAAACAATTCCACTTGGGTACTGAACCGGTCATGTTTAACAGAGGGAACAAGACAACCCCTTTTGTAACACTGAAATCTCAATAGGATTAAGGACATATTTTGATAAATTAAAAATACCCTCCCCCCCTTTTTTCCCTCCCCTTTTTCCTTCCCCTCTTTCTCCTTTATCCCCCTTTTCCCCTCCCTCACACTCCTCCCTTTCCCCCTTCCCCCCTCCCCCTCCCCCTCCCCCTCCCTTTTTTCCCCTTCCTCCCCTTCCCCCCCTTTCCCCCCCTTCCCCCTCCTCCCTCCTCTTCCCTCCTCCCTTCTCCCCCTCCCCCCTTTTCCCTTCACTCCTCTCCTCCCCCTTCCCCCTCCTTTCCCCCCCCTTTTCCTCCCCTTCCTTTCCCCCTCCCCCCTCCCTCTTCCCCCCCTTTTCCCCCTTCCCCTCCCCCCTTTTTTCCCTCCTCTTCCCCTCCCCCCTCTCTCTCTCTCACCTTCCCTTCCCCCTCTTCTCCCCCTCCCCCCTCCTTTCCCCCCTTCCACCTTCTCTTTCCTCTCCTCTTCCTTCCCCTTTCCCTCTTCTTTCCTCTTCCCCCTTCCTTCCCCCTCCCTTTCCCTCCTCTCTTCCCTTTTCTTTCCTTCTTTTCTTTCCTTCCCCCCTCCCCCTCTTTCCCCCCCTTTTTTCCTTTACCCCCCTTGGTTTTTGTTTTAAGATTTAACGATTTTTGCATTTCAATATAATAGATTTTGCAGTATGTTCTTTCATGCTTTTCATTAAGGATGGTAGACTTTATACTTCAGTTAAAATAGCTTCTTTATCCAGCCGACCCGTAACCCCCACAGGCGGGAAAGTGCCGTTATTTAGGCGTTCATTTGCATTAGACATCCTCACGTTACTTTAAGCAGTCTAGCTGCTGACCCTTAACCTACACAGGCGGGAAAGTGCCGTTATTTAGGCGTTCATTTGCATCAGACATCATCGCGTTACTTTGAGCAGTGTAGCTGGGCAGAACGCACTTCACGGTAAGCCTTTATCACTTTAGTCTCCTCTAAGAGTTTATGCATTCTTTTTACATTATCCATATGCATTAATCTATGGAGTTTTATGTTATAATTTTATGGTACAGTTTACAAGCTTTTTTGAAGGTTGATCTGTCTGTTAAGCGATGTCTTTTAGACCTTTTCATATGACACATGTTGCAATTGTAGATCTGTTAGCTGCCCCTGGCTGTCTAGGTTTTTTGGCAATGCATATATTCCTTAGACAACAACACATATTATTAGCCATATAAAATTGTTTTCACACAATGATTCATTCAGTTTTGCTGATCCCTAATTCGGAAAAAGCGGGAAAACGCCGACATCTTTGTTTTGAGCGCCGCCTTAGTCTTTAGGGCAGATCGGCTGCACTTTGCGAGTTTTGATGATAATATTTTGTTTTTTCAGCTTTCATGTATTAAACATAACATAATTGTTTTGTAGCATGTTTTTCATTAAGAGCATTATGTGGTACAATTCATTTAGAGCTGTTTTGTTTGCCCTGCTAACCCCTACTTTAAATGCGGGAACGTGCCGTTTTTATCAGCAATGGACGTTAATTTGTTACTTTAGAAAGCGTCGTTGTCAGAATGTATCTCACGGCAAGCTTTTATCCTCTCATCTTTTTTTCGGGGGCTCACGCACCTTTTTTATTGCTGTATGCATTAATTTATAAGGATTCATGACACAATCTTATGGTACATCCTTTTTGAAGATTGAATTGCCTCTTTTTAAAGATTAAATTACCTGGGGTTGTTCTATTTTTTAAGATCCAATTTTTAGGATCTGCATATGACATATGCTTCATTGGCATCCTTGGCTGTCCACTCTTTGGTGGCTATTTTAAAGCTACCCTGCTTGCCATTGTGACATCTAGAGTGTTCTGCTTCTCTATATGGTATATTATTCTCCTTTGCTAATTAGTTAAAATACATTTCTGTTATGCAAAAAATGCACTTTCATGCTTATACAAACTGTACAGAGAATGAAAAAGTATAAACAAGATTTCCCTCTTCATATTGCACACAGTCTGCTTTCCTGTCTTTATTTTTTAGCAATTCTGTATTAAGAAAAAAAACGTTTTGCCAGCTTTGAGTTCTCATTTTTGTATGCCCTTTCTCTGAGAGCATGCACTGACATCTCTACGCTTACAAAGGAATAGATCTCTCTGGTCATTGAATGATTCATATAATTTATTTCTCAGCCATTCTTTGATAGGAGTCTCTAGGAAGGCAGCCCTTTAAAGTAATATCTTTCAAACAGACCCGGTTTATTAAGCATTTTTCCCACGGACACACAAATGAGAGAACACCTTTAGCACATAAATCCCAGTAGAATGGCACCAGTTTCTTGCTTAAGGCCGAACATTATTACCATATAATAAAAGAGTCTTTACACACACATTTATATCTAAATTGCATGTTTTTTTAATAGATCATATTGTATTGTTATATTGATGGTCCTTTAGTCAAGAAGTCTGTCTCATGAACTGCATCAGCTCTGTCAAATGGGCAAGGGCCCTTTAAATTCTTTTGCTGCACCTCCACATAGGGAGCTCAATATACTTTCAGAAAAAAATTTGTTTAGTTTTCATTTTTTATGCATTTTTCTGCTATTTTGGGGTGTTTTTTCAATTAAACATATCTGTATTTAAAAGAGATTTTTTAACGTGTGTTAAAATGATTTAACATACACTAACCAATGAATTCAGGAACACTTAATCAAGTAGTGTAATTAAATTAATGTAGTGTGCACTACATTTCTTAAGGTGCATTTAATGAACTGAGAGGCCTGGTCACTAAAATGTGCTAGGTTATTAGTCATTGAGGCCCGTTTTTTAGCATGGGAGCAGGGCCAGACCTGTGCTAGCTATGGGGGCATGCCTGGCATGGGTTGGTATTGTCCTGGCACTAAGCTGCTTGCCGCATTTAATGCAGGTGCGTTTACATTGACATATTGAGGTGGTGGTAAGTTCACCCATGCTTACTGCAACATTGTCAGCGCATGCCAAAGATGCCTGCAGTAACTGCAGTGGGCACACTCTGCCCTTGAACGCCCAGTCTCCACACCAAATTGTGCTAAGCGGCTAGCATGAGATGAATACACACCTGACCCCTAGTGGTGATAATGTGAGAGTACGGCAAGATTACTGCTAGAGGTCCAGATGCCATTTTGAACCTGGAACCACCATGTACAGAAGTCCCGGGGAATCTTTCCTGCTCCCACTAGACCACCAGAGACCCCAGTTAGAGCGGGGGATGGGATCAGGGAATGTGGGTGTGACGAATTTCCCAAAAGGGCCATTGGAGGGCTGGGGAATTGATGTTTGGAGTTCATTGGGAGTTCTGTCAGCAAGTGGGGAAATGAGTGCTATCAGAAGGAGTGATTTTAAAAAGCTGCTCCAATGCACACGTGGGGAAAAGCTGTTTGCTTTTTTTCCCCCCCACATGCAGCTTTTTAAAATTGCTGCTCCGAGGGCCATGATGAGACATTGCATTCCTTTAACATGTATCTTACATGATGCCCTGCATTTGGCAGAGCCATTTTCCATCTCCTAACCTGAACGTCTTAATTCCCCTCTCCACGACCTATCTAAAATTGACCTTCACATGTGCTGATATACGTATATTATATCTATGTTTATTTTGCATATTTATATTTTTCAGAATGTAGGTAGCATTTTCTTTAACCTTTTAATCTCAAGAATTAGGAAAGTATATTGGGCTTCCTTCCCATTCCATTGAGTGTTGGTCATTCGGTGATGTACAGTTGTTGTTTTTTTTTTTTAATGTTCCAGGTAAGAGGAGCTCTCACTTGTTTAGCAAAAGAAGCAAAGAAATCCCTTCGATGTAAACACCTGGTAACGTTTCAGGAAATCATAACCCATGCGTGGGAGAAGGTGTTATCATTTCTTGGACAGCCAATGCACAAATCAACTGAGAGCAACTTGGTACAAAGCAGTGTAAGTTATATGAAAGTAAGGGTGTCTTAGTTTAGATCTGACCACACAATTTCCATTTTCATCACATTTTATGTCATACACAGTATGCAGATATTTGGGTCCTATACAGTGGAGCGCATGCTAAAAATGTATTGGTACCCATAAACCAAATATTTTAACATGAATGCTAAAACAGCTCTTAATGGGGAACACACAAAATACTTTTGCACACCTCCTAAAAAGCATCACTGTCCCATCACCTGGCAACAATCGGCAAAATGGAACTGAATGATATCACACTGTACTATGACTTACACATACTGTTTGGGTGAGGACCTTCAATGATAGGGAAGCCTGTCGAAGGGATTGTTTCCTGCCATTGGGGGGAGGGGGGAGTCTGTTAAGTATGGGACAGGGATCTGCCAGCGGGGTTACTTGCTACTGGGAGGGAGCAAGTACCCTTTGGATGGAGAAAAAACTGCTGGTGAGGTGGTTTGTGGTTGGGAGAGTCCTGAATAAGGGAGATGTCTGCTAGGAGTTCTCCATGGACAAGCAGGATTGCGTCAGCCACACCTGGTGTCGACCTCCGGGCGGCGCCAATGCGGAAATGCTCTCTAGAGCTCAGAAAGTAAAACTCTCTGAGCCCGCCCTGGTAGCCCAGGTGGCCACCCACCGTCCCGCCCCCTAGCCACCAGTATTCTTCCTTCCGCCTTGCCAGCAAGACGGACCCTGCTCTCTCTCCAAGTTTTATTATTTTGTTTGTTATTTTTCCCTATCGCCATGACCAAAACCGGTCTGAAAAAATGCCTCCTCTGTAAGAAGAAGATGAGCACTGCGGACTCCCATGACAACTGCCTACGCTGCCTGGGTTCCGACCATAATGCTGAACAATGCCATAACTGCGGGAGAATGTCCCCTAGGACTTTAAAGATTAGGGGACACAACTTGAAAGAACTTCTTTCTGAAACCACACAGCCTGTACCTGTTGCTGCTCCGATGGTTTCCCCGCAGGACCCGGCTCTGGAAGTGCCCGTTGCGGCCTCCTTTCACGACCATGGTGCCGACTGCCTCCAGCCTACTACTGCAACTCCTTCCCTGGCTCCCGTGGTAGACCAGCATGCTGAGGTGAGACCTGCCGACTCTATGCCGGCTGAAAAACCTAAAGAGAGCCATGCGGTCTTCAAAGATGGCGCCCGGGCTCAGTCCTCCAGCTCCGGGCACCGGTCCTCCAGCCACGCCCCTTCCGGGAACAGGCACGACCAATTGGAAGACTCCAATCCCTCCGCTTCTGCTATTGGACGCCGCAGGTCCTCCAACCACGCCCCCGGGCTCCTCCAGCACTCGGCGGCGTCGGGAAACCGTGGCAACGATTCACATCGCGGCAAAGGATCTTCTCCGCGCCGCAGACCCTCTCGCAGCCGCAGCAGTTCCAGCGGCAACAGCCCCGACGAACACACACGCCGTCGGGGCAGAAAGGGAGGTCGAAATCGTTCCAGCAGCCAGTCGGACGGCCGAAGATCAAAGAGGAGCAAAAACTGCAGGAAACGTCGCCGCCACAGCTCCAGCAGTAGCTGCTGCAGTTCCCCCGACAGCAGAGAGGCTCCAGGCACAGGGACGCACGGTCTAAGCGCCGCGCGCACCATCGACACCACAAGCGCAGAAGGAGTCGCGTAAGCATATCTGCCTCCCCCAGCCCCTCTCGCAGCATACGGAGCCCATCAGCCTCCAGCTCTGTTGTGCGCCTGCTGTCTCAATTACTGAAGCAGGCTACAGGGACAGCCCCTGCACTCACACCCCAAACTACTCCAGCGGAACAGGAACAGGAACCCCTGCACGTAGTCACACCGACTGGGGACTCCCGGGCGCACTCGCTGGACATTACTCCCTCGAGCGACCCGCCCCCGGAGGCAGACACAGGTGATCTTGAAGACGCAGTAGTGGGGTCTGCGGCCCAAGCCAGTGGAGGCATGACCCCGGAGCGAGGGAACTCTCCAGATCCGGAGGATCCACCACCCCCAGAGGACCTTACCTACCCAAAATTCCTGCTCAAACTGGCCTCCACCCTGTCCTTACAAGGTCGGGAGGACAAGAAAGCTGACATGCCGGAGGTTTTGAAATACCTCGCCACCCCGAGAACTGTGTTTACGCTGCCTATCCACCAGACTCTTCGTGACAACCATCTGAGACTCTGGCAGACCCCGGCATCCGGACGCCCTTTTCCCAGGAGGCTGGAGGCTAAGTACCAGGTACAGCCTGTTCCAGGATTTGCATCCCCACAACTACCCCACCACTCCATTGTGGTGTCATCAGCCCTCAAGCGCGTAAAGTCTTCCCGCACGCATGCCAACAGCCCGCCTGGTCGGGACCACAAGCTCCTCGATGATATCGGGAGGAAGGTGTACCAAGGGGCCATGCTCAACGCGAAGATTGCGGCCCACCAATTTCAGCAAGTCCTTTTTCAGGATGCATGCATGGCGAACCTGGCATGCAAGGCCTCCACTGCAACAACCTCGTCAGCGAGGGACATTCTGTGCCTTCTGGGCCATATGTCGGCCGCCACCTCCGTACTCCCCACAGCGAGGCTACGGATGCGCCCACTCCAATGGCATTTGCGCGACCTTTGGAACCAGAGTTCCCAACCACTCTCGACCACCATCCACATGACTCCACTAATCCACGCACAGCTTCGCTGGTGGACAGAGCCAGTCAACTTGTCAATGGGGAAGGACCTCCACCCCCAGGAGCACCAAGTTGTTCTAACTACAGATGCATCAAACACTGGCTGGGGCGCCCACATGCAATCACTAAGCACCCAAGGTCAGTGGTCGAAGAGGGAGAGACGTCTGCACATCAACCTCCTCGCGCTGAGGGCAATGAGATATGCCCTGACAGCGTTCCTCCCGCAGCTGCGCGGGAAGTCCATTCTCATCCAGACGGACAACCAAGTAGCGATGTTCTATGTCAACAAACAAGGAGGCACTCACTCACGCCTCCTCTGCAAGGAGGCCACGCTAATCTGGACCCTGGCCTTGAAGAACGCTTGCCACCTTCGGGCCTCCTACCTCCCAGGGGATCAGAACACCCTGGCGGACAAACTGAGCAGACAACTACAGCCCCATGAATGGATGCTACACCGGACAGTGGCCGACGACCTCTTCCAGCTCTGGGGACAGCCGGATATCGACCTCTTTGCTACAGAGTCGAATACCCAATGCCCCCTGTTCTGCTCCAGACACCAGTCAGCCTGGCACAGGGGGAGCCGAAACGACTACCCCTCAAGCCGGACCTCCTGACTCAGGACGACGGCAGGATACGACATCCCAACCTGGAAGCCCTGTCTCTCACTGCCTGGAGGTTGAGCGGATAAGCCTGTCCGAGTTCCAGCTCACCACCAAAGTGCAAGATGTTGTGCTAGCGGCCAGGAGACCCTCCACCAGGAAATCCTATGGACTTAAATGGAAGAGGTTCAGCCTTTGGTGCGCGAACCAAGGCCTGGAACCCACCACATGCTCGCTCCCACACGTCCTGCACTACCTCAAGAGTCTGTCCAACCAGGGACTGCAGACACAATCCATCCGAGTACACCTCTCGGCGATAGCAGCGTTCCATACGCCAGTAGGAACCTCCTCCATCGGAACACTGCCCCTCACAGTCCGTTTCATGAAGGGCCTATCCAACCTGAAGCCCCCAGTCAGACAACCAGTTCCATCTTGGGACCTCAACACCGTCCTGCAGCGCCTCACACAGGAACCCTTTGAACCGCTGCAGTCGGCGAACATGAAATTCGCCTCATGGAAGACGATCTTCCTTGTGGCCATCGCCTCGGCGAGGAGGATCAGCGAGCTACACGCGCTGGTGTCACATCCTCCCTACACTCAGCTGCACCACGACCATGCTTCACTGAGGACTAATCCTAGATTCGTACCCAAAGTGTCTTCGGCCTTCCACGTCAACCAATCAATAGAGCTGCCTACGTTCTTCCCGGAGCCACACGCCTCGGACGAGGAGCGACGTCTGCATACCCTCGACTGCCTCAGGGCTCTCCGGATCTACCTGCATAGAACGCAAGATGTCCGGCAGGGCGAGCAGCTTTTCGTCTCCTTCGACCCGAACAGGCCCGGAAGACCCGTCAATAAAAGTCTGTGTCGCATACTGCCTTGACCCGTCCCGTACCAGCGAGATCCACCCCAGAGTGGGCCCTCATCGCCTCAGAGCGATGGCCGCGTCAATTGCCAATCTCCGCGCCGTGCCCCTAGATGAGGTATGCAAGGCAGCCACCTGGTCGTCACCACACACCTTCCAGAGACACTACTGCCTGGACCTCCGCTCCCAGGAGGGCTACGCGCTCGGAACGGCCGTCCTCTCCACGGCCCTGAGTCGCGAATGATCGCTGCCCTGCCAACTTTGGACTACCATTGTTATGCTGCACTGGACCGAGTACTGTGCCTTGCGGCACTGTAATCGTTGTTGCACTGTTACCTTGCACTGTTTGCACTGTTAATCTGCACCGTTTGCACTGTTACCATTGCATTGTTTGCACTGTCACTATTGCACTACTACACTTGTTCATTGTTTTTCCTCGTAATAAAAGTGTGTTGTTTTACATATGATCCGAGTATCTATTCCCTTCAGGGCCAGGCTCGGGCCTCCTCCCCCCAGCACATACAGCTAGGGAGACACCAGGTGTGGCTGACGCAATCCTGCTTGTCCATGGAGGGAGAAAACGGGGTTACTTACCTGTAACTGGAGTTCTCCGTGGACAGCAGGATAAGTCAGCCACACAATCCCACCCACCTCCCCTGGAGGAGGCACCCTGAAGTGACCGCTCCTAGCCGCTGGAATAGCTTGGAACATACTGGTGGCTAGGGGGCGGGGCGGTGGGTGGCCACCTGGGCTACCAGGGCGGGCTCAGAGAGTTTTACTTTCTGAGCTCTAGAGAGCATTTCCGCATTGGCGCCGCCCGGAGGTCGACACCAGGTGTGGCTGACTTATCCTGCTGTCCACGGAGAACTCCAGTTACAGGTAAGTAACCCCGTTTTTTGTGATCCCTTATTAGTTCTGTTGAAGACCAAGGGGTGGAAATTGTCTAGTGCTAACTGATCATGTCACTTTGGGCTGGGTGCCTTGGAGATTTCAAGGCACAATGGGGGTCATTCCAGAACACAAATCAGGGGTTTGCGTGTGGCGGGGATGTTTATGTGCTGAAAATATCCCAGACCGTATTCTGAAACACTGCTGTCATGCACGTCCACGGTGCTAGCACGGGGATCTCAGAACGTGAGCAGGAGGGGCGTGGTCAGCCGTGGAGACATAGAAAGCATATTCAGGAAAGGCCCGTGTACATATTAAGTGTTTCCCAGAAATGGCCACATTATTCCTGCTGCAACATGGTATAAGACTAGGACTTAGAAAATATTATGCTGTGCTCTGCTATTTGTCCCATATAGAAGAATGGTTGTGACAAGTATGTTTTGAACTGGTGTGACTGCAGTCTGGAAAAATACAAGATGCAGTCTTAAGGTACAGGGAGCAGAGGTGAGTGAATGTTGTAAGGTAAAGGAACATTTATAGACGCTCTTACAGAAATATTAGGAAGAGCAATTGTGTTTATTCAGGCTATGCACTTATGTGCTGTTTGTGCTAAAAGAGCCAATCTATGGGACCCTAACAATTCCCATGTTCAGAAAAATGGGACTGCTGATGTAGGGATAGCATGGATGTGAGCAGTGAAAGGATTTCTTTTTGGGTGAGGAACAGCTATCTTATTTGCAGTCCTGATACCCCATGTGATTATGTTATGTCATAGCTGTTATGTATAGATTCAGGGCATCTCTTTGGCAGAATCATGTTTTTGTGACAAAGTGAGAGTGTGCGTGTGTGTGATTTGAGGGGTGCATGTGCTTTTCTGCAATTCAGGGGGAACATGAAAGCCTTGCCAGTATCTGGACCATATGGATGACCGCAGCATCACTAGGTGTCAGTGTGTTTGGGCAGACAAACTCAGAGAAGGTTCACTATAACTACATGTCAAAACAGATCCTCATCAATAATAAGGGACCCTTAGAATAAGGACACTCAACAGTGCAAACAGCACTAATGCATGCCCATAATGCACATTTTGTGGGACCAATAGTGTTGCTGTTGAGCATGTATTAGTGCTGTTTGCACTGCTGAATGCCCTTATTCTGAGAATACTTATTATTGACAAGGATATGTTTTGATATTAGCCATAATGAAACCTATGCTGATTCCTTCTGGATCATTTTACATAGAGTACTCTAATTAGATCAGATATTGTTGGCAATGTGATAGAGCAGCCATACATCCGCTGTGCCTGGTACTGGGAGACACGACTGATGTAGTGTCAACATTCCCCAGATTGTCCCATGTGGCTTACATCCCTACCCAGGCCAAGATCAATGAGCTGCAATGGTGATATATCTGGAGTCTGGCTACTTGGTGTAATAGCACAGGGATCTCCCCTCCCATGCCCACACAGACCTGACCAGGGGAGCAGTGCCACAGAGGTAGCTGTGGGAAGACAGATGGGGTTGTCCCACAGGTAGCGGATGTATACAAACTGATATACACCATGATGGGACAGGTGTAGCTGCTATGAGAAATGCCAGTACCTAGATAGGTGGGTCTCAGATGCCATAGCCAGAAGGCCCTACTACAACTAAAACTACTACTGATTGTTTGTATAGCGCTACAAGGTGTGCGCAGTGCTGCACAAACACACGTAACAAATGGTCCCTGTTCAGAGGAGCTTGCAATCTAGTTGGGACAGACAACACAGCAGCTGTGAACAGGGTACATCCAGAGAGAATGATCAAGAAACACAAGTGAGCTTAGGCAGATCTGATCTAACAGTGGCACCGATGAGGTGAGTGCTCTGCCTTGATTTGAGAGGGGCCAGGGATGAAGTTTGATGTACAGACTCGGGTAGTTTGTTCAGGCATAAGGAGCAGCAAGATGAAGGGAGTGATGTCCGGATTTGGCAGTAGAAGGGAGGGGCACAGATGGAAGCAATCTGACAGAAGAGCGGTATTCACAGAGAGGGGTGTAGGAAGAGATAAGGGGGGAATGACAGTGCAGAGCTGAAGAATGAGTACATTTATAGGCCAGCAGCACAAAAGGGGCATACATTTGTTGCTCTGCAATATTATGTATCCTTTGGGGATCTGCAAGTTTAGTTTGTGGTTTTGTGGACTTGGTGAGAGTCCATCCCTAGCAGTTTAAGGCATGTTTGTAGAGATGACCAGAGCAAGAATCACTGAGGCTGGTTCCTAATGCCACATACCATTTGATGCAAGGTATGTCCTGACATACATGTTCATATTTACATTCTTGTATACCATATTGGGGTGTACTGGGCTTACCCTACCACTTTTCAAGGCATGAGGGAGACTGGTTTATGGTCTAGGTTGCAGCAGCTGTCATTTCTCTTTTGTATTTATGTCTAGTGTACATCAGCAAACTACTATTTGTGATCGACAGCTTAGGAAATGCACGTTTTTCCTGAAGGGCGTGGCATCCACAGATACTTCATGGGGATAGGCAGGATCCAAATTATGTAACGTTTCAGAATACAGTGGGCGCAGGGAAGTCCAAAATGTTTACCCACGTCCGAAACACGGGGCCAGCTGGATAGCGCTTGCACGTGCCCGCCAAGCATGTCTATCTCCCTGATTCCAGCCTAGCGGGCACATCAAGACCCACGGATGTGGAATTAGATTCAAAGGGGGCCCATTTTTGATTTAGACGTGTCTGTGGGCCAGATGTGCAGATTATGGAATCACGCTCCATGTGAATGCTAAGCATGGTATACTTGCTCCCAGAAAGGTTTAAAGTTTTAGGCCTTAGCAAGTGCATATGAAGTAGCATATAGAGAAGCCCTTTGAAAGTGGTGTAGGCCACACATGTAGGGGGTAATTTTATAAATCTAGGCATGTTTATTTCTTAGCACCCATTTGGTTCATTAACAGGCTTTAAAAATGTAGTGTGCAAAGTCTATTTTGGTTCTTTCTTAATGTTACGTGTTAATTTGTAGATTAGTACATGTTAAAGTTCAGAAATTGGGAAATCTTTTCCATTTCTTTTTGGATTATTTGGCCTTTCTCCCTATGTGCATCTCTAGTAAACTTCATCAAAGCTGCACATGTTGCATTGCCTTCTAGAAATCTGTGCTGGATTTTTAGTAGCATGAAAATCAAAAGAAAACACAGATATCTAATAATAATAATAATAATAATAATAAAGGACCTCAATCACAAGTGAGCTTAAAGGCCTGATGGCCCTCTAGCATTAAAGCCCTTTAAGGACACGGCCAGTAATGCTCAAATAATCATCACTGATCTATTACAGTTAAATTAAATACAACTTATAACATCAATCCAAAAACTTATTAGTGTTGAAAAATCCCATATACTAAAACAAACAAATTTCAAAAAGTGATTCAATGTAAATGTAACAAAGCACAGAATCCGACACAATATTGTTTTTGATAAGATTAAACAAAGACTTATCTGCATCAGGGAAATAAGCTCAGCAGAAGTTCCAAAAATAAGTGCTACTCCAGTCGGCTGTGCGCTGTCTGCGAGCTAAAGAACTCTGACAGGATATCAAATATATAAATAATGGCATCAAAAAGTCACGTGCAGAGATAGCCAATCAAGATTAAACAACACCATCGGCATCGAAGCTCCCCCAGTTGGGGTAGAGCATCTGAATGGGAACAGCTTCCTCCCACTCAGAAGCTCCTGCCCAATCGGGGCAGAGAGAGGGACCTACTAAAGAGCTCCTCCATGGGGCGCGCCCTCGCCTGATGGGCCCGCACCTGAGGGCCCTTTGGCGTGGCCCTTAGGTGGGACACAAAGTTGGGAAGATGGACCCCCCTCCAAAGAAGATCAACAAATACGGAGCCCTCCAGCAAACAATGTGCATCAACGAAGACATAACACCTCGACGGAAACCTACAGCTATAATGAAGAGACACACCAGGAACGGAATGACCGAACACACTCAACTACCAGCACCTAAAAAACTGACATCAACCTGCAACACACAAGGTAATCATCTTTATCACCACAATGCATGCCATATATTACCTTCCCATAGCCCTCCTCCTCACACAGCTGCCTCCCCGCAACACATTCTTCACTAACACCATGCAGGCACTTCCATGGATCTACTCACATGCACCGCTTTTCCATGAAACCCTTAACCAACACACAAGAGGCCCAGCCAAAAAAAGTCTCACCAAAACGAATACAAGTTCCCGCACTCTCCCAAGGAGGTCACTAAAAACCCACAATCATCTGCTTCCTATCACCATAGAACTTATTAATGCCATGTCAATAAGAAACAAAATCAGTACCCTAGCAGACCACATAAAAATACAGCAGACCGACATACTATGTATCATGGAGACATGGCTCACATCCTCTGAGAATGTTCTCCTCAACCAACTAGTACCCCCAACCCACGCATCCTTCAGCTGCCCACGCACACACAAAAAAGGAGGAGGGGTCCTGATCATAGCAAGAAGCAACCTGAGACAGCTAGGTACATATGACCTAGATTGGCCACTGTTGGAAACAGGATACTGGGCTTGATGGACTTTGGTCTGACCCAGTATGACATATCTTATGTTCTTATGACCCGAGCCACTACAAATACAATGCAATGCGAGTCAATGTGAGTCAATCCTCAAAGAGAACAAGCACCTAGCCCTGTGCCTCACCTATAGAGCCCCACATGCCTCCACGGACAAACTATCTTCTATACTAGAGGCGGTCTGCGCAGTAAACACCCTCCACAAACCTATGGTTGTACTGGGGGACTTCAATCTAAAATCAGCCTCTAGCAAGGATGCAGAATCCTTCCTGTCAGCTATGAGCTCACTGCAATACACCCAGATCATCATAGCCCCTACTCACAGATACGGATCCTTACCAGATCTCATCTTTGCACCCAATTACCTAATAGAAAAGGACATCATCACAAGCCCACTGATCACACCTGTACCATGGTCGGACCACCACATAATAAGAATTGAGATACAGTCAACAAGCCCAAAAGCTTGTCAGCACAAGCTTCACACAGGTAGAAGATTTAAAAGCTTCAAGGGCCAATTCCTCCAGGAAATACTACCCAACCTGAGCACCATTGAAAACGACTTAAACAACCAAATAGACAACCGGAATGAGATCATATCTTCTGCAGCCAAAGCCCCAGAGGCCAAGACCTCAAGAGCTCACCGCTCTGTAACCAAAACTGCCCCCTGGTACTCAAAAGAGATTTGGAAGGCAAAGAGAACACTACGGAGACTAGAATGACGCTGGAGACGCACCAGATCAGACAACACCCAGCAGGGCCATACCAAGTGTAAATCACACCTTGTGCAACTTGCACATTGGGCACATGATGTTTAACCATTTAAGTTAAGCTATTTATTTAATTCTTTACTTTAGTGCAGCGAATAGACGCCGTTAAAGCTGGTCCTCCTTTTTTTAAATGCTTAAATATATATGTGATTACTCAATTTGCATAATGAAACACAATTGATGCCAAAACGTTTAAGTTTATCCCTTCACTCAAATTTTACTCTGGTACATCGGACGGATGCCGTCATGGCCGGTCTTTCTACCTTTGAATACATAGATTTTTTGGGCACAACGTTCTACACTACAATTTCTTTATTTAGTTTGTTATAACGCTAGTGCAGCAGAGATCAACATGTGAACTATTTAGTATATATGACAATCTATTAATAATAATTTTTCCTCCTTCTTTGGGTTTTATTTGGGTAAGTTGTCATTATTTTTAAATAAATCCCTTGGAGACTGAATAAATGGTATCACATCATTCATTGACACTTTTGGATATGATGACTTTCTATTGCATAACAACTAGAGTTTTTTCCTCATTGCATTGCATCTCCTTTGTCGCGGTTCTTATGAGATTTTTTGTTATATTTTGGTATAGCCAATACAATTTTAAAAAAAGGCCCGTCATATATGTGATCCTTTTCATCCTCAGAGCTGCAATATATTATGGCATAACTTAATGCATTTTAGTGTACATCATGTATTTTATTCTCAGATGGTATTTTATTGTTATTTGCGGGATTAAGATATCAGCTTTATCACATTAGTGCACTATTCATGTTTTTAGATGTTTTACAATGTATTTATTATTATCATATTTTTAAATCATGCTTTATTTATTTATCTTTTAAAGCATATTGTTCATTAATGATTCTATATGGTATTTATATGGTTATTTTACCTGTTATGTGTTATTTATTGGCTTTTTATTCGTTTTAGTGATATATGTTCTTTATTTAACAGAAGTCCTATACAGAGAAGGTATCAGTAGAGATATTTATGGTTTCAGTTATGTCCTCATCTCAGTTGCTGTTTTCTTGTTTTTTAATGTTTTTAATGTACACAGATTCAGAGCACTATATATACCTGTATCCTATCATTTGGTGATTATGGATGGTAGCGGTTTGTTTTTCTGGTTCTTATATGATTAATTTTATGTTTTATATCAATTATTGATTTTAATTTTTAATTTTTATATTGATTTTTGATTATTTATGTGATTTGTTTTAATTGCTGATGTTTGTCTTTTTGAGGTTTGCACCCTAAAGATATCCCCTGAGGAAGGCCACATGCCAAAACGCGTAGGGGCAATAAAGAAAGGGTTTTTTATCAAACCTGAAAAACTCTGCCAGTCTGGTATCTGTTCCTTTTGTCCTATTGCATCTTACAGATACTTTGTTGCTTTCTTTGGTCTTCCCATTGCACCACCCAGGCCATGTCTTCACCATACCCTTGTGCTATGTGTATGTGCTTGTTTCAGAGACAACTATGTATTTATTTATTTACATTCTCTTATATACCGCGCTATTCTGTATCAGTGCAGTTTACATTGAACAAACTGAAATTACATTGAACAGGGCATTATAACTTGGAGATAACTATTTTACAAGGAACAAGGGCTATGGAGGGTTAAGTGGCTTGCCCAAGACCACAAGGAGCACCTGTGGGACTAGAAACCCTAGTCCTTCCGGCCCAAGGTTGCTGTCCTCTAGTGGGATTTGAACCCCCGACCTTCTGGCCTGAAGTACCTTGCCCCAACCACTAGGCCACTCCTCCACTCCAGCTTTCTAAAATAGGTCTGTGATTTGCATGTCTGACTGCCCACTTTCAGACATCCAAATCATGTACAGAGCTTCTAGAATGACTCACTAGTCAGTGGCATTGAATATACATATATAGAGGCATGCAGGGCTGGCCCTTCCACCTGGTGGCCGCCTAGGGTGATAGACCTCTGTGGATGGCAGGCCATCTTCTTCAGCGCACATAGCCTGCCACCCCCTCCATTGTTGAGCTGTTGCACAACCCTTCTGCTACCACTGAGGGGGGGCTAAGCTTGGTAGCAGCAGTCCATAGCATGCCATTTGCTTTGGCACACATGGTCTGCCATTTCTGACCCCCCCCCCAAAGTTGTGTCGGAAGGGGGGTCTGAAGCGGCAGGCCATGTGTGCTAAAGCACCATGGCATGCCACCGAGCTGAGATCATCCCCCATCTCACCATTGGAATCAGCAGCAGCAGGGGGGGCAGTGCAGGGTGGCATGGCTCGGCACGGGGGAGGGTGGCACGGATCAGCATGTAAGGAGGGTGGCATGGCCAGGGCTTCTGCCTAGGGCGGCAGAAATCCTTGGGCTAGCCCTGGAGGCATGTTTAATAAAGTGTGCTAAGGTTTGGCAACTTAGAGCACATTAAGAGGCACAAATGAGCATGGGAGGTGAAATGGACCCATGCTAACTGTTGGGGGGGACGTGCTCAGCATGTTCCTCTGTAGTTACTGCAGTGAGAAGCACTTCACTGAATTAAAATTGCAATAACAATTAATGTGAGTGCACTCAAAGCCACCCACTGAGCTGTTCCCTCCCCACGCTAACTGCAATGCCCACCCTCCACCCCTAACCCACCCAGTCCCCACCCAATCACGTGCTAAACAATGCAAGAGTTTTACCAAGCTGTCTGCTTTAGTGCATGGTAGCAGATACCGCAGTTCTGCGCTATTTAGCATGCTCTTTAGTGAGCAGTAAACTTTAGCACACTTTAGTAAACTTGCCTCATAATACGGACAGTGCTTGCCACCACTATGTGTTTAGTATAGGCCTAAAGATTGCTCTGTCTCTGTGTGGCTAAAAGTTTGAGTTTTCTGCTTTTAGCCGCATTGGGCCCTGTTGCTATCTTCTATCTTTGATTTTCTCTTACTGCCCTTGATGCTCTCTGCGGTCCTCCCAGTTAAATCTTCGCACCATCTCTCCTCCTCCCTGTTTTAGGTTAGAACTGACTTGCACGGCTGCATATACTGTATAGCTTCCTGGTCCATCTCTGTCGAATGCCCTTCCCCCAATTTATGTTTAGAGCTTGACAAATTTAAAACAGGTTAAAAATGAGCTTTTATTAAAGCTTTTGGTGGAAACAAAACCTATTTGCTGTTGTCCTCTGCATCTGGGTTCCATAGTCCCCCTCGTGTTTTTCACCTCTTTTTCAGCAGTTTATTATTTTGTCAGCTGGGATAATTGTTGTGCTATCAGTTTCCCACTATTTATTTATTTATTTATTTAAAGTCTCTTATATACCGCGCTATTTATCATCAGCGCGGTTTACATAGAACAGAACAATCTCAGTACATTTGAAATACGTATGAGTTACAGATAACAGGGCAGAAAACTTGGTCAACAAGGGTAACTATCTACAATACAATAATGATTGACTGTTTGTATAAAACAACTAACAGAGCAGAGAATATAGTGTACAGCTGTAATTAAATCCAAAATTTCTTAATTCTAGGGTGTAGTGTTTATGCTTCTGGCTATTAGACTGTCTTTTGATATATTAGATAGCATTACGGTGGCTGGAAGTATTCAGTGAAGAGGTAGTGCTTGATAGCTTTTCTGAACTGCTTCATGTCACATATTGCTCTAATTTCTGGCTGAAGTTTATTCCAACCTCTAGGCGCATAGAATTTGAAAGCTCTGTTGATCGATGATTGGGACCAATTTGTGGAATCACTCGGAATGATTAGGGTGTTTTCGGCAAATGGTCTCCTAGATCTTGTATTGGGAGTTAGACTGATGAGATCTGAAGTCGTTGCTGGTGATAATTTGTTGAAGGCCTTGAATGTAATGAGGAGAGCTTTATATCTAATTCTACATTCTATAGGGAGCCAGTGAAGGTCCCTAAGGATTGGTGTAATATGGTCTCTCTTTGATGCTCCAACTAGGATGCGAGCCGCAGCATTCATTGCTAGTTGCAGGGGGTTTATAGTGTTCTTTGGAAGACCATGTAATACAATATTCGCATAGTCAAAGTGAGGGGTGACTATTGCTTGGAATATTGAGCGGAAATCATTGTATTCTAGCATGGGTCTTAGGTGGCTTAATGATTTTATCTTGAAGTAAATCTTTTTTACTGTATTCTTTATGTGGGAGGTAAAATCCAGTCGTTGATCAAGGATCACACCTAGGTAACGAATTGTATTCTTGATTGGGAGCTCAGCGTCCCGTACCTTAAGATATGCAGGGGGGGAGAAGAGCTTGTTTCTAGTGACCAATAAAACTTCACCGCCCTGGATGAGCCTGATCTGGTCTAATCTTGGAAGCTAAACAGGGTCAAACTTGGATGGGAAACCCGGTGGGAACATCAGGTGATGTAGGCATCCTGTGCCAGAAGAAAGACCTGGAAATCTACTTCCGGTTGCATCTTGCCAAGAAAACCCAGGAGCTGGATCGCCAGAAGTCAGCATTGCCTTCACAACACATAACAACATTCATTTCCCACCTTTGTCATCCTGTCTATTTCCTATTTGTTAGCTACGCCCATAATCCAAGATTGTAAACCACTTTGATACCTACTCTGTAGCCAAATGGTGGTATATTAAGCACCAATGAATACATAGAAGCTAAATAAACTGAAATGAAACATTTCTTGGAGCATGTTTAGATCAGGAGAGAAAAACGTATATACGTAGAAGGGCATTTTCAAATCTCTGGGCAGAGTTTTCCAACAAAATACTTACCTGCAGGAAAAGCAGGTGTGAGCGACCGCATGTACCCTGTACCCACAGCAAGCACAAAAATCCCCCAATTTATGCTCATTATAAAGTGCACATTTTATTCTTGGTGAAAATGGGATTTCAGGGGCATATAAAGAGAACTAATTATGGCTACACAGTATGACTGTTGCACTGTATTTTTTTTCTTAGAATTTCTATTTGGATGAGTTTGAGAACCTGATAGATGAGCTGCTTTTTCGCCTTAATGCCTTCTCAGACAGCCTTCACCACTCACTTCCACCAAAAAACCACAACTACACAGAGGAGGAAGAAGAAGAAAATGCTTTGGTGTCTGGATCTGATTACTGTTGCAGTGTAAGGTCTGAGGTAGGTGTTGCACTATGCCTTCAGCTGGTATGTACAAGCCATCTTGAGGGAAAATTTTAACCTTAAAAACTGCAGTTTCCTGAATTGGGGATAAACACTGGGGTCGATAATCAGCCCATGGCTGTCAGTATTGCTCAAACACCTGACTGCTATGGGCAAAAATGAAACCAGATGCTCAGCACCAGAGCCTATCTGGTGTTTGATGCTGACTATCTGATTTCACTGCCGGTCATGATGGCTATCCGATAATTAGCTACTAACCAGATAGCACAACTGCATTAAGTTAAGACAAGCCAATGGCTGTCCTAACATTAAGCAATCTATTTAGAGGACCGGATAGTCACCAAGACCGTCCAACTCCATCTATGGACCACCCTGAAAGTAATTGGACATTTTCAAGGTGGTCTGTGGGGACATTCAGCTGCACTAACTGGTAAGTGCTACTAATATAGGACCGGGTTGGATTTAACTAAATACCAGATCTTGCTAATCAGCTAAGACCTTTTCAGTATTGACCCCATTCTTTTTAAACCCAAGTGAGAGAAGTAACCTAGTGGTTAACTGCAGGTTGGGAATAAGGAAAGCCAGGGTTCAGATCCCAGTGAAATTCCTTGTGGCCCTAGACAAGTCAACTAACATTCCTTTGCCTTAGGTACAACCTTAAGTCCTCCAGGGACAGGGGAATACCTACCTACTGAGCTTGAGTGTAACTCACTTTCAACTACTAGGAGAAAAGTGTGAGCTAAGAACAGATAATAAAAAAAATTCTCCAGGGTGTGTCAAGTTGGCCCCATGAAAAGATGTTTGTACTGGAAGCTCCTCACTCTGAGGGCCTTTTTTATGTTTGCTTTAAGATAGTTTCCAGTATGGAGAAAAGGAAAACTGAATAGAACTATCCTTTTCAGAGGCCTTTTGCTGTCCAGCGCTGATGGATATTTAGCTGGTATCATCTCCCCATCCAGAAGAAGAAGCAAGTCTTGGAGCAGCTTTTAAACTAGTTATTAGGGGAAAGCTGACAGTCGCCCAAGAGCGGATGGTTCGGAGGAATGTATCCTTGAAGGATACTACCAAAAGCAGAGAGGTTCCACAAAAAGAGTAAAGTAGCCCAAATGCCCTCAAGTATGGAGCAGACAGAGCTTAAAGATCCCAATTTACCCATGCCTAACAATAGCCAAATTAACATGAATAAAATACATTCTCTAAAATGCTTGTATGCAAATGCTAGAAGTCTAAAGAATAAGATGGGAGAGTTAGAATATATAGCACTAAATGAAAGGTTAGATATGATTGGAATATCAGAGACATGGTGGAAGGAGGACAACCAGTGGGACACTGTGATACCTGGGTACAAACTATATCGTAATGATAGAGTTGATCAAATAGGTGGAGGGGTTGCGCTCTATGTTAGAGAGAGCATTGACTCAGAAAGGATTAAAGTTTTGCAGGAAACAAAATCTGCTGTAGAATCTATATGGATTGAAATCCCATATAAAAGGGGGAAGGCGATGGCAGTGGGGGTGTACTATCGAGCACCTGGCCAGAATGACCAAATGGATGATGAAATGCTCAAAGAAATCAAGGAAGCTAACAAAAGTTACAGCACAGTAATAATAATGGGTGATTTCAATTACCCCGGTATCAACTGGGTCAGTGTCACTTCAGGACATGCTAGGGAGATAAAGTTCCTAGATGAAATAAATGACTGCTTCTTGGAGCAGCTGGTTCATGAACCGACCAGAGGGGAAGCCATATTAGACCTAGTCCTTAGTGGAACACCAGATCTAGTGCAAGAGATAAGGGTGTTGGGGCCACTTGGCAATAGTGATCATAGCATGATCGCCTTTGATTTAATTAGTGGAGGAGGGATAGTAAGGAAATCCACAGTACTACCTTTTAACTTTCGAAAGGGAGACTATGATAAAATGAGGAAAACAGTTAAGAAAAAACTAAAAGGAGCAGTTGCGAAGGTTAAAGATGTACATCAAGCTTGGGTGTTGTTGAAAAATACTATCTTGGAAGACCAGACCAGCTGTATTCCACGCTTTAAGAAAAGTGGAAGGAAGTTCAAAAAACTGCCAGCATGGTTTAAAGGTGAGGTCAGAGAGGCTGTTGTTGCCAAAAAAGCATCTTTCAGGAAATGGAAAAAAGAGCCAAACGACGAAACCTGGAAACAGCACAAGCACTGGCAAGTCAAATGCAAGGCATTGATAAGGCAGGCAAAGAGAGAATTTGAGAAGAAGCTTGCTGCGGAAGCAAAAACGCGAAATAAAGACCTTTTCAAGTACATTCTTAGCAAAAAACCTGTGAGAGAGTCAGTTGGTCCATTAAATGATAAAGGGGTTAAAGGAGCACTAAGAGGCGACAAGGCGATAGCGGAGAGACTGAATGAATTCTTTGCTTCGGTCTTTACTGAGGAAGATGTAGGGATGTTACACATGACTGAAGTGGTATTTAAAGGTGCGGAAGAATTGAAGGAAATATCGATACATCGGGAAGATGTCTTACAACTATTAGATAAACTGAAGAGTAGCAAATCACCTGGGCCGGATGGTATACATCCAAGCGTGTTGAAAGAACTGAAATATGAGATTGCAGAACTGCTATCAGTAATCTGTGAACTATCATTAAAATCATCTCTAATACCTGAAGATTGGAGGATCGCCAATGTAACACCAATTTTTAAAAAGGGTTCCAGGGGTGATCCGGGAAACTACAGACCGGTGAGCCTGACGTCAGTACCGGGAAAAATGGTAGAAACCATCATAAAGAATAAAATTACTCAGCATGTAGATAGTCACAACCTAATGGGAGACAGCCAACATGGCTTTAGACAAGGAATATCTTGTCTTACTAATCTGTTATGTTTTTTTGAAGGAGTGAATAAACAGGTGGACAAAGGTGAGTCGGTTGATATTGTGTATCTGGACTTTCAGAAAGCCTTTGACAAGGTCCCTCATCAGAGACTTTTGGCAAAACTAAAGAGTCATGGGATAGGAGGCAGTGTACTATTGTGGATCAGGAACTGGTTAAAAGATAGAAAGCAGAGGGTAGGGCTAAATGGCCAATTTTCCCAATGGAGAAAGGTGAATAGTGGTGTACCCCAGGGATCTGTGCTGGGTCCGCTGATTTTTGACATATTCATAAATGATCTGGAAATTGGAATAACGAGTGAGGTTATCAAATTTGCAGATGACACAAAACTATTTAAAGTTGTTAAAACCCAAGAGGATTGTGAAAAATTGCAAGAGGATCTTGATAAATTGGAAGACTGGGCATCAAAATGGCAGATGAAATTTAATGTGGACAAGTGCAACGTTATGCACCTAGGGAAGAACAACCCAAACTATGGTTACACGATGCAAGGTTCCACATTAGGAACCACCACCCAGGAAAAATATTTAGGCGTCATTGTGGATACCATGTTAAATCCCTCGGCCCAGTGTGCAGCGGCGGCCAAGAGAGCAAATAGAATGCTAGGTATGATAAGGAAAGGAATGGAAAATAAAACAAAAGATATTATAATGCCTCTATATCGTTCCATGGTGAGACCGCACCTTGAATATTGTGTGCAATTCTGGTCGCCGTATCTTAAAAAGGATATAGCGATTTTAGAAAAGGTACAGAGAAGAGCCACCAAAATGGTAAAGGGGATGGAAGGATACTTCTATGAAGAAAGGCTAAAAAGGTTAGGGCTCTTTAACCTGGAAAAGAGATGGCTGAGGGGAGATATGATAGAAGTC
Source organism: Ichthyophis bannanicus (assembly GCA_033557465.1). NCBI lineage: Eukaryota > Metazoa > Chordata > Amphibia > Gymnophiona > Ichthyophiidae > Ichthyophis > Ichthyophis bannanicus. The sequence goes on along the minus strand of CM066031.1, from coordinate 782,906,912 downwards.
TATAAATTAATGAACGGAGTGGAACGGGTAAACGTAGATCGATTGTTTACCTTATCAGAATATAGAAAGACTAGGGGACATGCAATGAAGCTACAGGGTAAACTATTTAAGACTAATAAAAGAAAATATTTTTTCACTCAACGTGTAATCAAACTCTGGAATTTGTTACCGGAGGATGTAGTAAAGGCTGTTAGTGTAGCTGGGTTTAAAAAAGGTTTGGACAAGTTCCTGGAGGAAAGGTCCATAAACTATTATTAAGAAGGGACCCAGGATATCAATGCTTGAACCAATACAAGCATTGTGGAACCTGTGTCCCTTGGGGAAACTGCTAGGTACATATGACCTAGCTTGGCCTCTGTTGGAAACAGAATACTGGGCTTGATGGACCTTGGTCTGACCAAGTATGGCATATCTTATGTTCTTATGTTCTTATGTTGGATGTCCCCCAATGGAGCTCAGTAGCACTCTTAGCTGCAATGGCAGGTTTACCGTCGCCACCCCAATGATGCAGATTTTGAACACCCTTCTATGGTGTCATAGTGGAGGAGTAGCCTAGTGGTTAGAACACTGGCTTGGTAACCAAGCAACAAGGGTTTGATTAAGTGGGCAAGCCACTTAACCCTCCATTGCCTCAGAAGAAAGGCCTGGCAATCTACTTCCATTCACACTGCCAAGAAAACCCAGGAGCTTCTGGGTTGCCAGGAGTCAGCACTGGCTCAAAGGCATATGTTGCATTTTTTTATGGTGTCACTGTTGGATACCAGATGCAAGATGATTATAGATGCTAATGCTGCAGCTCAGTGAAGGCTTGGAGGTGTTTAAGGTGTCATTGAGTGAGCAGAATATGCATTCTGGTGGGCTGGAACAGGAGGAGGAGAACACCAGCATTGCTAGAAGCAGGTTGGTTTATCAACTCTGCCTCTGACCAGGACTCCCATCCCAACTGTGATGTCTCCAGCAGTATCAGTGGGGAGCACTGGAAGAAGCCTAAGAAGAACATATAAGAGGTCATGGTCAGAATGGAGCTGACCCTTCAGGATTCCGTTGCTCAGACCTCTGAATTTTCTAAAGGTACGGTAGCCAAGCTGGAAGAGAAGGATGACAGATTGGGCTATCTGGAGAACAGTTGGTCATTGTATGGCATCAGGTAAGCTTCCCTTCAGTCTGCTGAGTTTACTCATATTAAAGATAGTCTAACTACCCAAAATAAAATAGAAGCCTTGAAGGTCTCTCTCTTAAGTAAGAATTTGAGATTTAAATTTTCTTAAAATTAGAATGTATTACTTCAGGAACTTTCGAAAATGTATTTTGAGAAGTATATATAAGAAATATGTTTGTTTATTAAGATTTGCTTAGCTGCCTTTTGAATTACAACAAAGCGGAATTACAGTCATAATAAAATTAACTAACTATAATGGCATATTTACCCTGATCTTGAATTTGCTGGTGCAGTGACCTTTTCAAAATCCAGCTTGCTTCAGATGCAAAATCAGTGACTTCTCAGCAAAACCTATCAGTTCTATGAAACTTTTTTTTTTTGTTATTTTAGACATGAATGATAAATTCAAGATACGTCCATAATTACTGATGACTGGGGGGTCAAGTGAGGAATTTTTATTATAGTGGCCTAATAAGGGCCTGTTTCCAAATAGGTAGAACTAAACCAGTATTACGGCTGGTAGAAATAATCGAAAGAAGAACAGACCAAAACTCTAATAGAGTAGGTTTTAGATCTAGAGCACATGATGTAATAATGGACATCGGTGAAATACATTTCTCTAAACTAAAAAGCGAAGAAAGAGTAAAAGATTATGTGGATGAGGGTGCTGAATCTTGAGATGAAGAAAAAGAAGGATTTTGAGATAAGTGGATGGGAAAAAAAAGTATGCCTCTGCTTTTGCAGTCGGAAGGGGAGAAGTGGAATAGTAGTAGTTGTTAAAGAAGAGGAAATACAAAATAATGTACTAGAACCACAGGAATGCTTTTGAAAAGAGTAGAAATATAATTTTTATTTTTGCCTGTTGGATTGCTTTTCGATACTCATTATAACATTCTTTACAAAGAGTAAGAGTAGAAGGACTTTTGTTTTCGCCAGGCTTGTTCAGCATGGTGAGTCTGCCTTTTTAGAAGATGTAGCCCTAAATGAAACCATCTAGGTTGAGCAGCTAGCATTGGAGAAAGTGATATTCGAAGTAGAAATTTGATCTGATAGGGAGAGAGATTAAAATTGTTCAAGGAAGTCAGGATAACTAGCCAGAAAAGAATCACAGGTAACATTTGTCGTGGACCTGGCTAATTTAGTCATGGTAGACAACGGAAGATTTGCAATAGGAATATCTAAAATAAAAGTAATCAAAATGATCTGTCCAAGAGAGAGTGCATGGAAAACACAGAAAGACAATTTGAAAGTATCCGAGATGTAAAAACCAAATCCAGAGTGTGTTCTCTTGTCTGAGCAGGCAGCGTCCCTTGGTGAGAACAAACTAGATTATTCATCAGAAGCAAAAATTTTTTATCAAATAACATTTCAGTGCAATCAACATGAGCATTCAAATCGCCCAGAGATTTGAGTGAGCGGATGATAAATCAGCTATGAAAGAATAACTTTCTTCCCAATATGAGGCAGTTAATCCTGACGGACAATACAGCAGTAAAATATGATATGATATACCTAAATGTAACTCACCTGAACCACCACTGGAAAGGCGTGAGCTAAATTAATAGATTACTCAAAGATGTTCTATCTGCATTCTGAGGAGAGAAGTGTTAGCAGGAGGAGGGAGGGTACATAGTTTGGTTTCTACTGGCAACCTGAGCATTTCTGCACCCTGAAGAGTCTATTTCTGGATGTGGCCTGGTTTGCTCAACTGAGGAGGAAGTTGTGCCATCTGCTGGAAGAGTAGGTGGTTGGGGCGGGGGACTTACTTTCTGAATTGCCCTGTAAATGTATTGTTGGTCTCTTTGACCCGATGAAGCTTGAGGTTTTCTAGTTGAATTAAGTTTTATGATGTATGATGGCTTTGGTTTGTTTGATCTGTGTTTAGATATTGGTGGGCTAAGAGGATTTTATAGAGTGCTTGTCGCATGGCTTGGATTGGTAGAGATAATGCCAATGTTGCTTTTCTTATTGCAATACGCCTCCCCTCGTGATGTTAACTTGGATGGAATACTTGGGGTTTTCTTTTCTTTTCTTTCTCATAGGATCATTTGTATTACATATTTCATAGAGGGTCTTTTACTAAAGGGCGTTAGGTGTCAGTGCTAAGGGCGCACTGCGACACACATGGACAGTTAGCACCAGGCCATGGCAGTAGCACAGGCTGATTCCTACACTGTGAATCATGCATTTGAGTGGGAGGGGAGCAAGTTAGCATAGGCATGGTTTGGGGGGAATGGGGAGCAATAGCCCCCCCCCAAATGTTGCAAGCATTAATGGTGATCTGCTTCCCCTTCCTCCACTGCCAGTATGACTTTCTTACCCTTTGCCCTCCCCCCCAAAGTAAAAAGGCAAACTACACCAATGGTTAGGGGCGGAGAGTGGGCATGGTGAGCACTGTGCCACATACTAACAGGAGAACATTCTTTCCTCTCATGCACTCCTGGCCTAGGTCCTTGCCCACAGTGTCCAGCTTCTTACTCCTGTTAGGCGTTCTTCTCCTCAGCCCTGGCTCTCCCCTATTGCCCGCTTTCTGCGCTCTTGTGCCCGCTCTGCTGTGCGTGCCTGGCTGAAATCCCACTCTTATCCTGACTTTGTCCACTTTAAATTCATGCTCTCCTCCTTCCAATCAGCCATTGTGCTTTTCAAACAAATTTACTTCTTCAATCTGACTAACTCTCTTTCCTCTAATACTCATCGTCTCTTTAGCACACTGAATTCTGTCCTCAGTGTGCCTCCACCTCTGATTCCTCCCTCCCTTTCTGCCCAAACCTTGGCTAACTACTTCCATGACAAAATCCACACAATCATCCTCCAGTTCCCCTCCTTCCCCTCTTCACCCCTATTTCCCATTTCTCCCCTCCCCAAACTTCTGCCACCCTTTCTTCCTTCCCTATGGTCTCTGACGAGGAAACGTCGCTCCTTCTCTCTTCCTCCAAACCTACTACCTGCTCTTCTGACCCCTTCCCCACCCACCTCCTTAGCTCCATCTTTTCATCTCTTGTCCCTTCTATTTCTCATATTCTTAACCTCTCTCTCTCCATTGTAACCTTCCCTTCTGTTTTCAAGCATGCTGTGTTTACACCCCTCCTCAAAAAAGCTTCACTTGATTCCACTTGTCCTTCTAACTATCGTCCCATCTCTCTCCTTCCTTTCGTCTCTAAACTACTTGAGCGTGCAGTCTATCACGGTTGTCTTGATTTCCTCTCCTCTCATACCCTCTTGGATCCTTTACAATCCGGCTTCCATCCCCTACACTCCACTGAAACTGCTCTTACTAAGGTCTTGAATGATTTGTTCTTTTCAAAGTCCAAAGGCTTTTACTCTGTCCTCATTCTTCTTGATCTCTCTGCTGCCTTCGACACTGTTGTCCATAACCTTCTTCTTATCACCCTATTCTCACTTGGATTCAAAGACTCTGTACTATCTTGGTTCTCTTCCTATCTATCCCATCGCTCTTTCAGTGTGTGCTTCGATGGCTCCTCCTCCTCTTCAACCCCACTACCTGTAGGAGTTCCTCAGGGTTCCGTCTTAGGTCCACTCCTCTTCTCTCTCTATACCCAATCCCTTGGCACCCTTATCTCTTCCCATGGCTTTCACTATCATCTCTATGCTGATGACGCTCAAATCTATCTTTCTGCACCTGCTATCTCTCCTGATATCCAGTCTAAGATCTCACTCTGTCTCTCTGACATTGCTGCCTGGATGTCCCACCGCCGCTTAAAACTGAACATGGCCAAAACTGAGCTTCTTATCTTTCCCCCGAATTCTTCCCCTCCTCTTTCCCCTTTCTCTCTCTCTGCTGATAACTCTGTACTCCTCCCTGTTTCTTCAGCATGTAACCTTGGTGTTATCTTCGATTCCTCTCTCTCTTTCTCTTCACATATCCAGCTCTTTGCTAAAACTTGTTGTTTCTTTCTATACAATATTTCCAAAATTTGCCCCTTCCTTTCTGTTGACACCACTAAATTGATTGTCCACTCCTTAATCACCTCCTGTCTTGATTATTGTAACGTTCTCCTTGCCGGCCTCCCTGCAAGCCACCTCTTTCCTCGTCAGTCAATTCAACATTCCGCTGCTCGACTCATTTTCCGCCAGTCTCGTTTTTCCCACAACACTCCTCTTCTCATGTCACTTCATTGGCTTCCCATCCGTCTCCATATCCAATTTTAAACTTCTCCTCCTGACCTATAAATGTATTCACTCTTCTGCCCCCCAGTACCTTTCATCTCTCATCTCTCCTTACACCCACTCTCGGTTGCTTCGCTCTTCTAATAGTCTTCGTTTATCTGTGCCCTTTACTCGTACTGCCAATTCCAGAGTTCGCTCCTTCCAACTGGCAGCACCCTTTGCTTGGAATAGTCTTCCTATCTCTGTGCGCCAGGCGTCCTCCCTGGCCATTTTCAAGTCCAGACTGAAATCCCATCTCTTCACTATTGCTTTCCATTCCTGTCTTACCCTATCTTGATCTCTCTATCAACATTTGCTTACTTTGTCCTGTAAATTTTTGTTATTTGTATTATGTAACTTATTTTGTTTTCTGTCTTATTAGATTGTGAGCTCTGATGAGCAGGGACTGTCTCTCTTCTATGTTTGTACAGCACTTTGTATGTTGCGGCGCTTTATAAGTCTTTAATAATGATAATAATTACTCTTACTGTGCACACTGCACTTCCTCCCCTCATCATAGTAACATATAATTTTGCCTTACTCGCAGCCTGCTGTTCAGTAAACGTCCCCCAACTCTTCACAAAGAGGTTTTCTTTCGTCCTGTATCTGTATCTGTCACAGATGTTGCTGGCAGTGGCAGAAACTCAAATTGAGGGCCCCAAGTAAAACATCTGAAAAGGTCTCTAGAGCCAAGGGAATCTACCTCAAAAGATATGGGAACAGCTATAAATGGGCCCCTTTTTCTTTGGGCCCTCCTGCACTGCAGGGGTGGCTTGGGTGGAATTTATGCCACTGGGTCGCAAATCATACTTTCCTCCTTAAGAAATCCTGGAGGGGCTAATTCCCAATCCACTTGTAGGGCTTCCTATCTCAACCTGACAGGGTCTTTTTTTTTGTGCATAAAGTTTTTATTGAAGTCACAACAGCATACAAACAAACAAACACCGGGTAACTCCCCCCAGCAATGTACACCATACCACAGCGGAAAAAAAACACTTGCAATAGCCCTTGAGCCCAATAGTGAGTAATTACGAACATACTTTGGCACTTCTAGAACATACAGTGAACGCTAACCGCCTAGCCCCTAAGGAGAAAGGAAGAAAACAATAAGAAAGCAATAAGAAAGCAAGTGTAGGAAGAGAGAGAGAAGATTTTCCACCCCTAAGGACAGTCCACAGCAGCGCCCAATCCCTAAGTACCACCCAAACTCTAGACCCAAGCCCGCCCTATGAGGAAACCCTCACATCTAGAAGGGAGAAAAACCAAGGGTAGAAGCTATCCCCCCATAAGCGAGAGACTTCCGTCACTTATCCCCCCCTCCCTCTCCCCCCTCCCCCGCCCTCCCCCCCTTAGATGCAGAAGAAGAAAAAGAAGAAGAAAAAGGCGAAGAAGCCCAGTCTCTCCCTCCCACCCCCCCAACACCGCTATCCCTCTGAACAGCACCATACAAATTCCCAGCACACCAACCTCCACCGCGTAAGGAGGTAAGGGGCAAGAAGTCAGAGAAAAGAAAACGCGGGGAACGGAATCCCCCTGCGGTCCTTCCCCGGCTATCTGGCATATGCCTTCCACTCCCGTGCACTATAATTCTATGTTGAGGCCCCTTCTACCCCCAGACTGGCGCCTAGAACCTAGCTGTGGCCCCCACATCGGATCAGTTAACCGAGCGCATTACCCATCGACTAGGAGAACACACCTTAGCCACCTCACAGGGGCAAGAATTTGCTCCAAAGAGCATTCAGCTGACACCGTTTACCCCGTAATTCAGACGTCAGCTTCTCCATGCGATACATGTCCCAGACCTTAACTAACTACTCTGCGTGCGTGGGAACAACGCACCGCTTCCAAAAGCGACTAACCACCGAACGGGCGGCCAGCAACAGGCATTGAACCAGGCGAGTGTGCTCTCTGGACGGCAGGTCAATGCGAACATACCCCAAAAGACAGTGTTCCACATTACAGGGAAGGGGAATCTCCAATTTCTGCGCAATCTGATCACAAACCTGCCTCCAAAAGAGCTGAATCGCCGAGCATTCCCACCACATGTGCGCAAAGGTGCCCACCTTCCCACATAAGCGCCAGCATAAGGGGTCAGCCACCCTCCCCCACCGGTGGAGATCAACAGGGACTACTGACATCCGCCAGATAATTCGAAGCTGGGTATTAACTAGCGAAAGAGAAATTGAGCATTTATGCGCATAATGAAACACCTCCTCCCAGAAATTCTCCTCTGTGGGCTGTACTGGTCCCTCCCACCTCAAGCACCTCCGGGAGACCGGAGTGACCTGGGCCACTGCGAACTCTAGTGCTCGGTATAACTTAGCGAGCCTCCCTCTTCCAGAACGCGCCAGGAAAAGAAGTCTCTCCCAAGGCTCCAGAACTAAAGACGCCACCATTCTCAACTGTGGGGCCGAAAAACACGAACAGCATTGCAGAAATTGATAATCTGAAAGCGAGCCATGAAATCTAGACTCTAGCTCTTCCTTTGAGACCTTAGGAAAGAGTCCACGCAACGAGGAGAGCTGCAAGGTACTCAAAGTATGCTGAAGTCTCGGAGACAGACTGCGCACGAAGGCGAAAGTAGCTAAAGGAGCACAGGGCAACCAAACCGAGGACTGACCCACTTTGGTACATATCTTGCGCCAAGCCACCCCAACCGGGCCTAGGAAAGGATGCCCATGAATCCGTCCACAGATCTGCGTGTCTCCGATAAAGGACAGCGCCGTTAGCGAAAACGGGGCCACATACGAGGCCTCAAGGTGCACCCATCCCGGAGCCCCCTCCAAACGCCATACGGGGATAGCCTTTAGACATGCACATAGATAGTAGAGCTCAAAATCTGGGAGACCTACCCCCCCCCCTCCCATCTTAGGTCTTGTCATGTTACCCCAGCTCAACCTCGGTCTTTTCCCCTGCCAAATGAATTGCATAAGTATACGACTTAAGCGGAGGAAAAACCCTCTTGGAATTGAAATCGGGAGCTGCTGAAATAGAAAAAAGGATTTTCAGCAAAAGGAGCATCTTGATGGTATTCACCTTTCCCAGCCAGGAAACCGAAAGCCGCTGCCAAGCCATCGTCTCAGTGGCAAGCGCCGTTAGAAGTGGATCATAATTGCATGTAAATAGATCCTCCATTTTCTAAGGTATCTGAATGCCTAGATATTTAAAGCCTGTACCCAACGAGAACCCCGTGTCTCCCCCTAACTGACAGGCCCCCCCGCAAAGCTATGCAAGGCATAAGAACCGATTTCGCAAAATTAACCGTGTAACCTGACAATCTAGAGAAATCTGTTAGGATCTCAGTCACCTCCGGAAGAGTGGAGGTTGGTTCTCGCAGAAAGATTAGCGTATCATTCGCATAGTGGGAGACCACGTGATACTGCTTTGCCAAGGTAATGCCCAAGTGAGCCTCCCGCATCCGCAATTGTACCGCCAGGGGCTCTAAAGCTAAAGCGAATAGGAGAGGTGAGAGCGGACACCCTTGCCTGGTCCCTCTTTCCAGGGCAAACATCGCAGACACAAACCCATTTACCTGCACCTGACTCAAAGGAGCTGCGTATATTGCCGAAATCCACGCAAGAAATGAGGGCCCTAGCCCCATGTGCCGCAGTACTCCAAAAAGGTACCTCCATTCAACCTTATCAAAAGCCTTCTCGGCGTCCAATGATAAAACTCCATAGCTCCCTTCCAGCCTCCGCACTCCATGAAGGATGTTAATAAGCCGCCGAACGTTATCCGACCCCTGCCGCCCAGCAATAAACCCAGTCTGATCGGGATGCACCATCGTCGCTATCTTAGAGTTAAGACGCGCCACGAGAACCTTAGTGAAAATTTTGTAGTCGACATTTAACAGTGATATAGGTCTGTAGTTACTAACCTGCGACGCATCTTTAAACTCCTTGGGAATCACTGTAATTAATGCCAAGCATTGGGATTCGGGAAGCGCCCGACTCCGCAATATATCGTTGAATAGCCTAGTTAGGACAGGTGCCAGAAGGTCCCCCAGGGATTTATAAAATTCAGCCGGCAGTAGATCCGGACACGCTGCTTTCGCCGATTTCAGTTGCCGTATGGCCCTTCGCACCTCCGTAACCCCAATTTCCCTGCCTAGAGCATTCCAATCCTCCGCCGACAACTAGGGCAAGGGAAGGCCTGACAAAAATTGGTCTATTACCGAGTCCTCCACTAACAATTGAGTTGAGTACAGCTCCTTATAAAACCGAGCAAACCGCTCCACTATCACCTCAGACCTTAGCACCGGTTGTTGATTAGCATCCTTGATCGGCTCCACTCTCCCGCCGCGCTCGCTGCCGCTTTAATTGCCACAAGAGCAATTTGTGAGCTTTGTCACCGTGCTCAAAGAAATGTCTCCAAGTCCTCAGCATAGCTGAAGAGATGTCAGCAGTCTCCAGGGCCGCCAACTTACAACGCAACACCGCCAGCTGTTTAGAAACCCGCGGCCCGTCACCCCGCTTATGCTGTCTCTCCAATACCTCAATCTGCGCTCTAAGGTCCGCCGTCACCTGCTCCCCTCGCCGTTTACAGGATGCCGCCAAGGAAATGGCCTGTCCTCTAACCACCGCCTTACCGGCCTCCCAGAGTAAGGATGGAGAAATTCCGTCAATATCATTGTGGTACAGGTACTCCTTCCAGCCCCTCTCCAGCTGCCCAACAAAGCCCTCAGTTTGCAATAACTGCCGCAGGAAAGCCCATACTCTCGGTGGCGATTCAGAACCAATGGGCTCCCAACTGAGCGCAATGTAGTGATGATCAGAAGGGCCCTTCGTACCTATCTGCACCTGATCAAGCTGCCCGGAGAGTGATTGAGAGGTCAACCACATATCAATGCGCGAGTGCGTGTGATGAACTGTGGAGAAATAGGTGTAATCTCTCTCCCCCGGATGATGCTTACGCCACACATCCTCCAAAGCCAATGCCGAGAGCAGCTTAGAGAGTTCTCTAGACGCTCCAGATGGATTATACAGGCCCAATGATCTATCTGTCGCTGAAAGAACACAATTAAAATCTCCTCCTAAGATCACATCCCCCGTCACCTTAGCGGTTATGACCTCTAATAGACACTCTAAGGACCTCCCCATGTCTGCCGGGGGAGCATACATATTCACCAAGGTGATGTCCGCCCCATTAAGTATTCCGGAGAGTATTAAGAAACGTCCCAACGGATCTTGGGTCTGGTTAGTCAATTGAAACTAACAATTCTGCGCAAACAAAATTGCAATTCCCCTCTTGTGGGATGAGAAACCCAAGGAATATACTGTAGGGAATCTACGGGACAAAAGACATGCATGTGCTCCCGCAGCCAGATGGGTCTCTTGAAGAAAGACAACGTCCGCATACGCTCTATTTAGCTCTGCCATCACCCTTCGTCTTTTAATCGGGTGGTGCAAACCTTGCACATTCCACGATAACAACTTAACCATCATCCCGCAGTTCTTCTCGGAACTTCATGCGCCCAGTTTGCTGACCATCCCGAAAACGTAGAAAACTAGAGCTTACCTCTATCTCACTCCCCCACCCAAGTACCACCACCTCATTTATCCGACACATTCCCCAAACACCCCTCAAAATCCTCCCCCTCCAGCTCCCAATCTCTCTTGGTGCCATCCGTCTACCATCCTCAGACTTGACCACCCTCCCCCTCCCGTCCCACCCTCCCCCCAGCCCCCCCACTCTTAACCCCATCCCACAATCCCAACACCCGTTAATTAAACAAGGAACCTAGGTGTTAACCCGTCCAGCGCTTATCCCGTGAGCGGAAAGAACTACCCATCTGATGGGAGCACTAAGAACTGTAGTTCTGCTACCACAGCGCTCCCCTCCTCCCTCCTCCCACCAGCTACCCCAAAACCCACCTGGAACTCGACAAACCCACATCCCACTAAATGTCATCAACAATTGTTTTATGGCACTCCCAGAACCACCGATGTCTCACTCCCCTCCACCGCCCCCTACAGCAGAGAGTAAGAGCCCACAAAGAAAAAGCATCCTAAAGCCCATCCCCACTGAATAGCCAGCCCCCGCCCACCAGCATAAAACCCCCACATCCCTTGCCTATCCCATGCTCACTCAATCAGGAATTGAACATAGCAACAACATAGCAACAGAATTACAGTCCATCGCTCAAGGAAGTGCTGCAGTATCCATTCCTGCAGTTCCGCTTCCCTCAGCATCCGCCTCGGAAGAACTGCGGGATCTTGGAACTTTCCTCCTCTTAGGAACAGAGACCTCCCAGTCCCCATTCAGCTTGCGGTGCGAGGAAGCTCGATCCACACCTTGCAGAGAATCCAAAAACCGTAGACATTCTGCCAGTTCCGAAATGCTCTTCGCTAGCTCTCCGCTCTCCAGCTCAGCCGGGCGTCCCCCAAACGGCGCCGATCACATAATCAGTCACCGCTGATCATCGGGCAGTGAGAGGAGTGATTTCTGGCATAAAAACAGTGGGATCAGGCGTAGGTAGCCAGTAATTAGGAGGTGAGGCTGTGGAGAGTCTTTAAAGGGTGGCCATTCTCATCGGGCTCACCAGCGCCCCCCCACCTGACAGGGTCTTGAAGGCTACCTTCCCACGGCCTCACCCATGACTGCCTCTGTTCTGATTTCAAACAAATGTCCAGGCTACTCCCTGCTTCCTGGGTTGCCTGACCTGTCTACCTTTTGGGAACCTGACATGTACTTGGGACCTGGATTTGCCACTGTTGGAAACAGCATACTGGGCTTGATGCATCTTTGGTCATTATGGCATACAGTATCTTATGTTCTTTAAAGGTGGCTCCTGATAATTAAGGGTTTAAGGAAATCTGGCTTCCCTTCCTTAGCTATACCCCTATAGTTTCTTATGGCTGGAGCTCCTAGCCACCTGTAAGAGCTCCCTCTAGTAGCAAGAGCATGTAGTTGCCCTAATGTGCACTTTTGCACATCACTTGTAACTAGTGATTTTGGAACCTATGCATGTAAGTGCTGGCACATACCAGTGTAAAGGTTGCATTTTAAACAACTACTGTAAATCTCCAAGGGGAGACAATTAAAGAGTGAAGCTACAAAACTCTGTTTGGCATTGTTGAGGTGGTTTTTCATGGGTAAGCATAAATAACCCCATCACTCCTCCAAAGCCCAGATCCAGGTAAGTATTTAGCTGACTTGTGTGCCTCAAAACAGGCATATATTCTGAGGTCTAGATTTTATGAAGTAGGCATATATTTCCATTACAGAAGAGGAAATGCATGCATATTTTTCAGGCCCTCCCAAACCACTTTCAGAACATGTTCCCTTAAAAACCATGGGCCCGATTCTGTTCCAGATGTAGGTCCCCTCTGTGCATGTGGTCTGAACTGGACACACAGAAGGGATCGTGATTCTGATCCCATTGGGCACGTCTAGACCCACGGGATCAGAATCGCGAGCAGTCCTGCATGTGCAGGCCGGGACTGCAATTCAGTCCGGCGTGCACATGCAGGACTGCCCCTGGCTAACTCAGTCAAGGCTCGTCAATGGAGCCGCAGTGGTATGGCGTCATGTTGCCTTGGCACTGTGGCTCCATTGAAGAGCCGCGATGCTAGCTGCCAAACAAAAGTGTTTATTCCCCGCAGCCTGACCCCCGATCTGGCCTCCTAAGGCCAGGGTCAGGTTATTATTATTTTTATTATTATTTATTATTATTTTATAACTTTTATATACCGCGCTATTTGTTATCAGTGCGGTTTACATACAACAAGGGTGCACAGTCAGAAGTCTGTTCTGTGCTTACATTGTAACAGGAGTTTAAACTTGGAACATACATTGTAACAGGAGCATAAACTTGGAGCAACAGGGGAACTAAAAACATATGTACAAAATATAATTAGATTTGGATTGTATATACAGGAGGTCTAAGGCGGGTTCAAGATACTTGGTTGCGGGGAATAAACCCTGGCCCCCTGCCTCCTCCGTGACCCGGGCTGTTTGAAAAATCACGTCCAGGGAAGTTATTCCACCTCCGTGGTGGAATAACTTCCCCGGACATTTTGCCGGTCCTGGTAATACAGGGCTGGCATTAGAATCGGCCCTGTATGTCCAGAGCCAGTGACTACCCACTGCCAGCCCAGACTCCACCCCCAGGCCTCCCATTCCCACCCCCGCCTAATTTCCCCGCACAACCAGCAGGGAAGTTAGTCGGGGGCAGGAGCCAATTTGAATAGCGGGGCCGCTACTCGTAGCACTGAATAACCCCCCATGTGTGTGACAGACATCCACATTGAAATGATGACTTTTCTAAAAACCTCTGCTAAGACACATTTGGCTGTGTACCCATGTAAAGTTTCATAAGCCACATAAAATGATTTCCAAAGCCTAGAAGAATATAAAATTTATCTATTTGAATTATGTTAATTTTCTTCTGTCTTTACACAATGGACCTCTAAATACATAATAATCCTTGAAAAACAACTTGGTGCAATACAAAAGAAATGCACCGCTGCAGAAGTTTAAACAAGCCAATGGCACTTGCATGCTCAAACAATGGATGTATAAATAAACTGAAAATCGTTTTTAAAAATGAATTTTGTTGCAGTGCTTCTCTCTCCTCTTCCTCTCCCCCACCCAAGTCCCTAGGAACCTGCTGGGCAGAGCAGACGAGATGGACTGCGGGTTTCTGTTAGCAGAAGAAAGAATGTTAGCTCACTGGCAGTACAAATGACTCAGGAGCTAATGGTAGGAGGCAATTAGATTTTACTGGGGAAACTGGGCAAGAAAGAAAGAAAAGGTTATATCCAAGTCTATATGGCATTAAGTTGAGAGACTGGCCCTGATCTTTCAGGGGACAAACAGAGCCAGCCCTAGCATTGAGTGACTGTGTTTTTCGAACATGGCCCTGCTTTTCGGCTTCCTCAGATTTATAGAAATGAGACCCCTCTAAATTCCCCACAGGCCACCTCTGGGGGCAAAGCTTAGTAGTGGGGGACTGAATAGAAAACTTCCTAACATAGGTTAGAATGCTACAGCCCCTCCCACCCCCTTCTACATGCCTGGGGTTGCCAGATGTCCTGATTTTATCAGGCTTGGACTGATTTTTGAAAGCTTGTCCTGGTTTGAAAAATGTCCTGATTTTGTCCTGAATTTTGGTGTTTTGTCCTCACTTGTCCTGAATTTCTGTAAAATTTTGACAATGATTATGAGGAACATTATAATACAAATGGAGTTATTTTTATTCACTTAGTGTACATAAAATGAAGAAATGAAACATTAATTATAAGTTTTTATTTTTCAATATGTGAGTGTGACCTGGTGTTTTTGCCCAAAAACATTCCTTTTGGCTTTTTTTTGAAAAAAGGCAAAACGTTTTGGCTCTTTCCCAAAAATGGGAAAGTTTGGGTTTCATTGTACATATAAGCTATAGCTAATATAAGAGGTATGTAAAGAGGGGGAAAATATAAAACTTTTCCAGAAGTGTGACATTTTGATCATAGTTTATCATTTGTTAAAATTTTTCAATTTTTGTCATCATAGTAATGATACTAATATAAATTAATTTGCAATTATGTATAAGTGCACAATAGTGCAATGAGTATTTTCAGTGTGCAAGAAGCAATGGACAGATGATCGAAATTGATTGGAAATTAAAACTATAAAATGCTTTCTTCAAGTTAAAATAAACTATTCATTATCTTGTGGTGATATGTACAAACAGATTTTAGCTGACGAAAATCTGCTAAATCAAATATCGTCGAACAGTAAATACATGTAAATAATGGTTTATTGTGTTTGATGCCTAATAAAACGTTTTTTTGAAAAGTGTTATTTTTTGAAAAAATGTCCTGATTTTGGACCAAAGGTATCTGGCAATCCTACACACGCCAGGAGTGAGTTACACAAGTCAGGAGTGAGTTAATTTCTTGCAGCCTGGCCGAGAAGATTCTTCTGTGTTGATACATGAATACTTGTAAAATGTTTCCTACGTGGATATTCAGTGATGAGACTGTTTTCTCATTCTAGGATGTCTGATATGAGGCAAGATGACAAGCTAATGCTAGATCTGAAGTGTGGTAGCTCAAACCTACATATACACGGGGTTTGGGGGTTCTCTCAGCCACTCAGAAAGCTCTTCTCAGCAGTGCCAGTTTTAAAATATGCTTTCCCATGGGCTTTTTTTCATTCTGTTTTATAGGAATTTCCTCTTGATGAAGACAACCCAAAGCATGTGTTTCCCAAAATGGAACAGGAGCAGCTTATGAATGACCCAGAAATAACGGGCATATCAGCTGAAAAGCATTGCACTGAGGAGAGCGGTTTGGGATTGAACGTACAAAAGAGGTAAAATATGCCAAGTTGAGAAGTGTACACGAGCAATGAGACACAAGAGCGTGTTTCTCCCATTTACAGGATTGGGAATTTGGGGGGTTCTTCTGTGTGTGTCATAGGAAGTGTCAGGGGTGATGCACACACATGCATATGTGTCTCAGGGGGTATATGCCTGTGTCATGGGAAGTGTCGACGGCTGCATGTGTATGTGTGTGTATTGTGAGTGCATGTATGTGAGTGCCATGGGTATGATCGGGAGTGTGTGTGTGTGTGTTTTAGGGGCTGTGTATGTCTGTGTTTTGGGGGCTGTGTTTGTGTCTCATGTAGCATGTTGGAGGCTGTGTGTGTGTTTCATGGGAGTATAGGGAGCTGCATGTTTATGCGTTTGTATCTGTCATTGGGAGTGTCGGGGGTGCAGGCATGTCAGCGTATGCAGGGTTGTATTATGTGCACATGTGCTGTTAGTATGTGTGTGTTGGGGGTGGCTGTATGTGTGTTAGGGGGGTACACTTTCCCCTGTCCTGCACTCACTAGTTGTTCCTCCATCCTCTTGCACTATTCCCCCTTCCTATCCTTCACTGCCCTCTTTTTTCTCCACCTACCCATGCACTCTCTCAGGCCTTTAGTACCCTTCCCTTCTCTGTTCCCTTAATGCACTCACCGACTCTTCTTTTCTCCTCTAACCCTGCTCCTTCCTTTATGTTCCACCCCTATTCTCCTTTGCTCTTTCAGCACAGCCCCTCTATCCCTTTCTTTCCTCCTAACCCTGCCTCCTCCCCTAGGCTCAACCCCTTCATCCACCCCTGCTCTCTCAACTCTCTTCCTTTGACATCAACAGTACTCAAGAACTCTGCCAGCCTTTGCAGAACACAGCCCCACTCTTCAGGCTGACAGGACTTGAAGTCTCCTGACAGCCTTTGCAGGCCTCAGACCCACTTCTTCTCGCCAGCATTATCCAGGGAGTCCAGTCCACAGTCCTGCTCTTTGTGCCAGTGGAGCTTGGTCTCCAGTGGACTCCTCCTCTTGCTTATTTGTTAGGGGGGAGGGGGGGACAGCTAACATTTGCAAACATTCATATGGCAAAGTTTGCACAGCCTGCCGAATCTTAGACAGTGGTGTTATGCTAAGCAAAACATGCCCAACAAGATTGATTTTAGAAACAAAGCATCTATAAAATTTCCAAAAATCCATCTGTTTCATATAGGCAATACGGGTACCTACGTGCCTTTGCAAAATAGGCTCCAAGAAGCAGTCCAATAGCGCATAAATGCTCTCACACAATTTACACTTGCTCCAAAGCAAATGCATTTATGTGCATATATTTTTTGCATGTATTTGCATATTTTTCAGAATCCTCAGACACACTGCATCTCCACCTCTTCATCACTTGAACTATATTTCCAGGATCACCTATGCATATGCCTTTTTTTCTGTGCACCTGAGTAGCCGCATTGCATCAACCATGCCCGCTCAAGAGCCATGCCTTAAGGAAGGATCGATCCACTTGGGGCATCACCACTGGACCCTACAATAGCTGATTGGGTCTCGCTGGTAGACACCAAGAGGAAGCGACTGCTAGCCTCACCGGATTGGCATACCACAGTCGTCTTGGCCAATCTGCGGCTATCAGCAGCACAAGCCCCTGATGTGCCTTGATCCTCTGTACCACTCTGCCTATGAGTGTCCAGGGAGGGAACACATAGAGAAGCCCTTCCGTAGGCCATGGGCACACCAATGCATCGAGGCCCTCCAACATGCACTCCCACCTCCTGCTGTAAAACTGAAATGTCTTTGCTGACTCAAAGGTTGCCATGAGATCCATGACTGGAGCTTCCCAGCACCGGACCAGACAAACACAGCCTCATTGAGCGTCCATTCACCGGGATCTATGCGCACTCTGCTGAGATAATCGGCTGTCACGTTCTCCTTGCCAGCCACATGGGCTGCTGAGAGCGCCTTCAGATGAGACTCTGCCCAGTCCAGCAGGGGCCCCATTTCACTTTCCCACTGCGCGCGGCTTGTACCGTCTTGCTAATTGATGTACGCCACTACTGTGGCATTGTCTCACCGCCTTCCCTTCCAGAGTGGGCTGAAACTCTCACAGTGCAAGATACACCACTCTTAACTCGAGTCGATTGATGGCCCACTGATTCTCTTCTGGGGACCACTGTCCTTCCTTTTCTGTTTCCTATGTTTTATTTATAAACCGTTGAGGTACCTGCCCAGATATGTGATGGCATAACAAGTTTTAATAAACATAAACATGAAAGTCCGCAAGGTGCAATAAGGCATGTACTTATACTCAACCTCAGAACAGGCATGTTCTGAGGAGGAGTTTGGTCGGAGCACAGGCAGAGTCGCGATTTATGTGTATATTTTATAAAATATGCGCACATGAGTATATTTATGCACAGACATTACGTCTGCTTCTGCGCAGGTGTACATGTCTGTGACTTTGATCTAGCCATGATTTCTACCAGTTTATGCCTTGTATTTTTTAAAGATACACAGAGACCCTGTCATTAAATTACTTTCCATGTGGATAGTACCACCAGTAACTCCCTCTGGAGTGCTGAGCGGAATAAGGGCAAAACCAAGGGTGCTTCACCCAGCTGTATGCACAGTGGCAATATTCAGCTGCAACCTATAGAGCTAAGTGCTTTAATTTAGACCAGGAAAACAGCTATCCTAAATTAAACCACCAACTATATGTATAACTGCTGAATAGCACAGTTATATATATACCTTCCGGTGGCAAGCATTCTCCATATATATTCATAAAGTGGCACTGAAAATATGTACTTTTTAAATGCCATAGCTAGCGTGTCAAAAAGCCCACACTCGCTGCTCGGTTTAAATATCGACCCAGATATTTATCTAACGTGCATGTCAGATAATTGTGTAGACCTGGTGCCTTTGTTAGTCGAAAAATAATTTAAAATGCAGGCCTTCAACATTAGTAAGGTGCCTTTCTTTAAGAATGAAGTGTAAATTAAGATGAATTTCCTTATATAATTGGCATTTTATTTCATTTACATACTGTTAAGTGGGTTAACAAAAACATTATGAAAGTGCAAAACTAAGAAATGTAAAGGTGCCAAGTTGGTGTCATAGTTCAGAGCTATTTGAGAGTAGGATAAACGAAAAAACAAATTGTTTACATTTACTTTGAGCCTGTTCTCTTATTGTTCTAAGTATTGCAAACGAATACATTCTTTGGCAAGTTTACTAAAGTACGCTACCCGGTAGTCCAGGGCTTAGTGCATGGTTTGGGCATCACGATAAAAGGTAGAGTGCACCTATGTGCTAAAAATCCTGCTCTACTCAGGTTGCGCACGATGGGGTAGGAACTGAGTGGGACAGTGGGTAGAGCAAAGGCATTGCCAGTGCATCACGGCTAGTCTCGAACAGGGCTTCATTCCATTATTCCTAGATATAATGACCATATTTGACTCAGTTTTCCACAAGTTACTACTCGCACAATTACAAGCCATAGGAATTCAGAATAGTGCCTTAGAATGGTTCTGTTCCTACCTAACAGGACATTATCAGCAAGTTAAAATAGAGCGCATCAAATCTGCCTCATATACACAGACACAGCGTGTTCCCCAAGGACCGGCACTATCCTCCCTACTATCTGATATTTATATACAGCCAATCTGCAACATCGTACAGTCTCATAACATCCTCTACCACATCTATATTGATGACATCAGGACATATACTCCCTTCTCCACAACAAAAGCTCACTGCCCCGCAATAGTACATTATTTTAATGCAATCTCTCGTTGGTTACTGGAGCACCATCAAAGAATACGTTTTAAGAAAGCAGAAGTTCTGTGTATAACTGGGAATCAGAGCGTTACACCTTCAGGTGCATTGAACGCCAATGAAGCAGGATTAGAAGTATTCATTATCTGGGAATAACACTGGATCAGCATCTAACATTACAACCACGTTAACAAAACCACTGGAATGATCTACCAAAAAATAGCACACTTCAGCTAGAATCCTTCAGGGTGCATTCAGAATAAACCACATCACACCCATTCTAAAACAACTACACTGTCTCCCACAACAATGCCGTATCAAATAAAAAGTACTTTTAACCACCTACAAAATCTTGCCCAATCTGACCTCAGAATACCTACAGACCATCCTTGAAAAGCCACCAGACAACAGACTCGTGAGAAAATGCGCACAGAATACATTCAGGGTGCCCCTCGGGAACAGCAAGAGCAACCACACCGCTTGTTCACAAGCCGCCTCACTATATGCACCAGGCCTCTGGAACACCCTCTGTATAAAAACCAGAGCCATAAATGACATTAAACACGTTCCCAAGGAAAACAAAACCTTTGGAGAAAAATCATAATATGACCAGGTCAGCCATGATCCAGCAGTCGCCCAAACCCCCTCTACATCATCACTCGAATGACTGATCTGGATAATCGCATTGTAGCAAGACACTAAAGTTATGACAGCCCAGTAAAATAAACACATGTATTCTTCCGCATGATCCTGTATATATGTATGTTAAATCTAATACAACCAGTGTTCAGCGCTGTAACCCGACCTGTTATCCATTCTGTTATCATGTTTCTTGTACCTTGTAAAATGATGGTTCAAATATAAACCCCCTTGATCTAAGGAAAGGCGGTATACAAAGACCGCTAAATAAGTAAATAGTGTAGGTGTTAGCAGGAACTACTAAGCACACTTGGTGCCTTTAGGCTGCGTGCAGTTAATGTTGCCTCTGTGAGTGCATTAAGTGCGTCCATGTGCTGGCTAGTGTTGTGCAGCATCTTGGGCCCACACAAACTGCGCGGGGACAGACGAACACGTCCACTGAAGTTAGCATGGAACACATGCACATTACTGGCACAGGCTTTAGTAACCATAACTCCCGACTGTTATCACTTTTGCTACCTGGCAAGTTAACACCTTTTAACAATACATAAAGTTTCCTTTAAAAAATTGTATCTTTGCCAGTCTAAGATGGTATGCTCCCTCTCCATAAAAAATAAAGTTGTACAACATGGGAAAGCCATAGTAGCAAATTAATTAAACAAACAAATCTGTGGGTTTATCGGAGTAAATAGCCAAACAATACAGAAAAATTACTCCATTCTCTCACCAAAACTAAAAAATACAGAAACTTTCTTGGGAACAGGTCTCAGACTTCAGTAAGGTGGGGTGGAACCCAGGAGGTGTACCTCTGCTGTGGTTCATTAACCCCGTCTTTTGCATCCAGGACCCTTGTGTTCCCTTTCTTTTTATTCCAAAATGACTTATGGTAATGATATCATTGGTGGTACTTCTACACAACAAAATGACGAGTGTTATCTTCACCAGACTAGACCAAAATTTCTCTTGGCTTCACTTTTCTTCTAGACAACTAGACAACGCGTGGCGTTTTTTCCTGAAGAGAATGGTGCCGAGAAGAAAAAACTGAGTCTCTTGAGCAGCGAAATAGCGCATGAGAATATAAATTTCGAGGCTGCATGGTGATATCTTTATCTGGCACAGCATTCAAGTTGGATCCCCTGATGAAACTGCTTATGCAGTGAAATGCACGAGTGTGCCTGATTGGCGTTGGGATTGCAGATAAGTCTTGTTTGTGCTGAATATTATCTTGCCAGTATAACACAGATTGATGAGTGAAATAGACCGTAAGCACTAGCCGGTGAAGTTGTCTAGAAGAAAATTGAAGCCAAGAGAAATTTTGGTCTAGTCTGGTGAAGATAACACTCGTCATTTTGTTGTGTAGAAGTACCACCAATGATATCATTACCATAAGTCATTTTGGAATAAAAAGAAAGGGAACACAAGGGTCCTTGATGCAAAAGACGGGGTTAATGAACCACAGCAGAGGTACACCTCCTGGGTTCCACCCCACCTTACTGAAGTCTGAGACCTGTTCCCAAGAAAGTTTCTGTATTTTTTAGTTTTGGTGAGAGAATGGAGTAATTTTTCTGTATTGTTTGGCAAATTAATTAAAGACAAACATCAGTGTAATGATTATGAGTTTACTTCTCTTTTCAATACTCTTTATTCCAGGTCCCGTCTTGAGCCTGAATCATTTCAAGAGCTTTCAGTGATGTGTAAAAGTAACTCACCTGAGAATGCTATCAGTGTTATAGGTGACCAACATTCAAGCCAATTTCAATCAACCAACAGCATGGATTCTCATTTGGACCATAGGAATAAGCTGTTTTTGTGCAATGATGGTGACTTGCAGGTGGAATTATTCTGTGAAACTTCGGAAGCAAAAATGTCAAGGAGCTCCATGTCAGACAGCAGCTTTCATAGTCAGTGCAACATCAGTCCCGCCCACTGTAGCCTAGGGAAAATGGGACATGCTCTTACTCATTTTGGGCATGGGGCTCCACTATCTGCAGAGTTACAGAGGTTGGAAGGCAGGCAATGCAGCCAGTCCCGCTGTGCTTCTGCCAGCATAGCTTTCAAGAGTCGCAAAACCCTCAAGCGGTCCCAGACCGCAATCATTGAGCCTTTGCATGCTGTGATGGCAGAGGTGTGCTCTCAAAGTGACCGTTACAGTGATGCAGACCAGAATTCAGACACCGAACATTATCTTGAACTTCAGCAACTCCCGAGTGGAATCCTGGGATCAAGCATTACAGATTCCAAGCAATATGAAGAGAGTCAAACCGAACAGAAGAGAAATGACATAGACTGTGAAGAGCAAAGAATAGCTAAACCAAAATCCAAACCCAGAGAGAAATTTCAGAATACAATGTGGAAGAACAAACAACAAACAGCAGTGGCTCCAGCTACAACAGCCCCTCAACCACATAGTTGTAATGGCCAGGATCTCCCAGGATCCATTAGGCAGTGTTGGTAATAAAATCGTTAAAATATATTTAAAAAAGAAAACTAAAATGCATAAAATATGTTATTAAGTTCTGGTTGATGACACTGTTTTTTTTTTTATTTTGAATGATTTGATAATTACCATGGACTAAATTTAATGCTACACCTAAGTGCCTGACATAGCTGGACAAAATTTGTCCATCTAACTTTAGGATAAATTTTATTTGAACTGACCCAGTTGAAAATTAATCTAAATCTAGCCTGCTAAAATCTGGCCAACTAGATTTAGACCTGCTATTTGTTTACTCAGTATCAGTTGACTAAGGGCCTCTTTTAGAAAAGCTGGTTAACAGGCATTTTAACTTGTGACTACAGGTAGTCGGGAACACTAATGCGTGATAGTGTCTGTCTTGGCATGCTAAAACGCACGTTCATTGGCATACATGGGGTGGGGTGGGGTGGGAAATGGGCATGAGACATATATTACTGCATACGCCAGGGCAATTGACACATGCTCAGTGGCAACGCGGCTCTTAACATGGGTTCACTGTAGGAGGCATTAAAGTAAATCCCAATGTAGTGATGTGCATGCTAGGAAAACCCTTCAGGTGTTAGCTTCTGGGGACATACTGAACACGTCCTGACAGTTAATGTGTGGCCTTTCCTATGAAAACCTGTGAGATCAGCACGTTAATGGCAATTCCTTAGTGGGCTTTAGTAAAAGGAGGTCCTAAATTAGCCAATTACTAATGAAAATCAGGGCTGGTGTTAGACATGGGAAGAGAGCCCTAAAACCCAGTTGCAGGCTATGACTTCTTCAGCTTCAGACAGATTTGGGACCCTCTGTCACATGGGGGCCCAGGGCATTTGCCCTGGTTGCCCCCTACCAACACTGACCATTAAGTTCTGTCCTCTAACCTAATCAGACTCCATCCACTTTTAGAGTGGCTAAACGTATCTGCCTATGGAAAGCAGGCAACTAGGTTTTAGTGCTCCGTATGGTGAAAATTGCACACCTTAATTACCAGCTAGATCCCATTAAGAGTCTGCTCCTATATATCTCAATTTCTCCTTCCATGGGATACATTTCTTAAGAGACATATAAACAGCACATTTTCTCCCTCGCCCCCTATTTTGATGCATGAAGAGAAAAGTAGAGTTCTCCATGGGCAAGCAGGAAATAAGTCCTCATGTATGGGTGATGTCACCAACAGAGCCCCATGTTGGAACGTTCCCCAGCTTCTACTAAAGGCTTTTGGGAGGCTTTGTTGTGCATGCATACATGTCTTCCCGTCTGCCACAGCGCCATCTTCTCCAGTCTTCGTTTTTCCACAGAGCCCCTAGGACCTGTTCGTGCATCATAAGAAAGAGATTTTCTTTCTTTGCCCCTTTGGGGTCCTTTTTCATCAGGTTTTTACCACCTGTCATCAGTGGCATCAGCCCTGGTGCCATTGCTTTCTGTTTTGTATTTTTGTCTCTTTTTTACTTTCTTTTTTTTTCCCCGCAGCTGGCACTATCGAGCCATTCGACCTTGCCATTGTCATGTTCCCAGACATGTCCCAGAAGCCAGCAAGCAGGTTTAAAAAGTGCACCAAGTATGCCCAGACCATCTCTGTCATAGACTGGCAGAGCTGGTGCCTTCAATGCCTGGGTCCCGACCACAACAAGAAGGGACCTGAAGGGTCAGGAGAAGCAGCAGGAGTCGCTCTTCGGATCACAGAATCTGCATCTTCCACCCTAGCATCAACTCTGGTATCATCAGGCACTGCAGAGGCACTGGCATCGAAAGGCGCCTGAGGGAGCTCAGAGCTAAGGGGCCACAGTGCCCTAAAGCGAAGGATCACTGTTGACCTTTACCTGGAATCTACTTCATTAACCCCATCATTGTCATAGGGGGCATCCGAGCACCAGGCCAAGACCCACGTGCACTGACATTGGAGCTCTTCCCAATGCGACATATCTACCTGGTGCGAGAAAAGTTCAAGATGGTCTCGCTGAGGTCCCTGTTCCCCTACCTCTTAAAGAACGATTGCCTATGCTCCCTGGATCTCAAGGATACATACAAGAACATACTGATCCACCCTACTCACAGGAAATACCTCAGGTTCATCCTGGGGGACCGGCACTTCCAGTACCAAGTTCTTCCGTTTGGACTAGCATCAGCTCCTCGAATATTCACAAAGTATCTAACAGTGTTAGCTGCTTACTTGTGGATTCTGGGAGTATTCATCCTCCCCTACTTGGATAACTGGCTCATAAAGAGCTCCACTCTGGACAGAGTCCATCATTCGGTTTGGCTGACCATCCAGGTGCTCGAGTATTTGGGGTCCGCAGCCCCTCCGATTTGTTATACTGTAGAAATTGTCAAGTTTAAATGGCTTTGATTTAAGGATAAGGCAGTCTAGAAAACCTGTTAAATAAATAACTTCCCCAAGCTCACCTCCAGCCCTCTCAACAGCTGGGGTTCATCAGGGCCCTCTTCGATACCACTTGTGCTTGGGCCTTTCTCCCAATGGATTGCCTACAGAGGCTGACAGCCTTGATCCACAATACACAGCAGAGGCGTTAGAGGGTGACCCCCCAGGAGATGCTGAAAGTGCTTGTCCTAAACTGCAGGTCAAGGAGGTTCTTTCGGCCTCCCACAAGACTTCTACATGAAGGTCTTATCTGTTCAAGTTGCAGAGGTTCTCCTCCTGGTCCATGGCCTGGGCTCTGGACAGGTTGCTTGAATACCTCTTGCACCTCTAGGACTCTGGCTTCAAGTCCAATTCAGTCAGAGTCCATCTGAGCACAACTGGGGCCTACCATCTGGTGGCTCACTTCATGCAGGGCTTACTCCTTTCTAAACCTCCAGTCAAGCCCCCGCTGGGAGCATGGGATCTTAATGTGGTTCTGGCACAGCTCTTGTCAGCTCCATTTCAAATGCTCACTTCCTGCCCTCTGAAGTTCCTGACCTGGAAGGTCTTGTTCCTCGTGACAGTCACTTTGGAATGCCGTATCAGTGAGCGTGAGCTCCAGGCCATATACCAGGTTCCATCACAATAGGATGGTCTTTCTTCCCCAGGTGGCACTGCACCTGTTAGACTGCAAGCACACCATGATCTTCTACCTTGAGCGGACAAAGGCACACCATAAATCCACCCAGCTGTTTCTCTTTTGACCCTAGTAGGCTGGGGGCTGCCATCTCCAAACGCACTCTGTCGATTTGGCTAGCAGACTGCATCTCTTTCGCTTATGCTCGGGCAAGCCTGAGCTTTGATGGTCATGTCATGGCTCACAATATCATAGCCATGGCTGCGTCAGTGGCCAGCTTGCTCTCGTTATCCATGAACGAGATCTGCAACATGGTCTTCGGTCCACACATTCACAGCTCTTTACTGTCTGGATGGAGATTCCCGAAGCGACATCTCTTTGGAAATTAGGTTCCAACTCCTTCCCACCAACCCTTCTATCAATCCAGGCTACCAAAAAGTGTATTCCTCAGTGATGCTATATGCTGAAGATGCTGAATCAGTTGAGTCCCTAAAGGGAATACCCTCACTGTTTCTCTTGTTCTCTGGTTCGGTTGCCCTTTGGCCTCCTCGGTTTTTGGTAGCCTGTAGCTTGAGAGTCCCATATATGAGGACTTATTTCCTGCTTGTCCATGGAGAAAGCGCAGTTACTCACCTGTAGCAGGTGTTCTCCGTGGACAGCAGGAATAAGTCCTCACAACTCTCTCACCTCCCCGAGGAGTTGTCTGCTTGAGTACATCTTTGTTATCATACTGGAGAAGATAGCACTGCAGCAGGTATAGGCAGGTGCATATGTATGTTGGAACCTACCAAAAGCTTCTAGTAGAAGCTGGAGAGCCTTCCCTCATGGGGCTTCATCAGTGATGTCACCCATATGTGAGGACTTATTCCTGCTGTCCATGGAGAACACCTTCTACAGATGAGTAACTATGCTTTATGGTATTTCAAGAAGGCTTCAGTGCAATTCCTAACACTAATTTCAGCTTGGGATGAGTCCCTGGACTCTCTTTTGCTGCTAAGTATACTGCATGCTTTCTAACTGCAAATTATGAACTCAGGAAAAGTACGCAAGACGAGCATGTTAAGCCTGTGATGTCAGAAGAGACAGAATGCAGAAGGTCAAAAGGTTGTTCATACTTCAACCACAACCATTTGCATTCTCACAGAAAAATTTATTTGCACCAGAAGGATAGGAATTAAACTCACATGTGCAAATTTATTTTTTACAGTTCTCAAGACCTTTGACAATGACTAAGCAACTGCTGGCATACCCAGTCAGCATGTGTTGAAATGTAAAAGTATACTTTTTACTCATATACATTATCTTGATTCTTCACCATGGCGTGGTGGCTATCTTGCCTTTGAATATACTGGTAGTTCCCTGGCAAAGCCCAGTTTTCTCTTTCACACATCATTCAATATTCCACATGTTCACTCTGATGATGCAGAAATCACAGAAAGTGCCCAGAAAATTGTTTCAGAAGTTGTACATGGACGGGGATAGCTTCTGGGGATTACAAATGGATATTATTCTTTTTGGTTGCCATATTGACATTTGACTAGCATCCAGTACGGACTCTGAAAAGTATACCATTCAACATGGTGGTCTGTGTTCTCCTTTTAAACACCGGCCACAGCACTTAACTGAAATCCGAATATGCGGATAGCAGCTGGTGTTGAATATATGGATACTGTGGCCAATGCTGGCACTTGTATTCCAAGAGCAGTTACTTGCAGCCGCTCTCAAGACAGGCTATCAGCAAACCACTTAGGACAGCATGTTTTCTGTCCTGTATTCTGCACATAATTATCTGGCTAGCAACGCAGAAAACTGCCACTCTGTGAATAAATGCTGGCTCTGCCTCAGCCCCCTCCTCCAGACCATCCCAGTACTATCCGGATAGTGCTGAGGGAATATATTCAGCAGTACTATATGGATATTTTTCTCACTGGGACTTGCCAGCTAGCAGGTGCTGCTAACTGGATAAGTCATTTTAAATACTGGCTTGATAGTAGATAGGGATCTTTTCAGCATTATGAATTGAAAGTATAATCTGACTTAACTGATTGTTTGCCCTAGCTCTAGACTTGCATATTTAAGTGTTGCAGTGATGCAGGTATGATGTCAGAAATCCTCTTAACATAGTCTTCATTTTACTAGCAACAAGGCTCTATAGTAAAAGTGATTATACTTATATATACTCTATAGCAAATCGTAGTATTGTCCAGGAGCTCCTGCAATGGGCACATATCTTGAAAATAAGAATATGACAGCAGGTAAAGGACGAAAATCTTTCTAGTTCGGCCAGTTTATTTCCTGGTGCAGTGTCATCAACCCAAGTTGATGTCTGGCTTTTTCTTCATTAACTTGCTGTTAAGGATCCTTTGGGTTTATGCACAGCTTTCTTGAATTTCATTATTGCTTTGTTGCTGCTGCCTCCATAGGGCACTGCCCTGTGCATCTACCACCCTTAGGTATACTCCACTTGGAGTTCATTTCATGACTCCTAGTTCTACAACATCATTGCCACTGAAAAATGTTTGCTTCTTCTGTAGGGCTTCTACATTTGAGATATTTGAATGTCTCTCTCCTATCTCCCCATATCTTTGGTCTCCTCTAGGGATTTGTAGGGTACAAATCAGGCCACAAGTGCTCCTCTATAGAGCATCGGTTCTTAGATTGATGTGCTCTGCAATATAATCTGTACCAGTTTTATCAGTAATATTTAAACGATGTAGGTTTTGTTATTAATATTCTTGTAAGCACAGATCTTAATAATAATAAAACTGTATGTGCCTAGCATGTGTTCTCATACCTTATTTCAGAACTTTCCACGTATTCATTTAACACCAGCACCAAATATACAAGTGTTTTGTTGTTGTTTTTTAATTCGTCAGCATTAAATCCATTGTTATGTTTGAAATTATACATAGAAAAAAATGAGGATATTTACCTGCAACAGGGGTTCTCCATGATCATCTCTAAGCAGGTTGAATCTGTTCTCCCAGAACCCAGAAGAGTCTAGAAAGTTCTCTGGGCATGTGTGAATGCTGCCTTGTGTGTGTCCATTGCTCCTTCCCCTCAGTCTATCATACAGCTCAAAAGGCTTCAATCATAAGGAGGTAGGAAGGAATCTCCGTTATAGGTAAGTAACTTCACTTTCTCCATGGACAAGCAGAATATAATCAGCCAAACTTAAGTGACTCCCATGTGTATAGTATTCAGGTTGTTAATGGGTAACCCTTGCAGACTGAGTGCTTTTGCTAAGACAGGATGAAGCAAGCTCAGGTAAATAGGATCTGGAAGACTAACTGCGTGAATAAAGTTTTGTGAAGGAGGGGTGGAGGGCTTCATAGTTTATTGCAGAAGGAGAATTGGGAGTGGTAACTTTGTGCTGTGTGCTCTGCTCCTGAAGTTGTTTGCTCATAGGCAGAAGCGTAATCAAACTTATATGGTCCAATAAAGGGAAGAAAAACCCAAGGCCACCGTCATGGCTAAAAAGTGAAGTGTCCGCCAGCAGAGACCCCATCTCCCGTAGATAGCCCCAATGCTGCCTCTGCAGCCAGTGGGGACCCCATCCCCCATTGGTGTGTAGAAGAATCCAAGGCTGCTGTAGCACAGAAAAAGTAGTTTTCGGTTAGCAGGGACCCGTAGGTGAAAAGACGGAAACTGTGGCCTTGAAATGTCAGTGGGAGTCACATTGCATTTTAAAGCCACAATAAGAGAGCAGGAGGCTGAAAAGAAGGGAAGGTGCAGAGCATCCAGGGAAGGGGTGGGGTTAGAGATAAGGGGAAGTGGCTAGAGTTTGATGGAAGAGGTGGTGCTAGAGAGGAGGAGAGGTAAAGCATAAGGAAAAGGGCAGAGGTGTAGAGAAGGGGGTGGAGCATGAGGGGAGGGGTTGAAGGAGAAACTGAAGAGAAAGTAGAAGAGAAGGCAGGGAAGGGAAAGAGATAGTGAAGTTGGATAGAGGGGGACAGTGCATGGCTGGATGAAAGGAAGAGAGGGAGAGTACAGGAGGGGAGGGTCTTGAAGAGGAGGTAGGGGTAATAGTGCAAGGGACAGAGGAACATACATGCCACACACACACAGTTTCCTGACACATGGAGCTTCCAGACACACACACCAACCCATTCAGCCTCCAACATACACACACACACACATGCATGTACATGCACACACATGCAGGCACTTGCGTGCAGTCCAATACACACATATTTGCACAAACTCAGCCCCCAACACGCACACGCACGCACATTTATACACACCCTATCCTGACAAACATACCTGTGGTAGTGTGTGTGATGGGACGTGGGTTTCTTTACAACACAGGCCAGACAGCAGTTCAGGGAAACAAAAGCAATTTTATTCTATCCCAGCTTGTTAAACCTCCATAAGATGATTCTCCCGGCCCTTCCTCCAGCCCCTGTTAAAGTTCCTAAGCTGGGTGTCCTAAGTGTGGCCTCTGGACATACAGGGCCCTGACTGGAATAGACCCTGTACATCCCAGTGCTGCGGCCCACCCCCACTCTTCCCCTCTTGTCCCTGTCCAGCGCTCCCCACACTAACCTTCTTTACATGCCGGGAGGGCTGGACTCTGAATAGCGTGCTGGGCCAAAACGGGGGTTGGGATGTCCAACCCTGCTATTCGCGTCTCTGCATCAGGCCCATAGTGTATCTGGATTTCTGAAAGCCTTTGACAAGGTCCCTCTTCAGAAACTCTTGGGGAAATCAAAAAGTCATGGGATAGGAGGTATTGTACTACTGTGGATTAGGAACTGGTTAAAAGATAGAAAAGAGTGAGTAGGGCTAAATGGCCAATTTTCTCAATGTAGAAAGAGTGGAAGTACCCCAGGGATCTGTGCTGGACCCGCTGCATTTTAACATCTTCATATATGATCTGGAAATGGGAATAACGAGTGAAGTGATCAAATTTGCAGATAGCACAAAATTATTCAAAGTAAGGTTTGTGAAAAATTGCAAGAAGACCTTGAAAACTTGGGAGACTGGGCGTCCAAATAGCAGATGAAATTGAATGTGGACACGTGCAAAGTTATGTACTTAGGGAACAACAACCCAAACTACAGTTACTCAGTGAAAGGCTCCACATTAGGAACCACCAACCAGGAAAAGGATCTGGACCTTATCATGGATAATACATTGAAACCCTCCACCCTGTGTTTATCAGTAGCTAAAAAAACAAATAGAATGCTAGGAATCATAAGGAAAGGAAAGGAGAATAAAACCAAGGTTATTATAATGCCACTGCATCATTCCATGGTGCAGCTACACTTTGAATATTTATTTATTTAGCACGTTTTTATATACCGCCCCTTCCAGAGATTAGGGACAATTTACATAGAACAATTGAGAACACTTTACATTGAACATGATAACTTATGTATAGGTAACGTATGGAACTATCTTACAGAAACTATGTACAATGTTGGAGTAACTATGTTCAATCTTGCAGGAAGGGGTAGCATTCTTAATGAAACAGAGAATCTAGGTGTGTCTATTTATCTGGAGGTTGGGGCGTATTATGGCAGCTTTCATAATTCTCAATGAACAAGTAAGTATGCCTTTAGGTCTTTTCTGAACGGGAGATCTTTGACTGCTCTTAGATTATTAGGGAGGGCATTCCATAGTGCAGAGGCAACATAAAAGGCTCTGGAGCTGGTAGAGTGGTTGGTATTATGGATGTTATTCGGAATAATATAGATGTTTTGTGAGCAATTTCTTTGAAGTCTAGATTCTGTAGGGGATATGAAGAGGGAAGACGGTACCTCTACAACAGAGTGTATCCCCACAAAATTAGGGGAAGTGCGAAATAACTTTTCAAAACTGATGGGCTTTGTTGGATGTGTGTGTAGGACCATCTTCTGCTGTTGTTGATGTCTTGCGACATATTTATGGGAGCAGTACATACAGTACCCGTGTGGAGTTCCATTTATGGAAAAATGATGAAAGGAGTGAAGTGTTTCTCCCTGCTGGAGATCCAATTCCTCGGCTTTTTGACCCAGCAAAGGAACCAATGTGGTTCTGCTTAGGCTCAAGACCAAACATTGGCTATGGCAGTGGGCAACATATGTGAAGCAACTTACTTTACCTTACAACTGTTCCAGAAAAGATACCAGTGTGGTCAGGACTGGTATTAGGTGGGTGTAAATAGGGACATTGCCCTGGGCCCCCAGGCTGCAGGGAGCCCCAACCCTGCTTGAAGCTGCAGGAGATACAACCTACTAGATAGGCTTTGGAGCCCCTCCCAAATTTATGCCCTGCTTAGCACCCATTCTGAGCATGGTGATGCGCATGATAGTCTGAAAAAGGAGAGTTGGTTTTGTCTGACTAAAGACAAGAAAGGGTATTGGCAATAGTTCCAGCTGTAATGCACAAACCCGTGGTTTTGAATTTGAGTCCTCAAATACTGTTCTGGAATGGCAAGTGCTAAAATAAAAATGCCAAAGTAATCAAGGGGCACAGTCTAAAAACCTGATAATAGTGGAAAAATGGTTTTATTAACAAAGAGCCTCTTGCCAACCCGACACAGGCTGTGTTTTGCATACCCAGCATACCTTCGTCAGGGGTTGATCAGGTAAAATCCTAAAAACATAAGATTTTACCTGATCAACCCCTGACAAAGGTTTGCGAAACACGGCCTGTGTCGGGTTGGCAAGAGGCTCTTTGTTAATAAAACCATTTTTCCACTATTATCACGTTTTTGGACTGTGTCTCTGGCATTTACGTGATTTTTTGCCCTTTTCGTTGAAAGTAATCAAGGGGCACAGAGCAATTAATATCTAAAAATAAAATATTGCAGTGTTCTGTTACATTTTGCTTTAAATTGAATTGTGAACATAGGGAAATTGGCTTCAGACATTAAGTTGTACAGCAGATTGTAACAAAATATGTCAAGCATTTAATTAGATTTTTGTCATTGCTTGGCAAATTAATAAAGGGAAGCTCTCAGGCTATGTAAGATTACATTACCAAACTTCTGTTCCCCAAATCAGAACAAAGTGTGCCATTTAGTATCCTGTGAAACACTGGGGTAAAAATGATGTGGAGCAAACGGGCGTTGAGCAAAATGATTTGGAATCAGTAATGACTCATTTCAAGATGCCTAAATGGCAGTGAGAAACAAGAAGGAAGAGCATGCAGTGTATTCAGAATGGAATTCTTTCTAACCCCTGTGTGTGTGTTTTGTCACTGTCTGTCTCTAACCAGGAGGGGAGAGGGATTGAATGGTTTGAATGAAGTTCTATCAAAGCATTCTCTTGGTCTGGAAAGAATAATAAAAGCAAACAAAATGTGATAATACATCTAATCGTTTGATATCAGTGTTAACAGATTTGAAGGATGGATTTCACAGATTAATCACAGGATGCCACTGTCCCGAGGCAGCAGGTATTGCCAAACTTCTCCAGCACTTGGAGGCCATACACATAGCAATGAGTAACAATTAATAAGTCCAAAATTAAGTCCTCAAACACTATCATGGCAACACATATAGACCCAAAAAACCCCAATAAATGGGAAAGCTTTCACGTAGTCGATCAAAAACACCTCCTCAAGGTCATAACAATGATTAACACCACAACCTCCCCCCTTGACCCATGCCCAGTATCATGGATCAAATCCACCAAAGCTGAACTTGCCACAAGCATCCAAAACATAATTAATCAATCACTCTCACAAGGCATCATGCCAGATGCCCTTAAACTCAACTCCATCCGTCCCATCCTAAAAAATAATACATTAGATCCAAAAGACCCAACCTCATACAGGCCCATAGCCAGTATACTGTTCATTGCTAAGGTAGTAGAAAAAAATCATCCAACTCCAACTACAAGACTACATTGACCTACACGCACCCCTAGACTCCCACCAATTCGGGTTCTGCCCCTTCCACGGCATTGAAACCTTGCTAATAACACTGATGGATAACCTTATTAGAGGAACAAACGACAACAAACAAGGTTACATCCTCCTTTTCATAGATATAGCCTCTGCATTTGACAACATCAACCATAACACACTAATTAAAAGGCTAGCAAACATAGGAATAGGAGGCACCGTCCTTAAATGGTTTATGCCATATATATCTCACCGATTGCTACGTGTCCAACTGGGCCAGAACACCTCAGAAACGTTCTCCCAAGGACAGGGAATTCCACCAGGTTCGGCCCTCTTGGCCCTCCTTTTTAATCTATACCTACAGCCCATCACAAACATATTTAAAAAATTCAAAATCAACCATTACATTTATGCTGATGACATCATGCTCGCTATCCCCATAAACAGTAGCAACCCCTCATACCACAATCTATCTGAATGTATCAGAGAGGTTGAATCCTGGCTAGAAAGCAACTAACAGCATTAACCTGAAAAAACCTGAAGCTATGTTCATATCAAGAAAACATGATACAGTCTATCCAAAAACCATCATAATCAACAACACCGCTATCCCAGTTAAACAAGAGGTAAAATACCTAGGGATAATATGAGATCACACACTTAGTATGATCCCCCACATAAAGCAAATAGTAAAAACTATATTCTATAAACTAAAGAGTGTACAGCACCTAAGACCCCTCCTCTACATCCATGATTTTAGGTCTGTAGTCAGCTCATTAATTACCCCCCACTTTGACTACTGTAATAGTCTTTTGAATGGCCTACCACTTAAAAACACAAATATACTCCAAAGAGCCCAGAACATCTCTGCTAGGGTGATAGCAAAAGCACGTCTAGCTGACCACATAACCCCCATTCTACTTGAACTACCCTGGCTCCCTATAAATAGCCGGATAAAATATAAAATACTCGTAACAACATTCAAACTCCTCAATGACATCTCCCCCTCACACCTAACCACCTTCCTACACTCCCCACCAACCCACTCACTTTTCATACCCAAAACCATCTGCAGGACAAGAAAACTACAAGCTCCAGAGCCTTTTCATTTGCTGCCCCTACCCTCTGGAATGAGCTTCCACTTATCCTCCGCATGACAAAAGACCTCTAACTATTCAGAAAAGGACTGAAAACACACCTCTTCACTGAACATTTTGAAAACCCAACTGAAATACCTCACCTCCTACGAGCTACCTCTCAACAAACACAGAATCAACCTACTAACCTCCAGAACGTACAGCCTATTAACTCCTCTCTCTCTCACCCCTTACCTAAACCACCCCAGAGCATTCCCCCACCCTTTCCAAAGAAATTGTGGTTAAGAGGCTGACTCTCTGTATATATGTAAATACAAAGTTGACACAAGTTTGTCTGTACAATATGTTCCTTGTAAATAGTTAATACCAATGTTTCCATGTAAAAGTTGTTTAACTGTTAACTGTAAACCGCCCTTGATCTCTGGAAGGGGCGGTATAGAAGAAATATATAAATAAATAAATACATGGTTTATTCACTAGAGGGGGGATGTTTACTAAACGGTGATAGTGGACTCCGTGCGATATCGGAGCCGCAGCCCCATTGAAATCAATGGGGTCTCGGCTCCGATATCGCATGGAGTCCGCTATCGCCATTTAGTAAACATCCCCCTACGTGTCAACATACATAGCAACCATTAAGAAAACTGTATGGTTTATTCACGTCGAGCCCAATTCCATGACATGCACGTCTGGTCTGCGGGCACATACAAATCAAAGACAGGCCTGATTTA
This sequence comes from Ichthyophis bannanicus, assembly GCA_033557465.1. Classification (NCBI taxonomy): domain Eukaryota; kingdom Metazoa; phylum Chordata; class Amphibia; order Gymnophiona; family Ichthyophiidae; genus Ichthyophis; species Ichthyophis bannanicus. The sequence goes on along the minus strand of CM066031.1, from coordinate 782,871,768 downwards.
AACCTGATTTTGCAACCACAGGTGTAGATGCATTTGTGCTTCTGAAATCGAGGACATAGATATTTATGGCACAGCATGCACAAACCCCAAGACACGGATATATGGAGCAAATGACCTGGATGTCCCTGCCCTTGGTGAATTCAAAAAAGATGTACGTATCCGATGCTGCCCGTCTCCATGCAGCCATGCCTCCTCAGCTAAAACATATATCCCCAAGCTGCTCCTCACACTGACAATGTGGTGCTCATGAAAACTACCCATGAAAATGGATAATACAGATGTACTGATGCAAAACAGATCATATAAGCTAGTCCTTTGCATGTCTAGAACACTGCAAAGTGATCTCTGTGCACTCAGAGATGTTACACCAGCAAGGAGAAAGTGATATGTTTGTCCTTGCATACTTTGCGGCAAAACATACTTGGCAGCAGGAGAACATTTTAGTTGTGCTTGCATTGGACATCTCTGACAACAGTCTGTACAATGCTATGCATGGACCAAAAGAAATCAGAAAAGATCCTCTACAGCTAAATGTCAGGGCATATCCCTGACAATAATTAGGGACCCTCAGATTGAGTGCATGTACCAGTGTAAACAGCACTACTAGATGCCCAAGAGCACCAGCATCTGTCTAAATTATTGGAAACGCTGCTGAAAGAGAAAATAGTGAGGTTTCTGGAATCCAGCGGATTATAGGATCCGAGGCAGCATGGATTCACCAGATGCAGGTCTTGTCAGACAAATCTGATTGATTTCTTTGACTGGGTGACCAGGGAGTTGGACTGAGGGAGAGCCCTAGATGTGGTGTATTTAGATTTCAGTAAAGCCTTTGACACTATTCCTCACAGGCGACTTATAAACAAACTGAGCACCCTAGGGATGGACCCTATAGTTACTGCTTGGGTTAGAAATTGGTTGGGTGGGAGGCGACAAAGAGTACAAGTAAATGGAGCTCACTTTGAGGAGAAGGATGTTATCAGTGGTGTGTCCCAGGGATCTGTCCTTCGTCCGTTTCTCTTTAACATCTTTGTTAGTCATATAGCAGAAGGGCTTTCAGGTAAGGTTTGCCTCTTTGTGGATGATACCAAAATCTGCAATAGAGTAGACACCCAGGAAGGTGTAGATAACATGAGAAGGGATCTAGCTAAGCTTGAAGAATGGTCTAGAATTTGGCAACTGGGATTTAATGTTAAAAAATGTAAGGTGATGCATTTGGGCTGCAGCAATCCAAGGGAGCAGTATAGTATAGGGGGTAAAGTACTTTTGTCCACTAAAGAAGAGCGGGACCTAGGCGTGGTTGTGTCTGATGACCTTAAAGTAGCTAAACAGGTAGAAAAGGCGACGGCAAAGGCTAGAAGGATGCTTGGGTGCATACAGAGAGGAATGGCTAGCAGGAAAAAGGAGGTGATAGTGCCTCTGTATAAGTCTTTGGTGCGACCTCATTTGGAATATAGTGTGCAATTCTGGAGAACGCACCTTCAAAAGGATATAAACAGGATGGAGTCGGTGCAGAGAGTGGCTACTAAAATGGTTAGTGGTCTTCATTATAAAGCATATGAGGACAGACTTATGGATCTTAATATGTACACTTTAGAGGAAAGGCGGGATAGAGGTGATATGATTGAGATGTTTAAATACCTCCGTGGCATAAATGTTCAGGGAGAGAGCCTCTTTCAAATGAAAGCAAGTTCTGCTATGAGGGGACATGGGATGAGGGTGAAGGGTGTTGTCATTTTTCTATGTTTCTATGTTTCTTTTCAAATGTGAGACCGCTCATGGTGCTGTATGCACGTTCGCAGGTATCTGCTTTGACCCCTTTCTGATGTATCCTGGCCAATCACACTGGCACCTGGTCACGCTGTGGTCATCCCTACAGACAAGGTACTGGCCAGGCATTGATGTCCTCCTAAAATTGTGGTTGAGCACACCAGGTCCCCTCATGCATCCCTCTAACCCAGGGGTCTCAAACTCCAGTCCTGGAGAGCCCCAAAGCAGTCAGGTTTTCAGGGTATCCCTAATGAATATGCATGAGGTATATTTGCATGCACTGCCCCATTGTATGCAAATATATCTCATGCATACTCATTAGGGAGTTTGAGACCCCTGCTCTAACTACAAGCACATACACACACACTCTCACTTGCAGTCACACAAAACATACATAGAAACATAGAAATATGATGACAGAAAAAGACCACATTACCTATCTAGTCTATCCTTCCATATCAACAACTACAACAGTCCCCTGTTTTCCTTTAGACATCCTCTGTGTTTGTCCCATGCTTTTTTGAATTCAGTCACTGTCCTCATCTCTATCACCTCCACTGGAAGACTATTCCATGGATCCACCACTCTTTCCGTAAAGAAATATTTCCGCATATCACTCCTGAATCTATCCCCCTTCACCCTCATCCCATGTCCCCTCGTAGCAGAACTTGCTTTCAATTGAAAGAGGCTCTCCCCCTGAACATTTATGCCACGGAGGTATTTAAACATCTCAATCATATCACCTCTATCCCGCTATATGTACAATACAGCTTTCACAGTGGTTGAATTGCAAAAGACCATCAATGCCGTTTGCAATCCCCATGGTGTGGAGAGAGCCAAGCAACCACATAAATGACTGTTACTTCTGCTTGGTTCCTCCTCTTTCCAGCAGAATAATGAAGCAAAAGAAGTCGAGCATAGTCTACCCAAACATTCCGTCTGCATTGAGACCAGTTCCACATGGTGAGGGACTTCCTATTCCAGAACCTCCATCAGAATGTTCTCTTGATTTATCTGATGAGGACAAGGGTGAGCCGACCTGTTCTTCTCCTGGTCCGTCAGAATGCAGTGACCCAGATTTTCACTGGGATGCATATCAACTCCACACAATAACACAGGAAGAACTAAATGACCTGGTTCGTGATTTGGACTTATCCAAGAACAAGGCAGAATTGCTAGAATCAAGACTCCAACAATGGAATCTTCTAGAAGAAGATGTCAACATTACTTCATATCGAAAGCGCCACCAACAGTTGGAGCCTTTCTTCAGAAAGGAAAGTAATCTGGTATTCTGTTCCAATATTGAAAGCCTCATGAATGCCTTAAAAATCACTCATGACCCAAAAGACTGGAGACTATTTATAGACTCTTCGAAACTGAGTCTGAAGGCTGTCCTTTTGAACAATGGAAACAGTCTTCCATCTATTCCAGTAGCGCATGCCGTCCACATGAAAGAGACATACGATAACTTAAAGCATCTACTGACTTCCATTAACTATAACAAGTACAGATGGCAATTCTGTGGTGACTTGAAGGTAGTTGCCCTTTTAATGGGACTGCAGCAGGGATATATAAAATACATGTGTTTCTTATGTGAATGGGATAGCCGAGCAAGGGATTGGCACTACTTGCGGAAGGAATGGAATAGCATACAAAATGTAACAGTTGGAGAGAAGAATATCCAGCAGCCAACTCTGGTTGAGGCTCACAAAATCCTGCTACCACCCCTTCACATCAAACTAGGTTTGATGAAAAACTTAGTGAAAGCCATGCACCACACTTCGCCAGCTTTCCGATACCTGCATGAAAAATTCCTTCGACTCAGCAAAGAAAAGATTAAAGAGGGAGTTTTTGTGGGTCCTCAGATTCGAGAGCTCTTCAAAGATGACTGGTTCAACAACTTGCTGCAGGGTGATGCGAAACAAGCATGAAATGCTTTTCGCCTAGTGTCAACAAACTTACTCAGGAATGTTAGGGTAGAAAACTACAAGAAACTAGTAGAAGACATGCTGATGCAGTATCAGAAACTTGGCTGCAATATGTCTCCAAAGATCCATTTCCTTGATTCCCATCTTGATTTCTTTCCTGAGAACTGTGGTATGGTTAGTGATGAACAGGGTGAACGTTTTCACCAGGATATTGCAACGATGGAGCAAAGATACCAGGGAAAATGGTCCACTACAATGCTGGCTGACTACTGTTGGACACTCCCCAGAGAAGCTCCCGAACAGCTGTACAAGAGACAGGTGAAAAAATCTAAGAAGTAGTCTATGACTTGGTTTTTTACAGGTATTAACCGAAGGCCTATTATATCACTATTGATATGCATTTCGTGATATAAACATTAATTCTTGTAGATTACAAAAAAACTAGAGCCAACTTTGCAATTTCACTGTCATATTCGTGTTCAGCATATAAAAATTGATAAGAAATGACTATTTTTATTTCAGTAACATGACTTTTGTAAATATTTGTTGACCAGTGATATTTCTGTAGGGATGTTTATTAATATGTCTTTACCATACAACCTTCTACCACCTCTGCATTCTGTTCTTTACAACTGCATCTTGTGGCCTTCCAGACTGCAGACATACTGGTTCAAAACATCTTTGCCACAGCCATTCATCTCTATGGGATGCATTGCATTGCAGAGCAGAGCTGAAAAGTTTCTAAGTCCTGGCCTTATTCCACGTTTCCGCAGGCATAGCATGGAAATCCACGGGAAACACACAGAATGTACACGGGCCTTTCCTGAATACACATTGTAGTCTCTGCTGCTGACCACGTCCCTGTTCCACCCCCCCCCCCCCCCACCCACATTCTGAGATCCCCATGCTAGCGCCTTTTACGTGCAGGGCCACGAGTTTTTCAGAATATAGTTGTAGACATTTTTGTTAGAAACGCATCTACGTCACATGTCCAAAGGGCTTATTCATGTTCTGGAATGACCTCTTAAGTTTCACAGTAAAATTTACAACAAGGAATCCCTAAGAGCCAGCCCAGCAGGGGTATGGGTGTGGCAGATGTACGCGGTATTTGGTGGGGAAAGGATATTGAGCATCCTCATGGAATCACTTCACATTTATCTGTGTGTCTGTGTTTTGTATATGTGTGTGTATGTGCATGCCTATGGTTATGTGTATCTGTATTTTATTTGTGCCTGTATGTATGTACATGTTCGTGCATCTCTGTTTAGTTTGTGTTGATGTGTGTATGTGAGTGTTTGAATGTATGTATTTATTTTTCTATCTGTATGTCAATGTTTTGTCTATTTTAAGGCACATTTTACAATGGGATGTCCAAGTGCAATCTGGGACACTAAAACCAGAATGAAATAAAAAGCAGGCTCGTGCAAGTCCAGGCACATTTGTAGAAACACAGGCCTGCCTGATATGGACAAAGGTGAGTCAGTTACTATAGGGATATATTTACAAAGCAGCGGTAGCGGCCTCCATGCGAAAATTGGTGCTACCCGCAGGGCCGGATTTACCTTGAGTGAGGCCCTACGCCAACAAAAATTGTGGGCCCCCAGCAGGGGCGGCCCAAGGGGGTGCGGGGCCTCATTTGCATAAATATTTGCATAATGTTACCATATATTAACTTTTAGTAAACGTGCCTCTTAATGAGTGTATGGATAAAGAAAGACTAAAAGATTTCTACATTACTATAATCCAGTGCCAACTGCCAAACGTTTGAGAATCTATTGTAAATAGTTTTTAATATCTTATTTATTTTAACCCCAGTTATCCATGTTTTTATATCCTGTTTTCTGTAAACTTGACATATGTTTCATGCTTAAGTACAAAGTTGTTAAAATGTAAACCGCGCTGATGATAAAAGTGCGGTATATAAAAGCTGTTAATAAATAAAAATAAATAAATAAATAAAACATTAGGAACTACTACAAACACTGCCCATTTAGAACCCATAGCAAACCCGCCGTATCGTAACAGCACTACCAGGACTCACAAAGCACCATACTCTACCAATCAAAAGGCAACACTGCAAATATTAAACCAATACATTTCAGAGAACAACAATACATGACCTACTGGGGAAAGAGAACAAGTGGAAATGTCAAATAGGAATTATATAAACAGAACACCTCAGCTCAGTTACACATGCAGATCATAGACCATCACCAAACAAGTAATCACAATTTAGAAACAGGAAGACAATAATTAAACTGGGAATCCCAAAAGCCAAACTTGGAATGTACAACACTGTAGAAATAAAACTATACATTAATTTGCTCTTGTACTAAACAAAGCGCAGACGTTAATGATGCACATTTACCAGAGCTGACATATTCCAATTAATAAATTCAAAATAAAGAGATATTTTTCTAGCTTTTGTGCATTTTTTTCAGCTGCAATTGCTCCAGCCACTTTCTTCTGGTTTCTTCGTGTCTTCTGCTAACTCTCCATCGTCTGCTGTCCATTTGTCCTTTCTTCTCTCTTCTAGTTTTTTTTCCATTCTCTCTCTACATCTGCTTTAACATACTAATCTTTCTCCTTTTGCTCTTTCCTCATTCCTATTTCATCCACTCAAATTTTACCCCTCCATCCTCAATCCCCACTTACTCTCCCAATACCAGGCCAATTGTAGATTTTTTATCCCTCCCACACAAAATATTTTTCCCTTCTCCATTTTACTCTTCCAGCCCCATCCCATTCTAATCCTCCCCCAACATCAGCTCCCTTCTAGTTCCAGCCTCACCCAGCATCCATTCCCTTCTAGTCCCTGCATCAGCCCATTTCCAGTCCTAGCCACCCATCAGCCCATTTCCAATCCTAGCAACCCCTCAACCCAATACCAGTCCTAGCCCCCCATCAGCCCACAGCCCATTACCAGTCTTAACCCCCCCAAAGCCCATTACCAGTTCTAAACCCCCCCAACAGCCCACAGCCCATTACCAGTCCTAACCCCATCAGCCCACCTCCAGTCTTAACCCCCCCAGCCCATTTCCAGTACTAGCCCCCCCATAGCCCATTACCAGTCCTATCCCCCCCCCCCCCATTGGCCTAAAGTAAAATTTAATTTAAAAAAAAACTGCTGGCTGCTGCCGCGGGGCCCCCTCTGCTGCCGCGGCAGCATGGACTGACCCGCGGAGCCCCCTCTGCAAGCTGAATCAATCGGTCCGTCCGTCCCTCCCTCCCTCCATGCAGGCTTTGAGAGGCGCGAAGGGAGAGTGTCTCCCTCGCGTCTCTGTTAAGCCCGCAGGTAAATCCGGCCCTGGCTACCCGACTAGCTCCTGCAGCTTCCGGGTTGTGCGGCGAGACCTGGATGTTCAATGCCGGGGCCGCATTTGATCCCGGCATTGAAAATCCAGGTTAGATGAGCAATGTTTGAGCCAGTTCAGATTCAATAAGGCAGCTATGTCTGGAGCTTAATTCCCTCCTCCCCTCTGCCACGCAGAGAGCTCAGACAATTCCAGTGTAGCTCAACATCACCACAGCTCTAGCATTCCTGGCCACGGGCAGCTTCCAATCAGGGATGGCTGCTATGGCAGGACTCAGCCAATCTACAGTGTCACAATGCATATCTCAATCCTTTCTTTTTTTTTTAAGCGTTTATTTTCATTTTATAAAACATCAAACAGAACAAACTTACAAGTCTTAACGACTAACTAATACAGAGAAGAAACTACCCATCCCTCCCCCCCCCCCTCTCCTCTAGGACAGCCGGGGAAATCATGTCAGAAGTCGAATGCATGTCAACTCCCTATTACAAGTAAATATAAGAGCAGGTATAAGTCCCATTAAGTGGGTCCAAGTAACTCTTGTGAACATTTAGCAACATTAACATAATCATTTAGCAATTTCCACTTTAGTATGTGAGGGCCATGATGGAGGAGAGCCCTACGGAGCATCTGCTCATATTTACTGTATAAACAGACCAAGTTCCACCACTCCTGCAAACCAAGATTGGCGCAGTCCTTCCAGTTACGTATAACCAGGCAGATTGCCAGGCCCACCATAAAATCCAACAAAAAGTTGCTCGCCTTTGGTAAGGAGGGAAGCCCTACTACCGATCGTAGTCCCACTACTCTCCAGCTGAGAGGCTCATTAAATTGAAGGATAGTCTGTATACGTCCCCACACCTGCTCCCAGAAGTGCCGCAATTTTGGACACTCATAGATCATATGAGCTAACGTGCCTACTGCTTCATGACAGGTCCAACAGAGATTACTGATAGTATTGTCCCATTTGGACATCCTGTCCGGAGTGTATAGGCACCGATGTGTAAAGAGAAAAAGAGATTGGGTAATAGAAGCGGACCTGGAGACCCGGACTGACTTGCTCCAGACTATCCTCCATTTTTGAGCGGTTAGAGTGATCTGCAATTCTCGTTCCCAGGCATGCTGGACCTGAAGCGTCTTCTGATCTTCGCTTGGGCACAACATTTTATAGAAGTTGGATGCAACTCCCGGGTTATTCCCGGTCGAGTGAATGAGTTCAGTTACCCCCATCTCACTCCCATCTAAACTCGGGGTGACCTGAGCACTCTCAAGACAATGTTTAAGCTGTAACCATTGAAAGTAAAACTGAGATAGGAGACCAAACTCGCGTTGCAACTCACTAAAGGCCTTCCACCGCGTACCTAAAAATAGTTGACTGGCCATCCATATTCCCCGAGAATACCATTGGCGCCAGGCGATCACGTTATTCTGAATTTTAAAGAGAGGGTTAAACCACAGCGGGAGATGACAGGGGGGACACGCTTTTGGACCCCTAGCATGAATGAGGGCGGTAAATGCCGCCAGAGTGTCAACAATCATTCGTGGGCAGTGCGTGCCCAGTGGAAGGCGCATGCCGGGTAGGCGGGGCAGTGGGACCGGGGCGACGAGGGCCTCCTCTATGTCCAACCAAACTGGCCGATTGTCGACAGAGGGTTCCAGCCATCGGGAACCCTGCCTTAATAGGAAAGCTCTATGGTATGAGATAAAATCCGGGAATCTGACCCCACCCCTCCCTTTGTCAAGTTTCAGTTTTTGTCTTGCTAATCGTGGCGGTTTGTTCTGCCATAAATATCGACTAAGGATGCCCTCTACCTCCCGATATGTTTGTGGGGGTAGTAGACATGGTATCATTTCTAGGATATAGTTCACCTTAGGGACAATCATCATCTTTATAGTCTCGACCCGCCCCCACCAGGATACAGTCAAAGGGGACCATCGTGTAGTCAATTCCTGCACTTTGGACACTAACGCTTTCGCATTAAAGGTTATGGTGTCTTCTAAGGGATAGCAATAATGGACCCCTAAATACTTCACCATAAGGGGTTGCCAGACAAAGGGGAAGGCACTCATATCCTCCCTATGCACCCAATGGTTGAGTGGGAACGCCACAGATTTATTCCAGTTGATTTTATAGCCAGATAGCCGAGAATAGCAGTCTATCTTCTCGAGTACTTTGGGAACCGAGGTGAGGGAGACGAAGAGCATTAGGTCATCTGCATATGCTGATAATTTAATCTCTCTCTTGGCAATGGGGACCCCGTGGATGTCCGCACATTGCCGAAGAAGGAGAGCCAGCGGTTCGAGTGCTAAATTAAAGAGCATAGGGGATAACGGACACCCTTGACGGGTGCCCCGTTGAAGACGAAATTGACGGGATTTAATAGTATTGACACAAATGCTAGCCTCGGGTTGAGTATACATAACTTCTAAATGGCGGAGGAAGCCTGCACCAAAACCAAACCATTTGAGGGTCGCAAATAAAAAGGGCCATTCTAAGCGATCGAAAGCCTTTTCAGCATCGAGGGAAAGACCAACTAGGGGTTGTTCCAGGGTCGCAGAGCCTGCTAGTACATGACAGAGAGTTCTAGCGTTATCCGCAGTGGACCTCCCGGCTACAAAACCACATTGGTCTGGATGAATTAACATGGGTATTTTCTCTGAAAGCCGAGTGGCCAGTATGGTTGCAAATATCTTATAATCTACGTTGAGCAGCGAGATGGGATGATAGTTAGCTCTGAGTAGGGGATCCCGCCCTTCCTTTTCAAATACCACTACATTGGCCGCCGAAAAGGCTCCAATTTGAGAGTTATCCGCTACAAGTGCAGTGTAATATTGGCGTAGCTGAGGGACTAGGTCTTTGAGAAAAGTTTTATAAAATTCCGCCGGGAGGCCATCAGGACCCGCCGCGCGACCAGTAGCCACCCGTTTGATGGCCTGTTGAATCTCGTTATCAGAAAAGTGACGATCCATGTCCTCCCTTTCCTCAGCGGACAGTCGTGGCCGCTGCAAGCCGGAGACCAAGCACTCAAAATCCCTTTGTGCGAAATCACTTTCAGAGTGATACAGTTGGGCGTAGAATTCCCGAAAGAGCTCTACTATATCTGCATCATTCGTGATCGTCCCACGCCCCTGATCTCAATCCTTTCTAACCCAAACAGCTGACTACATAGCCTTCCCCTCCACTCTGCAGCAGAAGCAGCAAACCATGTTTCAGTTCCATGATGTGGCATGTTTCCCTGCAGTGCTGGCTGTCACAGACTGCACACATGTGGCCCTCAGACCCCAAAGAGGGAGAGAAGCAACCAACCACAATAGGAAGGCTTTTACTACTTCATGAATATGCAGGCAGTCTGCAATGCCCAGGACGAAATAACTGATGTTATTCCATGCTTCCCATGGTCATGCCATGATTTCATAGATCCTCACACGATCTGGTATATATATGAACATTTCCCCAGTGGAGACATCACTGGATGCTGACTCCTAGTGTGTATAGAGGATATCAAAAGACAACCCTCGGTCCCAGAAGAATGTGGCTGCTCCATGTACCTCTAGTGAGCAAGCAGCGCGGTGCCAGAAAGGAAGGCTATTGTATTGGCTACAAGTGAATGGATGGGAATACATCCCAGCAGTGAAGGGAAGAAGGCTGCCAAATCCAGCACCCAGGCCTAAAGCCCATTGATTTTAAGGTGGAGAACACATGCAGGCGGCAACCACAGCAGAGCTAGTGTTAAAAATAATTTTTGCCAGATGCATGATCTGTACAATAGCACTGCCCCCCCCCCCCCCAGCTGCAGCTGCTCCCACAGCAGGAAATCCCTGGCACAGTGCCCAGCTATATGCCCATGTATGTCTGCTGCTTTGCATTGAGAAGCAAGGCTGAAGGATAGCAGGGCTGCCTGAAAAATGTCTGCATCCTCATTCATGGGGAGGGGATGTGATGTAAGTGCATGACTGGCAGGATCCACAGTCAACCCTGGCTCAGGAGCTGTGTGTGACAGGGCCTCTGAAAAAAGTCAGCAGAGATGTAAAGGGACAAGAGACAGCTATGTCCATAACTGTGAGCACTGACCCCCCCTCCCCCCCACTATGTCCTGTCTACCAACATCCCTTACAGGTGATGGAGGATATTCTCTAAGGAACTGGCTCATGACCCTGGTAGTAGCACCCAGGAGTGAGGCAGAGAAGTAGTATAGAACCACCAGAGGGATTATAGAGCAAATGTTTGGCCTGCTTAAGATCCACTTCAGATGCCTGGACAAACCTGGAGGCAAGTTGCTATACAGCCCCACCAGAATGTGTGAGATATTACTGGCATGTTACATGTTGTACAACTTCACACATTTTCTAAGTCTTCTTTGCTAGCTGCAAAGCTATCCCAGCATATTCAAAATCTTCATTCTCTACCTCATCTTATATTATAATTATTTACAAGCTCAGTAATAAGAAAGAATCTCCTATGATTCTACATAAGAACAAAACCATCATGCCGAATTGCACCACTTCATATCAGACTGGTTGCTGTTGTTATTAAGTGCTGTCGAGACAGTGTTGACTCATGGCGACCCTCTGGATAGTTCTAAATTGTGTTCGGTCATCAGTCAGGCGGCTCATTGTTGACAGACTGGCACCCGTAGCTGCTGTTATTGTATTGATCCATATCATTGCTGGCCTTCCTCTTTTGTGCTGACCTTCTACCTTGACAAGCATGATGTTTTTCTCTAATGAGCTTGCTCTTCGCATGATGTGTCCAAAGTATGAAAGTCAAAGTCTTGTCATCCGAGCTTCTAAAGAAAGTTTAGGTTTGATCTCCTCTAGTAGCGACTGGTCAGACTTGCTATTCTCGGAATCAAAAGTATTACATAGAATCAGTATTTGTTCTCTGTATTAGTCACTCATAAAAGCATGCTCACACTGTAATGGCCTTCTTTTCAAGAAAACTCACAATGATCATAGTTTCATTATTTTTAAAATGAAAACCTGAGGCATGATATTTAAGAGGACATATAGGTTTATGGGCAGCTGGTGAATATATACGTTTGCTGGCTAATGATTTGCACAGGCACCATATGGACTGTGCCAGAGAAAATGTATCTGCTCTGTACTCTTGTAGCAGCAGATAAGCATGCAATAAATAAAACCAGGAGTCTTTTCAAGGATCCAAGCCAGTTTAATGTGCACAGGCTCAAGCAATAATCAATTTCAAAATGGCTGAGCAATGGTTTCTAGCAAAACAACAACTTTTATACCGTTCTTCTCCATTCTAGACATAGGCAAACTTTTCATTGGTCCCAGTAACCCCTCTCACCCATCTATTGGTCCTGGTACCACTACATAGCTATCCAATGAGGACCTTGATCTGGGCTCAGCACCTGGTTGCCCCCCTTTCAGTCCTCATTACAATGGACAGTTTCTTAGACTTTCGATACTTCTCTCCTCCAAGGTCACTGGCTTGCTGGAATATGAGTGAGAGCGGGGCACTGTAACCTTGCTTTCTGCAGAGTTAATTAATTCCATAGAAGCTGTGCTCTCTTATCAGTACCAATTAGAGCTGTTTTCTGTCTTTTCTAAGTTTCGTTATTAGAGCTGTTTTCTGTCTTTTCTAAGTTTCGTTTCTGCTTAGCTATGTTCAGTTAAGCTGAGTTAAGTTTCAATTCTATGGTGTCATCATTCAGGGGGGTTTTCATTCCTCTGGGCCTAACTACAGGCTTCAGGTCAAGCTGCTTAGGCCTGTCTGTTTAGTTCAATTAGCATGGATCATAGGCCTTCGCCTACCACACTCTCTGTACAGTGCCTGGATGGAGTTAAGGAGAAGGAGCTCAGTCGGTAATACCAATATTTGACCTCTATACATATAGCTTGGTCATTTACTTGGTGACTGCTAAAAAACAAGGCTAAACTAAACCACTTAGCTATACCGAAAATGACCAGATTGCATGGCTAGTCATAAAAACATAACATAAGATATGCCATACTGGGTCAGACCAAGGTCCATCAAGCCCAGAACCCTGTTTCCATAACAGTGGCCAATCTAGGTCATAAGTACCTAGCAGTCTCCCCAAAAGACACGGGTTCCACAATGCTTGTATTCGGTCAACCAGTGATATCCCGGTTTCCTTTTAATAATGGTCTATGGACCTTTCCTCCAGGAACTTGGCCAAACCTTTTTTAAACCCAGCTACACTAGCAGCTTTTACTACATCCTCCGGTAACAAATTCCAGAGTTTGATTACATGTTGAATGAAAAAATATTCTCTCTTATTAGTCTTAAATAGGTTACCCTGCAGCTTCATTGTTTACGTCATCAGAATATAAAAAGGCTAGGGGACATGCAATCGATCTACCTTTACCCATTCCACTCCATTCATTAATTTATAGACCTCTATCATATCTCCCCTCAGCCATCTCTTTTCCAGATTGAAGAGCCCTAACCTTTTAAGCCTCTCTTCATAGGAGTATCCTTCCATCCCCTTTACCATTTTGGTGGCTCTTCTCTGTACCTTTTCTAATAACGCTATATCCTTTTTAAGATACTGCGACCAGAATTGCACACAATATTCAAGGTGCGGTCGAACCACGGAATGATACAGAGGTATTATAATATCCTTTGTTTTATTTTTCATTCCTTTCCTTATGATACCTAGCATCCTATTTGCTCTCTTAGCCATCACTGCATACTGGGCGGGGTTTTTAGCATGTTATCCAAGATGACGCCTAAATCTTTTTCCTGGATGGTGGTTCCTGATTTGGAACATTGAATTGTGTAACCATAGTTTGGGTTGTTCTTTCCTAGGTGCATAACGTTGCACTTGTCCACATTAAATTACATCTGCCATTTGGATGCCCAGTCTTCCAATTTATCAAGATCCTCTTGCAATTTTCCATAATCCTCTTGGCTTTTAACAACTTTAACTAGTTTTGTGTCATCTGCAAATCTGATAATCTCACTTGTTATTCCCTTTTCCAGGTCATTTGTGAATATGTCAAAAAGCAGCGGACACAGCACAGATCCCTGGGGTACTCCACTATTCACCTTTTTTCATTGGAAACATTGGCCATTTAGCCCTACTTCTGCTTTCTATCTTTTAACCTGATCCACAATAGTACACTGCCTCCTATCCCAGGACTTTTTTTTTTTTTTTTTTTTAGTTTTGCCAAAAGTCTCTGATGAGGGGGGCGGAGCCTGATGTCCAGCGGGATGGTCGCATAACGCTGAGGCTCCCGAGAGGCCTACTCAGAATCCTGAATTAACACCGTACATACTTGGAACTTCTACTCTGATCTTGCCGGGGCACATTGGTGAGATGGCGGGGACCAAACCCACGCGCCTGGAATTTGGATCTCCAGCGGCTTCTCACGGCAAACGTTCCAAAACTGAACCTCCGTCCCCGCAGAAGGGGCTGGCCTTGTGCGAGGGCCCCGAAATGCAGCAGGAAATCCTCGCAGAGATTAGAGGGGTCAAAAACCTCGTGCAGTCAAACGGTGTGAAGCACTCCGAGCGCTGCGGGAAGATTTTGGTGTGCTGCAAAGCAAGCTAGAAGGGCTTTCTTCGCGTCAGGACAAAATGGAGAGCATATTGGACTCCCATGCGGCCCGGTTGTCCAAACTCGACAAAGTTGAACGTCAGGTGCGGGCCTTGCAGAAAGAAGTGGAAGATGGCAATAATAGAGCGCGCCGCAACAACATACGACTCGTGGGCATACCGGAGGGAGCGGAATCGGGAGACATGAAAGAGTTTTTATGCAAAATCCTCCCTTCCCTGCTCCAAATCACCTTTACCAAAGATTTGGAGATCGATCGCGCTCATCATGTACCCACAAGCATAACGCTCAACAGGAAGACCCCGCGGCCTATCATTTTTCGACTTTTGAGATATCAACACGTGGAGCAAATTCTAAGTGCCTCTCGGGCAAAGGGCCATATGGAGTTTGAGAGCCACAAGATCTCCTTCTATCCCGACTTGGCTAAACCCACGGTCGACCGCCGACAGCGCTTTCTGGAATTCCGGCCGAGGCTTCAACAACTACAAGCACGCTACGGCCTGATGTACCCGGCCAAGCTCCGAGTCACGCTTCACAATCAGACAAGAACATTTGAGGACCCTGATCTACTAGCGGAGTTTTTGGATTCCAAAGAAGCCGACTTGATGCGCTGACTTCCAGAATATTCCTGCAAGTATTCTCATATCCGCTGTACCTGCCATATTGGATCTGCCGCAGCCCAGCAAAGAGTCTGGCGAGGGCAGTTTGTTGCCTTACTTTTGATGATATCTGTGACCCGACTCCATCTACCCACAGTAGCCTCGATGAGTATCAGAGACAGTGTTAATTATGGACTCTGGTGTTTCTTTTCTTTTTTTCATGTCTTTCTATTTCCTCTCTAGGGCCTCCTCCCGCAGACATATGGTCGCCATATTCTTTGGGGGTTTTGCTTCTTCTCTAAGATACTTTGGTACATACTTTTCAATATGGGGTGTATTAGCCGAATACTCGGTGGTTATGTCATTGTTGCACAGATTCTGATTATGTTGTATGTTTTCAAGCGCCCTTACCTAAAATGTCGATTACCGATTGATGGCACCATGTAAGATTTCTCATTGAACGTAAAAGGAATCAATAATCCGATAAAACGGAAGAAAATCCTAAGCTACCTAAGTCAGGAAGCTGCGGATCTGATTTTTCTCCAAGAAACCCATTTAAATTCGAAGGAAACTCTTAAACTCAATATTAAACCTTACATGGTGGCCGCCTATTCCCCAGCCGTTTCTAAGAAATGTGGGGTTGCCATACTGGTTAGGAAATCTTTGCATGCTACTATTATTGCGACTAGCTCAGATACAGAAGGTAGATGGTCCAGAGTTCACCTCAAGATAGGGAGCCTTGAAGTTACATGTATATGCCTTTACGCGCCTAATGTGGATGACCCTGCCTTTTTTGCTACCATTGCTCAGGTTGCGCAGGCCTCTGCTAATACTTCATTGATAATTTGGGGGGATTTCAATCTAGTCCTTGATCCCCTGATTGACAAACAGCCGCCTAGGACAAGTGTTCCCCCCAAAGAGTCACACCACGCTTACCACCCACATCAAAGATCTAGCTTTAGTTGATCTATGGAGGTTACTACACCCCAATGAGCTTGACTTCACCTTCTTCTCTTCCCCTCATAAATCCCAGTCTCGCATAGACTTCTTTCTAATATCAAAAACTGTTAGTTCCTCAGGGTGGACACTGCAAAGATTCACTCCCAACATATTTCAGATCATGCTGCCATTTCCTTTCAATTACACACTACTGCACCCCAAGGGAATTCGGGGGCCTGGTTCTTTGATAGAGCCCTGTTAACTCAGCCAGAGTTCCAGTTAGAAATTCGAGCAGCCATACAGGATTACTTCCATTTTAATCTACCCCAGGATACTGCGAATTGGGCTTGGTGGGAGGGCTTCAAAGCGGCCATTCGAGCAACGATCACTAGCTATCAAATCCGCCTGCTGCGGAAACAACGCAAACAGCAGCTACTCATACTAGACCAACAAATAAAAGCAGGCGAACGAGTTCTAACTTCACGTACTGATCCATGTGTATTAATTCGATTACAGCGTCTCCGTTTTCAATATAATTCAATCCTCTCAACTGCAGCTTCTAAGAGTATTGAGCTTCAGCGAGGGACATATTATCGTGAAAATTAACCGAGCCGGTCGACTCTTAGCCAACGCCTTGAAAGGTCAAAAAGAAGCCAAACGCGTAGCGGCCCTTCGAGCTCCACAGGGAGGGGGCATAGTGACCACAGACTCCGACATTGTAGAGCTCTTTCGGGATTTCTATACCCGCCTATATCAATCTGAATGTGAGTTCTCGTCAGAGACATTCGAGCGATTACTTTCTGGCATTCAGCGGCCGACCCTCTCTGAAGATGATAGGGATGCGATGGATGAACCCTTCTCTACTTCAGAGATCCAATCTGCCCTAAAACGAACAGCCTCGGGCCGTGCCGCAGGGCCCGATGGTCTCCCGACCGAATTCTACAGAACGTTCCGTGCAGATTTAGTTCCCTATTTAAAACTCTATTTTACTGCCCTTGCGGTAGATACATCCTCTTTGGGATCCTTTTCTGCAGCTAATGTGGTAGTATTTGAGAAAGAAGGCAGAGACCCGCTACTAACCGCCAACTACCGTCCAATTTCCCTACTTAATGCCGATTATAAGATCTTCGCAACGATCTTGGCCACCCGGCTATCTGACAGGATGGCCACCCTAATTCACCCCGACCAATGCGGTTTTATACCCGGCAGATCAACTGCTGACAATGCTCGGACCTTGTGCCATGTGCTATCCAGTGCTGCCAATCTAGATCATCCATGGGTGGGTCTTTCCCTGGATGCCGAAAAAGCCTTTGATCGTCTAGAATGGCCCTTCTTATTTGCAGTTCTCCGATGGTATGGCTTTGGGGAGGGCTTCCTCCGATATCTCCAAGTCATGTATACTCAACCCGTTGCCAGTATTTGTGTAAATGCCACCAAGTCTCAGCCATTTAATCTCCAAAGAGGCACGCGTCAAGGTTGCCCCTATCACCAATGCTCTTTGATCTAGCTCTTGAACCGCTAGCCCTCCTTATTAGACAGTCCGCACGTATTCGAGGTGTCCCCTTCAGTCATAGGGAGATTAAACTCTCTGCATATGCAGATGACCTTATGCTTTTCGTATCCCTCGATTCGGTTCCAGCTGTCTTGGATCTGATTGACGGATACTCACAATTATCGGGCTATAAAATTAACTGGACCAAATCTGTAGCATTCCCACTGAACCGCTGGGTACATGAGGCTGACATGCAGGCCTTTCCCTTCCTTTGGCAATCCCGCATGGTGAAGTATCTCGGGGTCCATTACTGTTCTCCTTTAGAAGACACTATCAGTTTTAATGCCAAAGAGGTAGTCTCCAAAGTCCGTGAGCTCACAAATCGTTGGTCTCCCTTATCTCTTGCATGGTGGGGCCGCTTAGAAACTGTGAAAATGATGATAGTCCCCAAAGTGAACTACATTTTAGAAATGCTGCCATGCTTACTCCCGCTACATACTTATAAAGATATTGAGGGCCTTCTCGTCCGTTATCTCTGGCAGGGCAAGCCACCAAGGATAGCTAAACAAAAACTACAGTCTGCAAAGGAAAGAGGGGGTACCAGATTTCCTGATTTTCTTAGATATCATCAAGCCTTCCTACTTAAGCAAGGTGCCCGATGGCTAGATGCCTCAACAGACAGCAGACCAGTTTGGCTTGACATAGAAGAGGAGCTTAGTAGCCCAATTCCGTTGACCCATCTCCCCGGTATGTCCTATCAAGTAGACACCCGCCATCCACCAATGATTGTCGATACTCTTGCGGCCTTTAACACTCTCATTCTATCACTGGGCCCGAACGTATGTCCTCAGGACGGACTCCCGCTATGGAATAACCCAGAATTCAAGTCCTAAATAGAACGATAGCATGGAAACCCTGGTACTCAAGGGGGATCTGGACACCCCAACAGCTTTTCTCTGCAGCTCGTTGGAAAACCTTTTCTGATTTACAAAAGGAGTTTGCGTTACCAGCGAAACACTACTTTCAATTGATGCAGCTTCAACACTGCCTCAAAAGTGCCCGAATCATGCCGCCCTCTGCCCCTACTGAGGACGGGCTATTAGAGATAGTTCACTCTATTAGTAGTACACATGGGGTAGCCTCTAACTTTTATAAATATTATGTCAGGGTACAGACACGGCCACTTTTAGAGCCCAACAAGCCTGGGAGCGCGAACTGCAAACCACTTTAACCCCTGTGCAATGGAGCGTTTTCTGGAGCAAAGTAGTGCGGGTTTCCCGGTCTGCCTCTGTTACCCAAACTCTCTTCTTTTTTGCACACAGATGCTTTTATACCCCAGAAAACATAGCCAAATGGAACACAAATGCTAGGGACCAGTGTTGGTCTTGCCATACTGCTGTGGGAACCTTCGCTCATGTTATTTATGAATGTCCTCAACTACAGGTTTATTGGGGGCGGGTCTGGGGTTGTATTCAATTTATCTTACACCTTCACGAACCTCTCTCTTGGAAGATCGTGGGACTCCGCTCTGTGGCGGAGGTCCCCTCTCTTCCTAAGAAGGGTCGCTTTCTCCTTGATTTCATGCTGGGCATAGCCATATGCTTAATCACGAGGAATTGGAAGGATAGCTCTCGACTTACTGTCAATGAATGGTGGAACCTCGTCTGCTCATATAGTAAATATGAGCAGATACCTCGGAGAGCTATTCCCCATGCCCAAACTCACTCTCGCTTGTCTAAATGGCAGATGCTTAATGATTATGTTACAATCTGCTCATTGTTCCAACATGCCTGTATAATGTGCACTCATCATGTTTCAGATCACCGTTAGGTTTTGTAACACAATAATGTAAGTACACGCCCGCTTCGGGAATGATTAGTTTTCTAGAGAAGAAGTAGGGGGGAGGGGGGTGGCAGGGGTTTACTTTGGTGTATGTATTACACTTTATGTATCTGTCTTTTAGCTGTATGTCTTCCTTTTCCTTTGTTGTTATAAAACGAAAATAAAGAATTTAAAAAAACAAAAAAAAAAACAAAACAAAAAAAAACAAAAGTCTCTGATGAGGGACCTTGTCAAACGCTTTCTAAAAGTCCAGATACACTATATCAACAGACTCATCTTTGTCTACCTGTTTATTCACAACTTCAAAAAAACATAACAGATTAGTAAGGCAAGATCTTCCTTGTCTAAAGCCAAGTTGGCTGTCTCCCATTAAGCCATGACTAACTGCATGTTGAGTAATTTTGTTCTTTACGATGGCTTCTACCATTTTTCTTGGTACTGATGTCAGGCTCAGCAGTCTGTAGTTTCCCGGATCTCCCCTGGAACCCTTTTTAAAAATTGGCGTGACATTGGCGATCCTCCAATCTTCAGGTATTGCAGATGATTTTAATGATAGTTCACAGATTACTAATAGCAGGTCTGCAATCTCATATTTCAGTTCTTTCAACACACTTGGATGTATACCATCCAGTCCAGCTGATTTGCTACTCTTCAGTTTATCAAATAGTTGTAATACATCTTCCCAGTATATTGATATTTCTTTCAATTCTTCCGCAGTATCACCTTTAAATACCACTTCAGTCATGGGTAACATCCCTATTTCTTCCTCAGTAAAGACCGAAGCAAAGAATTTATTCAGTCTCTCCACTATAGTCTTGTCCCCTCTTATTGCCCCCTTTACTCCTCTATCAACTAATGGTCCAACTGACTCTCTCACAGGTTTTTTGCTACGAATGTACTTGAAAAAGTCTTTATTACGCGTTTTAGCTTCCACAGCAACTTTCTTCTCAAATTCTCTCTTTGCCTGCATTATCAATGCCTTGCATTTAACTTGCCAGTGCTTGTGCTGTTTCCAGTTTTTGTCATTTGGCTCTTTTTTCCTTTTCCTGAAAGATGCTTTTTTTTGGCAACAACAGCCTCTCTGACCTCACCTTTAAACCATGCTGGCAATTTTTTGGACTTCCTTCCACTTTTCTTAAAGCGTGTAATACATCTGGTCTGAGCTTCCAAGAGAGTATTTTTCAACAACACCCAAGCTTGATGCAAATCTTTAACCTTTGCAACTGCTCCTTTCAGATTTTTCTTAACTATTTTCCTCGTTTTATCATAGTCATAGAGCTACCGGCGGTGAGCGTATCACACATATTTTCAGTGCCAATGACAATACATATCTTTTAAAATGCTACAGCCAGTCTTTAAAAAATACACTGACCACTGGGTTTGAATATTGACCTACAGGTTTTTAAATTGTGAATGCTGTGTTCTCCTTAAAATGAATTATGCACAATGGCCAGAAGGTGGCAGCATCACTACATTTTTTTTTGTATTAATACAGCTCAAGAAGGGTTCCATTGACAATTTGTCTTTCGATTTTCATTCATTCCTTTTTTTTTTAAACTCTACCTTTCTGCCTTGTGAGAGAAGCAGAATTGGATTTTACCAAATCACACATAGTAGGAAGGCATGATATTGGTCAGCAAACCTCAAAGCTTACAGCTTCAGTAATATGTTTAAGATTATTGTAGTGAGATTACTGTTGCCATGAAAGATGAAAGATAATATTGTAAAAGCCTTCTCAAATAAATGCTAGTGAGAAAAGGAAACCCAATCATATTTTGGGTAAGTATGATGCTTTTTAAAGCTTTCTAATGCTAAGAAAGGTTTATAGATGCGGAGTTTCAGCCCTGGCAAAGTGCTTTCTGGTACTAGCCAAGGGAAAGACATGAGTAATTTTGACAGTTTGTATCTCTAAATTCTCATTCATATCCTAGAGATGTTATTTCTACCAAACTACATTGCTGATTTTTTTAAATTAATTTTTATTACATGGGGTAATTTTTTAAAGCCAGCATGGCTGCCAGATTATTGATAGCATTTAATATATTAAAAAATTGCTGGCCCAGTATGGATCTTTGAGGTGCTCCACTCTTTGTTTTTCTCCATTGAGAAAATTGAACAATTGACACTACTCTCTGTTTCCTATCTTTTAACCAGTTCCCAGTCCACAGTAAGACATTGCTTCCTATCTGAAGGCCTTTTAATTTCCACAGGAATCGTTCATAAGGGATTTTGTCACATACCTTTTGAAAATCTAGATATGTTATATCAACTGGCTTATTAACATCTTCCAAAAAATCCATCGGGGTACTTTGCGAGGCATGTGTTGCTTGGAAAAATGTCTAATGAAGAATGTGTGAGCGCAGTCCTTTAAATATGCCTAATTCTATATTTTATAGAACACCTGAGTATCACAGGGAACACCTGATGACAATTTGAGCGCAGGGCTTTCATATGATAAATTTCAGCTCCCATTTGACTGCATGACAAAATTAATCCCTATTCGACAGGCTTCAAGCGTTCCAAAAATAGATGCTCTCTGCCTATGTGGTAATTATTCCTTTCACTATTTGCAGCTCATTGCCCTCCTCCTTCCACGTAGTGTCACAGCTGCAGTTTTCTCCAGCGAGATTAGAGCGGGTGAGACAACTGTGCCAATTTCTGATCCGCATCATCGTCCTGTAATCCTGTATTCCTCCGTTAACCCACTGTGTCTTGTTCCGCTCCTACAAACAGAAAGCTTTTCAAAGGTGTCACTGACATGGCAGTGATGTGTCATCTCCCTGCCTGAACTGGCTTCATTTAACAGGGCTTAGAAGACATCAAGGAGTATGGGCACATCCGTCAGCTGCCTCCTTCTTTTTTTATGGGCTTTCTGGGTACACGCTGCTCCGAATGCTGATGAGAAGGAACCTCTTGCTCCCTTTTCCTGGCATCGCTGCACCCTATCACCTAAGACCTCAAGCCTATTGTTTAGATACCTGTTAAGAACTAATGGATCTCTGGAGTTTGCATTTTTTTATATAGTGGTCATGGTGTTTAAATAATATACAGATATTCAGTGCTGCTATCTCGATCTATGTATAGGGCGGACAATGCTACCTCTTTCTGGACAGTGGTGATAGTCAGTCTGCTATCAAGACAACTATTGTGAGAAATTTAGGACAGATTTTGTGTTTAACTCAATTTATCTGGACAATTATCCTGATAGCTGGCTGAACATTACCACTCTTCGGAGAATTTGGAGATTTGTCCATGTTCCGCCCTCGCCCAGCTCCATCACTATGGAGCTTTTTTTTAAGGGCCGGGCCAGTAAGGCTCATGTGGGTAGCATTATTAACATGTGGGGTCTCCGGTGACATGCATGCTTCCATCCCCCTGCAGTTAATATGGGTCTAAGATGTGGCACCACGCAAACAGACACATGGGCACAATGAATGCCACCCATTGACGTGGTGTTAAGTGCATCCAAGCTAAGGACAGCACACGCAGTTTGCGCAGACCACTAACACCATGCTAGCTATGGTGCGCCAGCAATGCCCATGTTCTGCCCCTATCCCGCCTAGTCCCTTCTCTGATGCTCACTTTCAGGGTAGCACAGGATTTTGGCACCACCTGTCTTATGAAGGCAGGAAAGAGGCAAAAGACAAGTTTGCCTCCCAAAACAGAGCTCTTATACTCTTGCTTGATGTCAAAGCATTTCTGTATCTCCACCCAGTGGGGAAGCCATCTACATCTGCATCAAACATTATACAGCTAATAGAGTCAGTGGTACTCCTGCAGCTCATAGATACTCTCAGTCCGATATTCAAAGGCATTTACATGGTTTGCAGACCTTTGTTGCGCCTAACGTTCGCCGCAGAGTCTAACCGGGTAGCAACTGAATATCACCGCTGCCTGGTTAGCTTCTGGCAAATCCAGGCAAGCCGGATATTCGGTGCCGGGGCCTGATACGACCCTGACATTGAATATCCACATTAAAATTTAGGGGAAGCCACGTTAGATGGGCAAGCTACTGCCAGTGAATATCGGGCCTCTTGCCTTCAGACTTTGGGTTAATAGCTCAGGCACATTGGTGATCTGGGCCACACCAGTATCATCACGGCTTGTTTCTGGAGATTAAATTGATGGAAGCTATACATGCTTAATATTAAGCCACTTATCAGGATAGCAGGTGACATTATCCAGATAAGTGGTAATGGACAGTGCCACTGAATATCTTACAAATCACTTTGGCACTATCTGGCCCCTCGTCTCCTGTTGCTCCTACTCCTAGCCTACCTGCCCACCCCTCTGGCTCCATACTTCCACATCTTCTTTGGCTGCAAATTAAGCCCTGCATTTGACTATATAGAAGTTACTATTACTGAGCATTTGTATAGTGCTACAAGATGAACGCAGCGCTGCACAGACCCATGTAAGAGACAGCCCTGCTCTTCAGAGCTTACAATCTAGTCAAGACAGACAACACAGTAGCTGTAGACAGGGCCGGCCGGTCCATTGAGCAAGAATGTTGTTTGCACAGGGCTCCATGTTTCAGGGGGCCCCATGCAAACAACATTCTGCCCATCAGACACTTTAAAAGAAAAAAGAAACTTGCTGCTGCTGCTGCCGCTGCCGCCGTGGCAGCAGCAGAATGAAGTGTCTCCTGCAGTCAAGTGTCTCCCACCGGGCCCTCCCCCCCCCCCCCGCCTGCCCGGCAGAGCCCACCTCAATCACTCTCCTCGGTGCGGCTTTCAGAGCTATGAAGGGAAAGTGTCCCTCTCGCGGCTCTGTTAAGCCTGCTGGGGCTGATGGGAAATTTCCCATCAGCCTCGGCGTGCTTAACAGAGTCGCAAGAGAAACTCCCTTCGCGCCTCTGAAAGCCGCACCGAGGAGAGTGATTGAGGTGGGCTCTGCCGGGCAAGCGGGAGGGGGGGGGCCCTGTGGGAGACACTTGACTGCAGGAGACACTTCATTCTGCTGCTGCCACGGCGGCAGCGGCAGCAGCAGCAGCAAGTTTCTTTTTTCTTTTTTTCTTTTAAGGTTTCCCTGGGCTGATGGGGGGGGGGAGGAGGGGGGCTAGGATGTAATAGGCTGATGGGGGGAGGGGGGTTAGCACTGGTAATGGGCTGATGGGGGGGTTAGGACTGGAGGTGGGCTGATGGGGTTAGGACTGGTAATGGGCTATGGGGAGGGTTAAGACTGAAAATGGGGTGATGGGAGCTTAGGACTGGTAATGGGCTGTGGGGTTGCTAGTACTGGAAATGGGCAGAGTGGAAGGGGGGACTTGAACTGCAAATAGCTGATAGGGACGGGGCTTGGAATGGAAATGGGCTATGGGGGGGCTAGGACTGGAAATAGGGTAATGGGGGGGTTAGGACTGGTAATGGGCTGGGGGAGTTAAGACTGGTAATGGGCTATGGGGGGCTAGGATTGGAAATAGGGTGATGGGCGGTTAGGACTGGTAATGGTCTATGGGGGGGCTAGGACTGGAAATAGGGTGATGGGGGCTAGGACTGGTAATGGACTATGGGGGGGCTAAGACTGGTAATGGGCTGATGGGGAGGTTAGGACTGGAGGTGGGCTGACGGGGGGGTTAGGACTCGTAATGGGCTGGGGGGGGGCTAAAACTGAAAATGGGGTGATGAGGAGCTTAGGACTGGTAATGGGCTATGGGGGGCTAGGACTGGTAATGGGCTGGGGGGTTGCTAGTACTGGAAATGGTCTGAGTGGAAGGTGGGACTTGAACTGCAAATAGCTGATGGGGAAGGGGGCTTGGAATGGAAATGGGCTATGGGGGGCTAGGACTGGAAATAGGGTGATGGGGGGTTAGGACTGGTAATGGGCTATGGTGGGGGCTAAGACTGGTAATGGGCTGATGGGGGGGTTAGGACTGGAGGTGGGCTGATGGGGGGTTAGGACTGGTAATGGGCTATGGGGGGCTAGGAATGGTAATGGGCTGGGGGGGTTGCTAGTACTGGAAATGGACTGAGTGGAAGGGGGGATCTGAACTGCAAATAGCTGATGGGGTGGGGGCTTGGAATGGAAATAGGCTGAGTGGAAGGGGGCTTTAACTGCAAATAGCTGATGGGGAGGGGGGCTTGGAATGGAAATGGGCTGAGTGGAAGGGGGGCTTGAACTGCAAATAGCTGATGGGGAGGGGGGCTTTGAATGGAAATGGGCTGTGAGGGGAGGGAGTTAGGACTGGAAATGGGCTAAGTGGTGGGGGAGAGCTAGGACAGGAAATGGACTGATGGAGGGGCTAGGGTAGGACTGGAAATGGGCTGTTGGGGGGTGCTAAGATTGGAAATGGGCTGTGGTGGGGGCTTGGATTGAAATGGACTCATGGATGGGGCTAGAACTGGAAGTAGGCTCATGGGGGGCTTTGATTGGAAATGGGCTGAGTGGAGGATTTGACATGGGCTGATGATGGGGCTAGGAAAGGACTAAAAATGGGCTGATGGGGGGCTGGGATTGGAAATGAGCTGATGGAGGGACTCGGATAGGACTGGAACTGGATGGGGGAGCTAGGACTGGAAATGGGGTGATGGTGTGGCTAGGATAGGATTGGAAATGGGCTGATGGGGGGCTAGGACTGGAAATGGGCTGATGCAGGGACTAGAAGGCAGCAGATGCTGGGTGGGGCTGGAACTAGAAGGGAGCTGATGTTGGGGGCGGATTAGAATGGGATGGAGCTGGGAGAGTGAAATGGAGAGGGGAAAATATTTTGTGTAGGAGGGAAGAAAAATCTACAATTGGCTGGGTATTGGGAGAGTAAGTGGGGATTGAGGATGGAGGGGTAAAATTTGAGTGGATGAAATAGGAATGAGGAAAGAGCAAAAGGAGAAAGATTCGTATGTTAAAGCAGATATAGAGAGAGAATGGAAAAAAACTAGAAGAGAGAAGAAAGGACAAATGGACAGCAGACGATGGAGAGTTAGCAGAAGACACAAAGAAACCAGAAGAAAGTGGCTGGAGCAATTGCAAGTAAAAATAAATGCACAAAAGGTAGAAAAATATCTCTTTATTTTGAATTTATTAACTGGAATATGTCAGCTCTGGGAAATGTGCATCATTAACGTCTGCGCTTTGTTTAGTACAAGAGGAAATTAATTTATAGTTTTCTTTCTACATTGTTGTTGTACATTCCAAATTTGGCTTTTGGGGTTCCCAGTTTAATTATTGTCTTCCTGTTGCTAAATTGTGATTCCTTGTTTGGTGATGGTCTATGTTCTGCATGTGTAACTGAGCTGAGGTGTTCTGTTTATGTAATTCCTATTTGACATTGCCACTTGTTCTCTTTCCCCAGTAGGTCATGTATTGTTATTCTCTGAAATGTATTGGTTTAATATTTGCAGTGTTGCCTTTTGATAGGTAGAGTATAGTGCTTTGTGAGTCCTGGTAGTGCTGTTATGATATGGCGGGTTTGCTATGGGTTTAAATGGGCAGTGTTTGTAGTAGTTTCTAATGTGCCTGGTGGTTGGCACTGGATTATAGTAATGTAGAAATCTTTTAGTCTTTCTTTATTCATACACTCATTAAGAGGCATATTTACTAAAAGTTAGTGTATGGTAACATTATGCAAATATTTATGCAAATGAGGCCTCTTATGCAAAAGAGGCCCCGCACTGAGTCTCTGCACATGGCCCCGCACCCCACCTTGGACCGTCCCTGGCTGAGACATGGGATACATCTAGGGGGAATGGTAAGGAAACACAAAGGAAATCAGGTGAGTCAAGATCCAAAAGCAGCAGCAAAGAGGTTTGTTTTCAGCCTGGATTTGAAAAGGGCCAGAGAAGATGCCTGACGGTACAGTTGGACATTAAGAAGAGACGTCTATGATTTCTTCTGGAAAGTGAGCTATTGATTACATTCCTGTGGATCTGGTTCCTCCAGGAGTTCAGAAGTCATCTCCTGACTCTACAAGCATGATCTCAGCCTAAATATGCATAGTGCTGAATGGTGTGGTAAACAAGTGTTCTGCATCCAATCAAGATGCACCTAGCTTAAAGTGGCACTCCCATATGAGTGTATGTGTGGATGGAATCCTTTGAAGAATGCAGACTGTTAACTCCTGATCATGGAACGAACAGGTCAGCATTAAAACCATACCTTTTTTTTTTTTTGGAAAGAGGCTGATTGCATAGAAATGCAGCATTACTTAACCAACCCAAGTGAGAAAATAAAATGTTCCGTTTAGAGAGCCGGGTTTCTATACCTCATCAGGCGCTATGCAAAACCAGGCACATTTTATAAGGTCATTAACACATGCCTGTGGCAGTTTACACTCATTAATGACCTTTTATAAAATAGCAACGCATTGCAATAAACATATGCACTTTGCTTGTAGGCGTTACCAGGATCATGGTCTGAGTGGCACGTGGGTGGAGTTTGCAAGTACATGCACTATTATAAAATTCCTTAATTTACGCAAATACTTGCATGCCTATATTCATTTACACCTGCTATAAAGCAGATGTCAGTGTGCTTCTGAAACCCTAAACTTAGGCATGGACAAGGAGGTCTCTACTGTCTGTATAAAAAGGTGCTTTTTGTCTGCCTAACCTAGGTGTCCAGTTATAAAATTACCCTCTTAATGTGCCTAAGGACAGACTGGCAAACAGAAACATATCACTTATATTTTGTTTTTTTCCAACATTTTGTAAGTTGTAAAAAAAAGGCATTTAGTAGGCACATAGTTCCTTAATTTTAAAAAAAGAAAGGCAAAGCACGAGATCAAGTAGGGTCTGCAGTACTGGAAGTAGGAAGGGAACATGTACAGACTGGAAGGTTCTGGTTATTTTGGTCGCTGGTTAATTTCAGTTTTTCTATCTACGTTCTCAGACAGTTAGCCGTGTTACTGTGGAGCAGCAAAAATGATACAGGCAAGTGGCACCTTATAGACTAACAGAGACAAAGGAGCAATAAACCAGTGAGGACTGAAAAATTCTTTAATAATCATGTTCACAATTAAAACATTTAAAACAAACCAGTTCTTTCCAGCAACAGCGGTAAAGCACACATCCATTGCATTCATCCACTTATACAGTAGCCCAATATGTTTTGGCATATGTGCCTGAGTCAGGGACCGATGAATAATTTATTGACCACTGGACTGCTGGTAAACAGACTGCTTCTCTATGGAAAAGCCTGACGGCCAATGAAAGAAAACAAAGACAAAAGGATAAAAAAGGAAATTGGAAAAACTGAGAAATAACTTTACGTTCAAATCATTTTTTTAAACAAACGGCATCACTCCCAGTGTATGGGAACACTTACACAGCAGCAGGATGAAATATATAGACCATTATCATCAAAAATATGCATTTTCCCCCCTTTTTCACCCTCCAACCCCAGAAAACTAAACAACCACTACCTTTAAACAAATCCAAATAACAAATAAATAGCTAACTATTATCAAGTCCCCAAACTGAGAGGATCCCCATGAAAGAGAAAACGTTGATAGTTTCAGACAAATAGATACACCATCCCATCCACCCCCCCCCCCCCCCAGCACATCTCTATACCGGGCCCCTGTTGGCACCCGACATCACACACCACACTGCCAGTACTCAGGCAAAGTCTTGATTACCGCACCCTTTGCTCCTAAGCCATCAAGCTTTGATCACCCCAACCCTCCCCTAACCAACCCTCACCAAGGAATAGGGGTCCCTAACAAGCCCAAGTGACCAGGGTGTATGAGAAATGGTACGTAGTGAAAGTCAATGTCAATCCAATATTAGCATTCCAAAACAACCATCAAAATGCCTATCCCCCAATCCCCTTTCCCCTATCCCCCACCCAGTCTGTGCGGAGCTAGATCAGTACAACCCTACTCCATAGGACTCACCCAGACTGAAGACACCTATGGACAATGGTTAAGGACCTGACTTTGGGCCCTCATTAGCAGAAACTGGACATACGGTCCCCACACCTCCATAAAACTTTCCCAATGGGACCATTGGACTCAGGCCTTTTCCTGTTTCATCAACAACAGCCTATGGAGCGCATTCCTCCTGTGCCAGAAGGATGGGCCCTCTGGAGACAGTCAGACTTGTAAAATAGTCTTACGTGCCACCAGCATAGCCTGATGGAACCAATACTGTGATTGGACGGGAATATCCCTCAGGTCCTCGCACCTGTGACTGCGGCCAAACTTGTGTCTGTAGAACAGTGTTTATATACTTATACACTTTGATCCAGTACCGTACTACGATACCACAGTGCCAGAACATATGACACAAAGTGGCATCAGGGTGCCCACAGCGTGGGCAAGCCACTGACTCCACTATTGTGAGGCCCTGTTACTCACAAGAGACCGATTACTAATTATCACTAATTTCCTGTATAGTCCAGATCCAAAAGTCAGTACAGGTGCAATCAGAATCTCTGTTTATTAGATAACTGATGGAACAATACAGGCAGGAGAGGAGAATTTCTGTCAGTCATCAGACACCAGAATTCCTCTTCCCCCTGAGTATAATAGTCATGTTACATATATACATTTTTTGCTTCCGTGTATTACTTCCGTATATGCATACAGTCTCCAAATCCATCCCTCTGTGAGGCCCCCTCTCCTCCCTCCTTCTGTTTCCTGTCATTGACCTTTCTGTCCCCTCTGTATTCCTGTTTCAACATTCCTCAGGCCTCTGTCTTGCTTATACTCACCAACTGTCAAAAACCATCTACTGTCTTCAGGACTAACGGCTCAGCTTATGCTTTTTGCATGGTTTCCTGTGTACGTGCTTGCATGACTATTTCTCGGCCTTCCAGCTCAGTAATATGCAGTGCAAAGATTTATATGATTTCATGCTGGCTTTATGCTGGCCTGCTTCTCCTTGCCCACTGTATAGTAGTTTGGTTGACATATTTTTATTAGAGCAGACATTTATAAAGGCCATTGAGTGATTATGAACTAGGAACATATCCCTAAACCTTATAATCCCTACAATTCTCCCATTTTTTTTTTTATTGTGGAGGAGATAAGACCAAGTCAGAGAATTTAGAAGTGGGGACCACAGCATAGGAATAGTTCACATGTGTATGGCATGTTTGAACAGGCATTAGTGAGTTGGACACTTTGGTACACAGTTGCTTACAACAGGAGATGACAAGTGTAACAATACAACAAAAGGACAAGGCAAAAATTAAAAAGATGCCAGCAGAAATTAAAAGGCCTTTTAGGCCAGCACCCAGAGAGTGAAACCAGGAGGTAAGGGATGAGAACCCATTACCTACATTCAGTCCTCCCTTAAAGTCATCAATGTGTAAATCTGACAGGTGGCGTATTTTATTCATAGCATTAAGCACAAACACTGAATGATTCGCTATAACTGTACAGCAAATAGTGGCATTAATAAAAAAACAAAGGCCTCCTTCAGAAGCAAGGAGCAAATCTAGCGCTTGTCTATTTTGTAGAGTCATTTGGGTTTTCTGCTCTAGGGACTCTGACAACTTACTAATAGAATCAATAACAACTTTCATTTGAACATACAGTAAGCATTGCAGACGGCATATAGCCATACCAAGTTCAGCAGTTATGGCAGGGGTCTGGAAAGGTACCAAGGAAGTCCAGCATCTAACCTACGTTTAATAGCAATGGAGAACACAAGGGTATCAAAAAGTTCAGCAGAATGTCCCGAGTTCAGTTCAAGGCAGGGGGTTGAAGTGAGAACTTCTTTGGAGATGTGGGTTGTATTGTGAACACGCAGAAGTAAAACTAATTGTCCATCAGGATGAAGGAAACAGATGGTGTCCCAAAGAGCAGGTTTGGCAGCAATCATCTTGGTACAGGAAGGAAGTAGATCAAACAGAGGTGACCGTTGGAGAAACCTTCAACTGACTGACATGAGTCCAAGTGCAGTGACAATGGTGAGCTGGATACAGACTGTGTAGTAGCCACTCGATCAGCAATTTCTTGAAACGCGATCCGAAGCCGAGGCTCTGGTCGAACCTCTCTAATGTAATTAGCCAAATCAAATAGACAATGTGGGAATCACTTATTCAAAAGTAGCCTTAAAGAGGTAAGCCTAAAGCATGGCTTAGAAAAAGAGCAGAAATACAGCCTGATACACTAGCTTCCAGGCATAAAAAGGATTAAGTACAACAGCAGTGAAACCCTGATATTCCTGAATACATGATAGCATTTAAAACATAATGCAGCAGACACTTGCCACTCTCCAGAGAGAGGGCAGAAGGAGAGAACACACAATACTGTTTATACCAGGGGTCTCAAACACGCGGCCCGCGGGCCACATGCGGCCCGCGAGACAACTTTGTGCGGCCCGCGACAGAGGAAAACAAAAAAACCCCAAAACCCTGGCTTCTGCCGTTGCCGCCGTGGCAGCGGCAGAATCAATTGTCAAATTTAAAAAAAAAAGACTTCAAGCCGTGCGAGAGGGGAATACTCTCCTCGCGGCTTGAAAAGCACGCCGCTGATAGAGCAGACTCGGATCTCCGGGCACAGGGGAAGGGGCCGCAGGACAGCTGATTTTGCTGCTTGAGCAGCAGAAGTCTTTTTTTTAAAAAATTTGACAATTGATTCTGCCGCTGCCACGGCGGCAACGGCAGAAGCCAGGGTTTTGGGGTTTTTTTGTTTCCCTCCTTCGCTGGCCGGTAATGAGCTATGGAGGGGCTGACTGAAATGGGGTAATGGGGGTTAGGACTGGAAGTGGGCTATTGGCAGGGGGGGGTTATGACTGGTAATGGGCTATGGTGGGGGCTAGGACTGGAAATGGGCAGATGGGGGTTAGGACTGGAAGTGGGCTATTGGCAGGGGGGGGTTATGACTGGTAATGGGCTATGGTGGGGGCTAGGACTGGAAATGGGCAGATGGGGGTTAGGACTGGAAGTGGGCTATTGGCAGGGGGGGGGTTATGACTGGTAATGGGCTGGGGGGGGTTATAACTGGTAATGGGCTATGGTGGGGGCTAGGACTGAAAATGGGGTGATGGGGGTTAGGACTGGAGGTGGGCTGATTGGGGGGTTAGGACTGGTAATGGCCTATGAGGGGAGGTAAGACTGAAAATGGGGTGATGGGGGATACGACTGCAAGTGGGCTATGGGGGGGACTAGGACTGGTAATGGGCTATGGGGGGGGGTAAGACTGAAAATGGGGTGATGGGGGGGGGTAAGACTGGAAGTGCGCTATGGGGAGGTTAGGACTGGTAATGGGCTATGGGGGGTCTAGGACTGGTAATGGGCTGGGGGGGTTGCTAGG
This sequence comes from Ichthyophis bannanicus, assembly GCA_033557465.1. Lineage (NCBI taxonomy): Eukaryota > Metazoa > Chordata > Amphibia > Gymnophiona > Ichthyophiidae > Ichthyophis > Ichthyophis bannanicus. Next base: position 782,839,148 of record CM066031.1, on the reverse strand, counting down.
ACTGGAAATGGGCTGAGTGGAAGGGGGGCTTGAACTGCAAATGGCTGATGGGGAGGGGGGCTTGGAATGGAAATGGGCTGTGAGGGGAGGGAGCTAGGATTGGAAATGGGCTGATGGGGGGCTAGGATTGGAAATGGGCTGATGGTGAGGCTAGGATAGGACTGGAAATGGACTGATGCAGGGACTAGAAAGGAGCAGATGCTGGGTGGGGCTGGAACTAGAAGGGAGCTGATGTTGGGGGAGGATTAGAATGGGATGGAGCTGGGAAAGTGAAATGGAGAGGGGAAAAATATTTTGTCTGGAAGAGAAGACAAATCTACAATTGGCCAGGTATTGGGAGAGTAAGTGGGGATTGAGGATGGAGGGGTAAAATTTGAGTGGATGAAATAGGAATGAGGAAAGAGCAAAAGGAGAAAGATTAGTATGTTAAAGCAGATGTAGAGAGAGAGAATTGAAAAAAACTAGAAGAGAGAATAAAGGACAAATGGACAGCAGACTATGGAGATAGCAGAAGACACGAAGAAACCAGAAGTGGCTGGAGCAATTGCAAATGAAAAAAAAATGCACAAAAGGTAGAAAAATATCTCTTTATTTTGAATTTATTAACTGGAATATGTCATCTCTGGGAAATGTGCATCATTAATGTTTGCACTTTGTTTAGTACAAGAGGAAATTAATTTATAGTTTTATTTCTACAGTGTTGTTGTACATTCCAAGTTTGGCTTTTGGGGTTCCCAGTTTAATTATTGTCTTCCTATTTCTAAATCTTTTAGTCTTTCTTTATCCATACTCATTAAGAGGCATGTTTACTAAAAGTTAGTGTATGGTAACATTATGCAAATATTTATGCAAATGAGGCCCCTTATGCAAATGAGGCCCCATGTCTTATGCGGCCCCCGGGTTACTTTACAAGTCCTCATTTGGCCCTCAAAGCAATTTGAGTTTGAGACCCCTGGTTTATACCATTATACCATTCTATATAAATTGCAAACAAGCTTGAACCAGTTCAAAAGGTCACACAAAAGTCAGCATTATGTAGTTTCAGTAGGGGTCGCTGTTGTCCACAGGTGTGCTGCATCAGATCTGAAATAACTTCTTATCAGAATGTCCTTCACTCGCTCCACCAATTCAGTTGCCTGAAATCTACAAGCACAAACAAAAGAATACTATTTCCCTCCCCCCTTCTTCTTCTTGGATTGTGTTCTGTGATTGCTGCTCGCACACAACAGCTAATCCTGCTTCTAAAACAATTGTTAAAAGTCAAACAAATGGGAGGCAGAAAATATAAATTTAGATTCTTAAACAGTGTCCCAGTCCCACTAACTTAATTGGTGTAGTTTTGAATGGATATATGTGCTCATTCTAAACAGCAACTAAAGACAGAACTCCTGGAACTGAAATTTAAAAGACTTCCAAAAAAAAGTACACTTTTGCTCTAGACACTAACACTTAACTTTAAAAACAGGTGAATTTATCCTAAAATCCAATATCGTAGCAAATAAAAACTGGGAAGATGAGTGAACGCCCATGGTGACACTGGCCTGTTCATCAGTCATCAGTGCAGAGCTTAACAACACACACAGTAATTTACCTTGAATCTTACAGTTCGGGAAAGCAGACATTTAAAACTGATATAAAATCCCTGTTTAACTTTTAATTTTGCTTAATAGCATAACAATCAGAACAAAATCCAAACATGATTAACTTCTTATTCACTCAGGATTTAAACCATTCTCAAGTTGCAATCTGGCAACCACTGGCCCAGAATTTCACATTATCCTACAGGGCTCTTAACCTCTACTTTGAAGGTCAAAGGAAAAACGGAAACAGTTTTCCCTTATTGTATCAGTAGCAAAGAATTCTAAGCAGTTCAATATCAGAGATCATAAAATTTAAATTAAGAAAGCATTGATTGCGTGAGTGTTATACTAAACCAGGCACTTCCAGAAGGGAAACGGCTGCACTGGTAATTCTTCTTCAAAAGCAAAGTAACTTTTGAATCACACTCTGCAGGTATCATAGCTGTTATTGTTCCTCTATTACCAATTTTGTTTCCAGAATATATATTACCACAAAACAATAATCATATATCAAAGCATGGAAGATCTTCCCATTCATTCATTCATTCATTCATAACAATTTATAACTAAAAATACATCACACATAGAATGGAATCAGGTCCCTAAGTTTTCTAAACAGTTTTTTCTTTCTCTCAGCGTCATTTCCGTACCTAGAAAGCTAGCAAGCTAATTTCAGAGGAAAAAATACTTCACCAAAAGAGTTCTGAACTTCATCTCCTGTTTCGACTGAATAAATCCTTTATTTAAACAAACAAGAAAGACTGCTCAATCGAGAGTTTCCTCTAGATAATGCGTCCATTCCCAGAAGAAAATCCCTTAGCAGCCTTTCTCCCTCTCTCTAGCTGAAACAGGCAACCATCTTATCCTGCTGCAGACAATTAGCTATCTTTCATCAGGCAACATATAGGAGCAATTATCCATTAAACACAGCCAGGCACTGGCCAGGTGACCGGCAATGTTCAAAAAACAAACCTCAAAGTTCAGAACTCCATAATTACTATTGATGTGTACACTGAACATAAGAACATAAGATATGCCATACTGGGTCAGACCAAGGTCCATCAAGTCCAGTATTCTGTTTCCAACAGTGGCCAATCTAGGTCATATGTACCTAGCAGTTTCCCCAAGAGACACAAGTTCCACAATGCTTGTACTGGGTCAAGCATTGATATCTTCGGTCACTTCTTAATAATGGTTTATGGACCTTTCCTCCAGGAACTTGTCCAAACCTTTTTTAAACCCAGCTACACTAACAGCCTTTACTACATCCTCCGGTAACAAATTCCAGAGTTTGATTACATGTTGAGTGAAAGAATATTTTCTTTTATTAGTCTTAAATAGTTTACCCTGTAGCTTCATTGCATGTCCCCTAGTCTTTCTATATTCTGATAACGTAAACAATCTATCTACGTTTACCCGTTCCACTCCGTTCATTAATTTATAGACTTCTATCATATCTCCCCTCAGCCGTCTCTTTTCCAGGTTAAAGAGCCCTAATCTTTTTAGCCTTTCTTCATAGGAGTATCCTTCCATCCCCTTTACCATTTTGGTGGCTCTTCTCTGTACCTTTTCTAAAATCGCTATATCCTTTTTAAGACACGGCGACCAGAATTGCACACAATATTCAAGGTGCGGTCTCACCATGGAACGATATAGAGACATTATCATATCTTTTGCTTTATTTTCCATTCCTTTCCTTATCATACCTAGCATTCTATTTGCTCTCTTGGCCGCCACTGCACACTGGGCCGAGGGTTTTAACATGGTATCCACAATGACGCCTAAATCTTTTTCCTGGGTGGTGGTTCTTAATGTGGAACCTTACATCGTGTAACCATAGTTTGGGTTGTTCTTCCCTAGGTGCATAACCTTGCACTTGTCCACATTAAATTTCATCTGCCATTTTGATGCCCAGTCTTCCAATTTATCAAGATCCTCTAGCAATTCTTCACAATCCTCTTGGGTTTTAACAACTTTAAATAGTTTTGTGTCATCTGCAAATTTGATAACCTCACTCGTTATTCCATTTTCCAGGTCATTTATGAATATGTCAAAAAGCAGCGGACCCAGCACAGATCCCTGGGGTACACCACTATTCACCTTTCTCCATTGGGAAAATTGGCCATTTAGCCCTACCCTCTGCTTTCTATCTTTTAACCAGTTCCTGATCCACAATAGTACACTGCCTCCTATCCCATGACTCTTTAGTTTTGCCAAACGTCTCTGATGAGGGACCTTGTCAAAGGCTTTCTGAAAGTCCAGATACACAATATCAACCGACTCACCTTTGTCCACCTGTTTATTCACTCCTTCAAAAAAACATAACAGATTAGTAAGACAAGATCTTCCTTGTCTAAAACCATGTTGGCTGTCTCCCATTAGGTTGTGACTATCTACATGCTGAGTAATTTTATTCTTTATGATGGTTTCTACCATTTTTCCCGGTACTGACGTCAGGCTCACCAGTCTGTAGTTTCCCGGATCACCCCTGGAACCCTTTTTAAAAATTGGTGTTACATTGGCGATCCTCCAATCTTCAGGTATTAGAGATGATTTTAATGATAGTTCACAGATTACTGATAGCAGGTCTGCAATCTCATATTTCAGTTCTTTCAACACTCTTGGATGTATACCATCCGGCCCAGGTGATTTGCTACTCTTCAGTTTATCTAATAGTTGTAAGACATCTTCCCGATGTATCGATATTTCCTTCAATTCTTCCGCACCTTTAAATACCACTTAAGTCATGGGTAACATCCCTACATCTTCCTCAGTAAAGACCGAAGCAAAGAATTCATTCAGTCTCTCCGCTATCGCCTTGTCGCCTCTTAGTGCTCCTTTAACCCCTTTATCATCTAATGGACCAACTGATTCTCTCACAGGTTTTTTGCTACGAATGTACTTGAAAAGGTCTTTATTTCGCGTTTTTGCTTACGCAGCAAGCTTCTTCTCAAATTCTCTCTTTGCCTGCCTTATCAATGCCTTGCATTTGACTTGCCAGTGCTTGTGCTGTTTCCAGGTTTCGTCGTTTGGCTCTTTTTTCCATTTCCTGAATGATTCTTTTTTGGCAACAACAGCCTCTCTGACCTCACCTTTAAACCATGATGGCAGTTTTTTGGACTTCCTTCCACTTTTCTTAAAGCGTGGAATACAGCTGGTCTGGGCTTCCAAGATAGTATTTTTCAACAACACCCAAGCTTGATGTACGTCTTTAACCTTCGCAACTGCTCCTTTTAGTTTTTTCTTAACTGTTTTCCTCATTTTATCATAGTCTCCCTTTCGAAAGTTAAAAGGTAGTACTGTGGATTTCCTTACTATCCCTCCTCCACTAATTAAATCAAAGGAGCTCATGCTATGATCACTATTGCCAAGTGGCCCCAACACCCTTATCTCTTGCACTAGATCTGGTGTTCCACTAATGACTAGGTCTAATATGGCTTCCCCTCTGGTTGGTTCATGAACCAGCTGCTCCAAGAAGCAGTCATTTATTTCATCTAGGAACTTTATCTCCCTAGCATGTCCTGACGTGACACTGACCCAGTCGATACCGGGGTAATTTAAATCACCCATTATTATTACTGCGCTGTAACGTTTGTTAGCTTCCTTGATTTCTTTGAGCATTTCATCATCCATTTGGTCATTCTGGCCAGGTGCTCGATAGTACACCCCCACTGCCATCGCCTTCCCCCTTTTATATGGAATTTCAATCCATATAGATTCTACAGCAGATTTTGTTTCCTGCAAAACTTTAATCCTTTCTGAGTCAATGCCCTCTCTAACATAGAGCGTAACCCCTCCACCAATTTGATCAGCTCTATCATTACGATATAGTTTGTACCCAGGTATCACAGTGTCCCACTGGTTGTCCTCCTTCCACCATGTCTCTGATATTCCAATCATATCTAACCTTTCATTTAGTGCTATATATTCTAACTCTCCCATCTTATTCTTTAGACTTCTATCATTTGCATACAAGCATTTTAGAGAATGTATTTTATTCATGTTAATTTGGCTATTGTTAGACATGGGTAAATTGGTATCTTTAAGCTCTGTCTGCTCCATATGTAACTAGACTAGTTCTTTTCAATTGATCTGATTGTCACCCTCTCTGGTCTGATCCCAGATAAGCAGATTTCTTCCAGTGTTTTCTTTTAGAACAATCTTTTATTCTCCTTCACTGTCCCTCAGCCTATAATCAGTAAACCTGGTGTTTTCACTGTGTGGGGGTGAAAATAGACAAAACTTTCTCTATTTCCTTTCCTAATAAGGGATTATCTTTCATCATCCGTTCGACCGGTGTCACTGGGGAAACTTGATTTACCATTATGTCTTGATTGCCATCTTTCTTTCTCCTAAACAGAGACATGATTCCTACGTGCAACCTTTTATTTAAGGATCTCAATATCCACCCTCTTTATTTACAGAGGAAGGAAGTGCACGAAATGTCCAGGACACCTTTCAAACAAGAATTCGCTTCGTTCAAGCCCAGCCAATCTCCTCGCGGAGGTATGGAACCGTGAGCAAGAACACACACACACTTCGTGTCAGACGACACGTACTGTCTCAATCACTTAACATTCAGTCTCAGTTTATAACAGCAAATTATTCTTACACTTTATTCATATAACAAAAACAAAAATTAAACAACACTTACCAAGCTTGGTTAAAAATACTTATACTCATGACGCCGTCGTCACAGCCACCGTCTTCCTAGGGAATCCGTCATTCACTTCTTCTCCTCCGGTCTCTACAATTCACCGGGAACGTACTTCCCTCTTCTTTCTTGAGGGGAATCCAAATCTTTAAATTTGTACCCGTACCCCAATTCCGGGTGTTCGGCACAAATTATGAGGCCCTGTTACTCACAAAAGACCGATTACTAATTATCACTAATTTCCTGTATAGTCCAGATCCAAAAGTCAGTACAGGTGCAATCAGAATCTCTGTTTATTAGATAACTGATGGAACAATACAGGCAGGAGAGGAGAATTTCTGTCAGTCATCAGACACCAGAATTCCTCCTCTCCCTGAATATAATAGTCATGTTACATATATACATTTTTTGCATCCGTGTATTACTTCCGTATATGCATACAGTCTCCAAATCCATCCCTCTGTGAGGCCCCCTCTCCTCCCTCCTTCTGTTTCCTGTCATTGACCTTTCTGTCCCCTCTGTATTCCTGTTTCAACATTCCTCAGGCCTCTGTCTTGCTTATATTCACCAACTGTCAAAAACCATCTACTGTCTTCAGGACTAACGGCTCAGCTTATGCTTTTTGCATGGTTTCCTGTGTACGTGCTTGCATGACTATTTCTGGGCCTTCCAGCTCAGTAATATGCAGTGCAAAGATTTATATGATTTCATGCTGGCTTTATGCTGGCCTGCTTCTCCTTGCCCACTGTATAGTAGTTTGGTTGATATATTTTTATTAGAGCAGACATTTTTAAAGGCCATTGAGTGATTATGAACCAGGAACATATCCCTAAACCTTATAATCCCTACATAAGATACCACAGTGCCAGAATATATGACACAAAGTGGCATCAGGGTGCCCACAGCGTGGGCAAGCCACTGACTCCACTATTCTGGCTCTACAGGCTCTAGTTAGAATGAAGTACATGCGTCTCATAAGTTTGTATTGTGTCTCCTGTAGTTCCAAGTTAGTTGTCAGCTCCAGTATATTACCCATTGCCTGAAGAAGAGTTTCACCAGTTACTTGAGTGTTCAGATCATGATTCCACGCTTCAGCCATTACCGCTTCATCCTCCATGGGTCCCATGCTCCAGAACACCTGTTGCAGCACCACAATTCTAGGATGGCCCTCACCCCCAAGAAGCAGTTCCTCTATTCTCAAGCACATCTGGCTACACAGATCTTTAGCCCGCAAATGGCGAACATAACTGAGAGCCTGCATGTACATAAACTGATCCCGGGTAGTAAGTCCATAGCGGGTCGTTAACTCCCCAAAGCTAATCAATGAGTCATCCTCCTCCACCAACTGCTCCACCCCCAGAATGCCCAGGATCTCCCATCGCACAAAAAGCACTCACCTGCAACCCAGAGAGAAAAACTCCATTGCCATGTATCCCAGTCAAGATAGTCACACATATAATTGCTGCCATACCTGCTGCACTGGATGAAGAAGAAGGTTATTCCGAACTCCAGGGAGATGATGAGGATCAACCATATGAAGAACATAACATTCCTAACAGGGACTCTACAGTCCAAGCAAAGGTTAGAGTGTGTGGCTTTTTAATTACTAGCTCTCTGCCTGAGAGCTCTTAAAAGGGTTTTGGTACATTTATAAAACAACATTTGGTGCTTTAATTCAAAAGGGGAAATATTTTCTTTAGTGGTGTAGGTTTAAAACTCTGCTTTTAGTATCTTTCTCAAATCTTTGAAGCTACTGACACCTCATCAGGAGTTAGTGGGCCTGGTTTGTGAAAGAACTGAGAGCAGCTGAGGGCTGCATAATAGTCTTCAGAGCCTTGCACAGTTGAGGCATTCCTAACAGAGGCTCTGCATTCCAAAAAAGGCAAGAATGTGTGACTTTTTAATTACTAGCTCTCTGCCTGAGAGCTCTTAAAAGGGTTTTGGTACATTTTTAAAACAAAGTTACATTCTTTTTGCTGCTTTAATTCAAAAGGGAAAATATTTTTAGTGGTGTAGGTTTAAAACTCTGCTTTTAGTATCTTTCTCAACTCTTTGAAGCTACTGACACCTTATGAGGTGTTAGTTCCCTCCCTACCCCCCAACTCCCACCCACGCCATGTGAGCAGTCTTGCTTTATAGGGCACCAGCCCACTTAGCTACACACAGGTACTTGGAACAGCACATTTAGAACACACTTAAAAGAGGTTAACTTCTTTTTCTTTCAAAGGACAACTGACAAACTGGCTAGTATTTTGGTAGGTCTCTCTTTTGCTTCAACAGGTACCTAAGCTCCACCATCTGAACAAGGGCTGGGAAAAACTGAATCGCCAAAGCTGTTGCCCCTGTCACAGCTTCTGCCTCTATCCAGACAGAGATCCCAATGCCAGTTGAAGGATCAGTTCCATGTGCAGGATGTATGCAGGCTGAAGCGCTCAGGAAACAAGTGGAGGAGCTCAGAGAAGAGGTGGTGAGGCTGAGGATCATTCAAGACAGTGAGAAGCACATTGATGAGATGCTTTGTGAAACATCCAAGCTGTCCAGCAGAGAAGAGAGCCTACAGAATGATGAAGGTTGGACCCAAGTTTCCAGGCCTGTAGAACTACCAATCCAACTCCTCCAGCTCTTGAATTGAAGAACCATTATGCAGCCCTGGAAGTGGAGGAGGTGAAAGCATCTGTGGAAAGGGAAGAATCAGAGCTTGAACAACCCCAATGTTGCAGAATCAGTGACCACAAGGAAGCGAAGGGTAGTGGTGGTTGGTGACTCTCTTCTGAGGGGTTCTGAGACGTCCATCTGCAGACCAGACAATGTCCAAAGAGATATGCTGTCTGCCAGGTGCCAAAATCTGAGATGTTTCAGTGAGTTTGCTGAGACTCATCAAGCCCACTGACTATTACCTATGTTGCTCATCCATGTTGGCACAAAAGATACTGCCAGGTATCCCTCTGAATGTATCAAAAGTGACTTCATGGCTCTGGGACAGAGGGTAAAGCAGATAGGGGTGCAGGTGGTGTTCTCTTCAATCCTCCCTGTTGAGGGTAAAGGCCAAGGCAGAGAAGCTTGCATCCTGGAGATAAATGCATGGCTGTGTGGATGGTGTCATTGAGAGCATTTTGGTTTCCTGGACCATGGGATGCTGTTCCAAGGGCTGCAGAGCAGAGATGGTATCCATCTGTCCAAGCAGGGTCGACTTGTCTTCAGTAGCAAACTAGCTAATCTACTGAAGAGGACTTTAAACTAGATTCATTGGGGATGGGTGAAGAAAGCCCCCAGGTAAGTGAAACATTAAATACCTTTATGGAAATGGTTAAAGGGGAAAAATATGGAAAGCAGTGTGTATAAAAGCTTGTAGCATGGCAAATAAGATCCCAGATATTGAGGCTTTAATGGGAGAGGCTGACTTGGATTTAGCGGCAGTAAAAGAGACATGGTTCACGGACAACCATGACTGGGATGTAACTATACCAGGCTATACTTTATTCAGAAAGGACAAGGTAGGAGGAAGGGGAGGATGAGTGGCACTACAGTATATGTAAAAAAATAATATTAAAGCTATGGAAATACAGGGCTTAAAAGGGAGAGAAGAGGCATTGTGGGTTAAACTATAAAGAGGGAAAGAGGAATCTATTTGAATTGACGTGATATATAGACCTCCCTCACCAGGAGAAGACGAGGATGGAGAGTTAATTGAAGATATATGCAACACTGCTAGGGAAAGTGCTACTGATAGGGGATTTCAATATGCTAGATGTTGATTGGCACATCCCTGCTGCAGTGTCATCTATACTGCAAATACTCCTCCCATTTGTCTCTCAGGAAAACCAGGAAATTCATATCCCTCATCACCTTTAACAGGAAGCACCAGGTGATCTGCCCTATGTCTTCCTTCCAATCGAAGTCCAACCACAGCATTGTGTGATCTGAAATAATCACTGGGCTAATCTCCACTCTCCAAACACATTCTAGGAGAGCCGCCGATATTAAGAAATAAATATGGGAGGCCCCATATCATGGGCTCTGGATATAGGCGCATAGTCCTCCTCCGTGGGGTGCAACACCCTCCAAACAACCAGCAGGTCATAGCCCTCACATAAGCCCCAGATGTGGCGTGCTTTATAGGTATCACCACCCTCTCATAGTTGCAATTTATCTAGCTTCTCCTCAAGGGCACAATTAAAGTCCCCCTCCAAGAATCAACAGCACATCCTCCAGCGCCGCCACACAATTGGTAAGACAAACATAGAAAGCTGGATCATACACATTCAGCACATAAACATTACCCAAGACCAGTGGCTTGCCATGCACCCTCCCCGTTACAAACTCATACTGGCCTCCAGGATCTTCTGCAAGCAAATAGCATACAAAATCAACCTGCTTGTTCAACAATATAGCTACTCCCGCCTTCTTTTCCCCCAAGGAAGTGCCAAACACCTCCCCAACCCACCAGTGTTTTAGTGTCTCGTGTTTGATTTCTGTTTGATGAGTTTCCTGTAAGAAAAAGTATGTCAGCTTGCTTGTCCCGCAGAGCTCTGGGAACCTTATGCCTCTTGATAGGCGATCGTATCCCACACACCTTCCAGGAAACAACCCTCAGACCTCTACCTATTGTCCATTGGAAAAGAGCATTTTGTGGCATCAATTATCCACAGCAATAACATGTGTCGCAGGAACTCCCCCAGCCTAGAGTCCCCACCCTGACTGGTACTCATGGAGCTTGGCCTCTCAGTCTCCTGTGGTCATCAACAACTCAGAGCCAGAGACACAGATAACCAGCTCCACACAGACCATCCCTCCCCATCCTGCCCCTTGACCTCCCCTTCCCAGAAATGTTGTGTAAGCCCATACACCTTTCCGACTCATCCCTCTCCCCCCAATCCTATCCCACACCCTTCTGCGTGCCGCATTGGAGCCCACCATGCCAGATCTGTGACATTTAGGGACTCCCCATCCCAATTCAGTAACATACCATACCTCCCACCCCCTATTTCATATACCACCAGTAAGTCCTAACCCCTCATACCTAGCTATTATACCAGAACGTCTGGCCACTTGGCACTAGTATCATTCAAGAGGTATATCCGCCACACAAGCCAATGGCCCTTCCCACCTGCACCTCTGCATGTGCCTCCAGCATCCATTCGCAACTGATCCCCTCCCCCTGCCGAATTATATTACAGGCCCCCTCCAAACCTGGGGCCAACGATTCCTAGTAACTTGCAGCCCACTTAGGCACTAGGTCTTATCTGGCCTATAGAATGTAATGGGCGTGCAACCAGTCAGACCCACCCATAAAGCATGCTCCCCACCAACCCCCCTACCTACAACCCTAAGCTCTCCACATAGTCTTACCAATGCCCTAACCTGCCCCCCACCTTGCACACTCTATCGCTTCCCTCTCCCACGGGCTCCATCAAGGATACCATCATGGCTTCACCCAGTCCCCAAATGTGACTAGGCATACTCAAATCTTACATGCACATTCCAGTCACAGTCCCATACCCTTAACCCTTTATGACATCCCCCCCACACTCCCCCTGTGTCACTCAATGGCGTGAATAAAATGATCACTCATCACAAAGCCTCAACAGGAGCACAGACGTCATTGAGGCAGAGTTGCAAAACGCATCAGGGTCCAATGAAGGGTGCCTTAGAGTACCATGGCTGAAGAGGTCCTGTGGTAACAGCAGAGAAAATATGTCCACAACCTGAAATCAAAAGCATGAAATCATGCAGACAGTCCAGAAACACCAGAAAATAGGGCAAGATGAGCATGTCGGTTTACACTCCCCCTCTATCTGCCCAATCCTTATTATGCCAGATCCAAATGCAGACACATCTGCAGCCCATATGTAGCCAAATGAGCCCCAGGTCAGAGAGCCACATCCAGCACAGCAGGCCGGCTGGGGAAAGTGCATTGGCCCCAAAACTCTACACTGGGGGCAACAGAAAAGGCAGGCCCAAAGTTGTGCTTGACTCTGGCCATTACGATTGCCATCTGCTCCCACCCACCACCACATCAGGTGTTCCATTTAGGGGAAATGCTCCTCTTAATAGGCCAGGGCCTCCGCAGGTCAGACAAATGTTCTTTTGCTACCTCTGATGTTGGATCTTGAATTTGGCGGGATATGCTAGCATGAACCGCACTCCAGACTCCACAAGCCTGCTGCAGGCTGATGAGAACTCCTTTCTTTTGGCGGTAACAGCTGTGGAGTAATCCTGGAAGATGAGCAGACTTTTGCCATTCTGGTCTGTGTTCCTCATGACTCGGGCCATGTGGAGCACCAATTCCTTGTGGTGATAGTTCAAAAATTTATTGAGATAAGTAGAAGAGCTGAGAGAAGAGGTGTCGAGACTTAGAAGCATCTGTGACAGCGAGAGGTACATTGATGAGATGCTTCTTGACGTAACCCAGCTCTCCGACAGAGGTGAAGATGGTATGCTACAGAAAGAAGAGGGTTGTACACAGGTCACCACAGCCTGCAGAAATGATAATCAAAGTCCACCATCCCTCAATTTGAAGAACTGGTATGCAGCCCTAGAAGTGGAAAAGGTGAAAGCATACCAGGAACTGAAAGAAATAGAGCTCAAGCACCCCAAAGTTGCAGAGCCAGTTACCACAAGGAAATGAAGGATAGTGGTGGTTAGTGACTCCCTTCTGAGAGGTAGTGAGATGTCCATCTGCCAGCCAGACTTGATGTCCTGGGTGGTGTGCTGTCTTCAAGGTGCCAAAATCTGAGATGTTATGGAGAGTTTTCCAAGACTCATCAAGCCTACTGACTATTATCTGATGCTGCTTATCCATGTTGGCACAAATGATATTGCTAAATATTCCTCCAAGCAAATCAAAAGTGACTTCATGGCTCTGGGAGATAGGGTGAAGCAGAGAGGTACACAGGTGGTGTTCTCCTCAATCATCCCCGTTAAGGGTAAAGGCTGAGGCAGAGAAGCTCACATCCTATGAATGCATGGATGGTGTCATCAAGGGCATTTTGGTTTCCATGACCATGGGATGATTTTCTATCCAGAAAGTGTTGAAGTGAGTTCTGCAGCAGATTGACTAATGTACTAAAGAAAGCTTTAAATTAGATTTGTTGAGGATGGGTGAAGAAAACCCCAAGGTAAACGAAAGCCCTCAAGTAAGTAAAACATTAAATACCTATAACATAGGTAAAAAGGGCAACATCTGGAAAGCAATGAGTATTAATGGCCGAAGTATGCGAAATAAGATTCCAGATGTTGAGGCTTTAATAGAAGAGGCTGACTTGGATTTAGTGGCAGTTACAGAGACATGTTTCATGGAGAACCATGACTGGGACATAATTATGCCAGGCTATAATTATTTAGGAAGGACAGGGTAGGAAGAAAGGGAGGAGGGGTGGCACTTTATGGTAAAGAATAATATTAAAGCTATGGAATTCTAAGGCTTAAGAGAGAAAGGGGAGGCACCAGGGGTTAAACTAGAAAGAGGGAATGGAACATTCATTTGCATCGGTGTTGTATAAAGACAGGCAGAGGAAGTGGACAGAGATTTAACTGAAGACATTTGCAGTATTGCTATGAAAAGAGCAATGCTGCTGATAGGTGATTTCAATATGCCAGTTATTGATTGGGACATCCCTGCTGCAGTGTCATCTAGAAATAAGGGTTCCTGGATTCTTTACAGCAACTGGTAACAGAAATCACATGTGAAATGAAGGGTAGTGGTGCTTACAAATTGGACCTGGTACTTACAAACTGGGAGAGATCAGTAGTACTAGTAGAGTTTCTGATGTTATAGTGAGTGATCATCTCGCATCCAGTGATCATTGGATACCGTGGTTCAATATTAGAACAAAAGCTGATATAGTCCATGAAAAAGTGAGGGTCCTAGACTTTAGGAAAGCTAACTTTGCCACGATGGGACAATACCTTTAGTTGTTAGCGGGAGGGGAACAGCTGGAAGATGTACAAAAGCATTGGGCAAAACTGAAAGGGGATATTTTAAGGGCAAGAAACCTTTTAATTAGGAAAGTAAGTAAATATAAAAGGAAAAGGAAGCAACTATGGTTGGTTCTCAAAAGAAGTAGCTAAAAAGGTGAGGAAAAAGAGGGTGGCCTTCATAAAATACAAGAGATCACAGAAAGAGTAAGACAAGCATCAATATTCAGAAAAGCTAAGAGAAGCTAGGAAAGTAGTCTGAAAAGCAAAGATACACATGGAATTAAAAATAGCCAATTCAGTAAAATGAGGGAACCAAACATTTTTCAGATATGTTAGTGAGAGGATGAAGTGCAAAAGTGGTATTGTCAGACTGTAGGCTGAAGGGGAGGAATATGTAGTAGCTGATGAGGATAAAGTGAAATTGCTTAATAAATATTTCTGTTCTGTGTTCACAGATGAAGGCCCAGATGCAGGGTGTCAGAAAACACCCACAAATAGGAACAGAAGTGAGGAGGATCTTGAACGATTTTCAGAAGACTGGGTTCACAAGAAGCTAACTAAACTAAAAGTAGACAAAGCGATGGAATCAGATGGAATACATCCAAGAGTACTGAAGGAAAGTTCTAGCAGCAACACTGTCTGACCTTTTCAATACTTGTTTAGAGTTGGGAGTGATCCCAGAGGACTGGAGAAGAGTGCATGTGGTCCTTTTACACAAAAGTAGAAGTAAGGATGAGGTTGGGAACTACTGGCCAGTTAGTCTGCCCTTTGTGTTGAGCAAACTTATGGAAACGCTTCTAAAACAGAGGATAGTGAGGTTTCTGGAGGCCAATGGCTTGCAGGATCTGAGGCAGCGTAGATTTACTAGAGGCAGGACTTGTCAGACGAATCTGATAAATTTCTTTTACTGGGTGAACCGAGAGTTGGAGCGAGAGAGAACTCTATATGTGGTGTACTTAGGTTTCAGTAAAGCCTTTGACACTGTTCCTCACAGTTGACTTATAAATAAATTGAGTGCCCTAGGGATGGACCCTATATGACTGACTAGGAGAACAGGGGAACAGCTGGAAGATGTACAAAAGCATTGGACAAAACTGAAAGGGGATATTTTATTTATTTATTTATTTATTTATTTATTTATATTCTCTTATATACCGCACTATTCAGCATCAGCGCGGTTCACATAGAACAAAAATCTCAGTACAGTCAACATGCATGAGTTTACAGATAACAAGGGAAGGAACTTGGATAAACCTTTTTATTAGGAAAGTAAGTAAATATAAAAGGAAAAGGAAGCAACTATGGTTGGTTCTCGAAAGAAGTAGCTAAAAAGGTGAGGAGAGTTGGAGCGAGAGAGAACTCTATATGTGGTGTACTTAGGTTTCAGTAAAGCCTTTGACACTGTTCCTCACAGTCGACTTATAAATAAATTGAGTGCCCTAGGGATGGACCCTATATGACTGACTAGGATAGAAAATGGTTGAGTGGGAGGCGACAAAGGATACAGGTAAATGGAGCTCATTCTGAGGAGAAGGATGTTACCAGTGGTGTGCTGCAGGGATCTGTCCTTGGTCTGATACTTTTTAACATTTTTGTTAGTGATATTGCGGAAGAGCTATCAGATAAAGTTTGCATCTTTGCAGATAATTCCAAAATCTGCCCAGAAAGGTGTAGATAACATGAGGAGGGATCTAGTAATGCTTGGAGAATGGTCAAGAATTTGGCTGCTGAGATTTAACATTAAAATAATGCAGTGTTATGCATTTGGGCTGCAGAAATCCAAGGGAACATTACAGTATAGGAATGAAGAACTTCTGTGTATGAAGGAAGAGCAGGATCTGGGGGTTATTGTTTCTGATGATCTTAAGATGGCCAAACAAGTAGAAAAAGTGACAGCAAAAGCCAGAAGAATGCTTGAGTTCATAGGGAGAGGAATGGCCAGCAGGAAGTGCTTCTGTATAAATCTTTGGTGAGACCTCATTTGGAGTATTGTGTTCAATTCTGGAGACCGCACCTTCAAAAGTATATAAACAGGAAAGAGTCAGCACATAGGCCGGCTACCAAAATGGTCAGTGGGCTTTATGATAAGGCATATGGGGACAAACTTAAAGATATCAATCTGTATATTCTGGAAGAGAGACATGAGAGAGGAGATATGATAGAGACATTTACAGTAAATACCTCCATGGCATAAATGCACAGGAGGAGAGCCTCTTTTAATTGAAAGAAAGATCTCCAAAGAGGGGGCATAGGATGAAGGTGAAATGGGATAGACTCAGGAGTAACATGCAGAAATATTTCTTTATGGAGAGAGTGGTAGATGCATGGAATAGTATTCCAGTGGAGGTAGCAAAGACCAGGGGTCCGATTTTTGAAAGGCATTTACATGGTTTACAGCCCAGTAAACAGTGTAAATGCCTTAAATGGGGATATTCAACAGCACTTACATGGTTAGTGTTTATGTGTTTATGTTTGTTTAATTTGATATACCGCCCTTTGTTACACCAGGGCGGTTTACATAGTACATATCAAGTCGGGATGGGCACAAGCCCCATAGCGAGAAAAGAACTACATAGTTGGGACAGGAAAGAGGAAAATAGTAGGAAGTGGGTTAAAGTATAGAGCGTGGGCAAGACGAAGACAGAGGTGGACATAAATAAACCATGTCAACTGGGTGCAGCCGGAAGGTTGTATGCAGAGGCGAAGAGATGGGTTTTGAGTAATGACCGAAAGGTAATGTAATTCTCTTCCAGACGAAGCGGGGTGGGTAGATAATTCCAAAGAGCTGGACCATAGAAGAAAAAGGCAGAGTGGAGGGTGGATTGTAGATGTGCACGAGTCGGTGGAGGAAGATGGAGTCGATTGATATGGAGAGAGCGGAGACTACGTGTGGGGGTGGTGAAGTGGAGAAGGTCAGTAAGGTATTGAGGTGTATGTGTGTAAAGGGTATGGTGAACTAGGGTTAGTATCTTGAATTTAATGCAGTAATCGACTGGGAGCCAGTGTAGGTGAAGCAGTAGAGGGGTAACATGGTCATAGTGGGAGGAGTGAGAGATGACTCTAGCTGCAGTATTTTGGATGAGTTGTAGCCGATGAAGTTGGACTTTAGTGATACTGGCAAAAACGGAGTTATAATAGTCTAGTCGTGATAAAACTAGTGCTGTTGAATATTCCCTTGTAACTCCCCAACTTGCCCCGATGCTATCCAGTTAGCATCAGGGTCATATCGGGGGCCTTCTGGAGCAGAGAGGAGGCGGCGACAAGAGATAACCAGGCAGCAGCGATACTGCATGCTGCCCGGTTAGCGCTTTGTGCTGAAAAGATAGGTGAGGAAAACTCTTGCCTATCTTTAAGGCACAGGAGCTAACTGGGCAGCATGCAATTTCACTGCCGCCCAATTAGCTTCATCAGCTTTCTCTGTCTGTGGCAATAAATATCCAGGGTAGAGGTCGGCTGGGAGAGCTATGTGCCGACAAGGCGCATAGCCCTTCGATAATGCAGACAGATCAATATCAGGCCCCAGGACAATATCTGAATTCAAGAAAGCATGGGACAAACACATAAGATCTTTAAAGTTAAAAAACGGACTATAGTAGTTGATAAGGAAGGGCAGACTGAATAGGCCATATGGTCTTTATCTGCCATCATCTTTCTATGTTTTGAGGGCAAGTAGACTCATGTCTTCAAAAGTTCATGCTTCAATAAATTGGTTAATCTATGTGGTGCCACCTGCCCAGGGGCGGCTCTATAATTAGGCCGAGTGAGGTGGTGGCCTCAAGCGGCAACCTTTTGGAGGTGGCAAAAAGCCTGCCTCACTCGGCCTTCAATAAAACCTCAAAAAAATCTGAGGAGAGAAACCGGTGCTGCTGCCGCCGTGGCAGCAGCAGAAAGAAGTGCCCCGCGGCCTTCCCGGCAAAGCCCTCCTCTCCCTCATTGCGGCTTTACAGAGCCACGAAGGGAGAGTTTCCCTTTCTCGCGGCTCTGTTAAGCCCGCCGGCGCTGATGGGAAACAGGAAATGTCTGCTTAACAGAGCCGCGAGAAAGGGAAACTCTCCCTTCGTGGCTCTGTAAAGCCGCACTGAGGGAGAGGAGGGCTCTGCCGGGAAGGCCGCGGGGCACTTCCTGCTGCCGCGGCGGCAGCAGCTTCAGCAGCCAGGTTCTTTTTTTTAATTTTCCTGGGGGGGGGGATTAGGACTTGTAATAGGCTGATGGGGGGGGTTAGGACTGGTAATGGACTATGGGGGAGCTAGGACTGGAGATGGGCTGATGGGGGGTTAGGACTGGAAGTGTGCTGATGGGGGGGTTTAGGACTGGTAATGGACTGATGGCGGGGGGGCTAGGACTTGAAATGGACTGATAGCACTGGTCAACACAATTTTTGTCACAGACCCGCTCTGACCTGTTTCATATGTAATTTTTCCCATTGTTTACAAATATGGTATCAGAATTTTTCTATCACCCATACTTCAGGAGATATCATCTAGTAAAGTGTGTACATTACTGTAAATTAGCCGTTACAGTTTTGTTTCAGTAAACAAAGATTGAATACAAAAAATTCCACCATAATTATTATTGTATGTTGTCAGCCACAACCAAAAATGCTGAGTCATGTAGTTATAATTAATTAACCGGGCCCCTTGCCCTACTGGTCCGGCTGATACAAGCAGAAAACGCTGAGTCATGTATTGTTATGCTTTCTGTCGCCGTCAGTGATTGTGGTTTGTATTGTTTGAAAAAAACTGAATCTGAATGGATGTGAGTTTGCGTTAATCTATTTCATAAACAGCATTTGGTTAATAAATATTATGGTTATCGCTTGTAGTTGTTTAACAATGCCTCAAAAGTGTGTTAATCGTCCGGATTCATTTTGCTACATTTGCGGTGAGGTTACTTTTAAGAAGCAGAGAAGACGTTTCACTCTGCTTGTTAAGACATGTTATAAGCTGTACTCTGGATGTCAAGTCGGTGACCAGGACAAAAATTGGGTGCCTCACATCTGCTGTATTACCTGTGTCAGACTCCTAACAGGTTGGGTAAAGGGTGTTCAACACATGAATTTTGCTGTTCCAATGATCTGGAGGGAACCAAGAGATCACCTGACAGATTGCTACTTTTGCCTTACAAACATTGCAGGCATTACTTTAAAATCAAAACAGACTTTAAATTACCCAAATTTACCATCTGCCATGAGGCCTGAGCCTCACTGTCAAGAATTGCCGGTGCCAAAACCTCCAGAAAATCTTACAGTGAATGAGGATAAAGAAAAAGAAGAACCAATGAATGCTGATGATGTTGACGATGATGGCGATGCTGTAATGCAGGATCCAAGCTTTGAGGCATCCGGTTCCTCTTCTGAACCACATTTACTGGACCAAGGCGATTTGAATGATCTTGTCAGAAATTTGAATCTTTCAAAGCGACAAGCAGAACTGTTAGGGTCACGACTGAAAGGCCGGAATCTTCTTCAGAAAGAAACCAAAGTGTGCACTTTTAGAAATAGGCATACCAAGTTTGTGGATTACTTTGCCTTTGAAGATGGAATTGCTTTTTGTTGTGAAGTTAAATCCCTGATGGAAACACTTTGTCTGGATTATAGAACAGAGGATCGGTGACTATTTATTGATTCTTCTAAATATAGCCTAGAAATATTTTACCATCAGTTCCAGTAGCTCATGCCGCCAATATGAAAGAAACTTACAGCAGTATGCATCTCCTGCTAACAAATATCAAGTATGAAGAAGACAAGTGGAATATTTGTGACGATTTAAAAGTAATTGCCCTCTTGCTTGGACAATAGCTTGGTTGGACAAAGTATTGTTGCTTTCTGTGTGAGTGGGACAGCAGGGACAGGAAAAATCATTACATCCGGAAACAGTGGCCAAAGAGAACATCACTAGTCCCAGGCCAGAAAAATGTCTTGAAGGACTAGAAAAAGGGACTGCTACTTCTGGCGAGAGATCTGCATTTGTGAGTATATACTTCTGGGAATTTTCTGAAAGGACTTCTTTGTATTAAAGCTAATTAATTTGTGAACCCAGTGTTTTTTGTTAAATCAGTCAGGGCCTAGTAGCAGCAGTTTAAGTTTAAATTTAAAACACAGAAGAGAGCTTTCTGGTTAAATTTGGAACCCAGCAGAGAGCTTGTAGTTTAAATTTAATACTCACTCGGGGCCTAGTATCAGCAAAGTACTTTTAGTTTAAATTTAAAACACAGAAGAGAGCTTTCTGGTTAAATTTAGAACCCAGCAGAGAGCTTGTAGTTTAAATTTCATAATAAGTCAAAGCCTAGCAGCAGCAAAGAGCTGTAATTTAAATCAAATCAGAATATAACTTAGCATAAAAGGCAAAACAGGTCAGTACTCTTTGTGCAACAAATAAAGTCTTCTAGAGACCTTTACAAAGAGGCCTTCTACCTAGGGGGCAAGAGACCTGTGAAACTTTTTCAGTAGGTGTTAACACCAGGTGGCAGGTCAAAAGGCCATTTTGAAAGACTCCCTCTATCCAAGCAAGGACTGTTAATCACCCAGGAAGTTGGTCACAGCTTACCTCAGCAGCACAGGATAGGGTACTGTGTAGCAGCTCTCTTTTAATAAGTGTTATTTTCCCCCCTCCCTCCCCAACACCCATCCTCCCCTGGGATAATCGTAGCTTTATAGGTACTTACACATCTTAAAGGAAAGGAGGTGCTCTCAGGTGAAGCTTGTTATCCAAATCAGTCATACACTAAGGACCTGAGATTAATTAAGCTTCAGGTGAACAAGGTTTATTAAACATATTAGATACAGTTTTATTAGTATAAATATCCATAGCAACCCTTAGTAAGTAAAGACTTTAAAGATCTAACCACAAGCTTAAAAAATAAGATGCAGACAGCAGTCCAGAAGCAAGATGGGGTCTTTCCAGTCTTTTGCATTGAGTGTCACATGTATGATTTTCTCCTAGTTGGTGAGAGATCTTAAGTGTGCACTAGGTGCAAAGAGCTCTTTGCTCTCAGTGAACGAGTCCGTTCTCTAGAGGCTAGAGTAGCAGACTTGGAAGACATAAGAAAGACAGAGAGGTACATAGATGAGACCTACAGAGATATAGTCCTGAAGTCCCACCTCAAATCTGGCAGCATCCCTGTTGCCATGGAGGAGAGAGGTCACGTGACAGGAGAGCATCACCCAGGTGTGGCAGGAAGTGATCCTGTAACTAGGACCTGTCCTCCAGGTGATGTAAAACCATCTTGCACCGAGGACGTTTCTCCAGGGCCATGTGCCCATGAGGGAAGGGTTAGGACAGCCATTATAGTTGGTGATTCAATCATTAGGCATGTAGATGGCTGGGTGGCTGGTGGACGTGAGGATTGCCTGGTAACATACCTGCCTGGTGTGAAGGTAGCGGACCTCACGCGCCACCTAGATAAGGTCTTAGATAGTGCTGAGGAGGAGTCTGCTGTCTTGATACATGTCGGTACCAATGACATAGGAAAATGTGGTAGGGAGGTTCTGGAGGCTAAATTTAGGCTTTTAGGTAGGAAGTTGAAAGCCAGAACCTCCAGGGTAGCGTTCTCCGAAATGCTTCCAGTTCCACGAACAGGACCCAAAAGGCAGGCAGAGCTCTGGAGTCTCAATGCGTGGATGAGACAACGGTGCAGAGATGAGGGTTTTGGATTTATTAGGAACTGGGGAACATTCTGGGGATAGGAGGGACTCTTCTGAAAGGATGGGCTTCACCTTAAACGGGATGGAACCAGGCTGCTGGCATTAACCTTTAAAAAGGAGATAGAGCAGCTTTTAAACTAGATAATAGGGGAAAAGCAACATTCGCCCAAGAGCACATGATTCGGAAGAATGTATCCTTGAAGGATACTACCAAAAGCAGAGAGGTTCCAAAAAAGAGTAAAGTAGCCCAAATGCCCTCGAGTATGGAGCAGACAGAGCTTAAAGATCCCAAATTACACATGTCTACCAATAGCCAAATTAATATGAATAAAACACAGTCTCTAAAATGCTTGTATGCAAATGCTAGAAGTCTAAAAAATAACATGGGACAGTTAGAATACATGGCACTAAATGAGAGGTTAGATATGATTGGAATATCAGAGACATGGTGGAAGGAGGACAACCAGTGGGACACTGTGATACCTGGGTACAAACTATATCATAATGATAGAGCTGATCAAATTGGTGGAGGGTTTGCGTTCTATGTTAGAGAGAGCATTGAGTCAGAAAGGATTAAAGTTTTCCAGGAAACAAAATTTGCTGTAGAATCTCTATTGATTGAAATTCCATGTAAAAAGGGGAAGGTGATGGCAGTGGGGGTGTACCATCGACCGCCTGGCCAGAATGAACAAATGGATGATGAAATGCTCAAAGAAATCAAGGAAGATAACAAAAGTTACAGCGCAGTAATAATAATGGGTGATTTCAATTACCACGGAATCGACTGGGTCAGTGTCACAGCAGGACATGCTGGGAGATAAAGTTCCTAAATGAAATAAATGACTGCTTCTTGGAGCAACTAGTTCATGAACTGACCAGAGGGGAAGCCATATTAGACATAGTCCTTAGTGGAACACCAGATCTAGTGCAAGAGATAAGGGTGTTGGGGCCACTTGGCAATAGTGATCATAGCATGATCGCATTTGATTTAATTAGTGGAGGAGGGATAGTAAGGAAATCCACAGTACTACCTTTTAACTTTCGAAAGGGAGACTATGATATAATGAGGAAAATAGTTAAGAAAAAACTAAAAGGAGCAGTTGCAAAGTTTAAAGACTTACATCAAGCTTGGGTATTGTTGAAAAATACTACCTTGGAAGCCCAGACCTGCTGTATTCCACACTTTAAGAAAAGTGGAAGGAAGTTCAAAAAAACTGCCAACATGGTTTAAAGGTGAGGTCAGAGAGGCTGTTGTTGCCAAAAAAGCATCTTTCAGGAAATGGAAAAAAAGAGCCAAATGACGAAGCCTGGCAACAGCACAAGCACTGGCAAGTCAAATGCAAGACATTGATAATGCAGGCAAAGGGAGAATTTGAAAAAAAGCTTGTTGTGGAAGCAAAAACACAAAATAAGGACTTTTTCAAGTACATTTGTAGCAAAAAATCTGTGAGTCAGTTGGTCCATTAGATGATAGAGGGGTTAAAGGGGCACTAAGAGGCGACAAGGCAATAGCGGAGAGACTGAATGAATTCTTTGCTTTGGTCTTTACTGAGGAAGATGTAGGGATGTTACCCATGACTGAAGTGATATTTAAAGGTGCGGAAGAATTGAAGGAAATATCAATACATCGGGAAGATATATTTTATTTTTTATTTAGAGTATTTTCTATACCGTGCTATTCATCTTCAGTGCAGTTCACAAGTAACAAAATTGTGCAATGTAAAAGGGTCTACACTGGACTTTCCATAAACAGGGAATATAAAACATGGTGAAACAGGTAAACTATATACAGATTGTTAACAAGAGGTACAGCACTTAATTTGGCAATATTCACAGGTTAGACAGTATGATTAATTGTATGTACATAAAATTTGCATGTCGCAGGGTAGTGGAGCCTCAACATTAGCCAGGTTTGTGTCCAGAGTCAGTAGGGAGGAGGTCATCGGGGGAGGGGGGGATGACTTAGATGATCAGGGAAAGGTGTATGAAGTAGCTCGTTTGTGAGTGCTGGCTTGGGTTGAGATGCGGGTGGCTATGTGATGTCGTCTGAATTGGTAAAGTACTGAAGAAAAAGATGGTGCTTCAGCACCTTCCTTACAACTATTAGATAAACTGCAGAGTAGCAAATCACCTGGGCCGGATGGTATACATCCAAGGGTGTTGAAAGAACTGAAATATGAGATAGAAGACCTGCTATTAGTAATCTGTGAATTTTCATTAAAATCATCTGTAATACCTGAAGATTGGAGGATCGCCAATGTAAGAAAGGTGAATAGTGGTGTACCCCAGGGATCTGTGCTGGGTCCGCTGCTTTTTGACATATTCACAAATGACCTGGAAAAGGGAATAACGAGTGAGATTATCAGATTTGCAGATGACACTAAACTATTTAAAGTTGTTAAAACCCAAGAGGATTGTGAAAAATTGCAAGAGGATCTTCATAAATTGGAAGACTGGGCATCAAAATGGCAGATGAAGTTTAATGTGGACAAGTACAAAGTTATGCACCTAGGTAAGAACACCCCAAACTATGGTTACACGATGCAAGGTTCCACATTAGGAACCACCACCCAGGAAAAAGATTTAGGCGTCATTGTGGATAACATGTTAAAACCCTCGACCCAGTGTGCAGCGACGGCCAAGAGAGCAAATAGAATGCTAGGTATCATAAAGAAAGGAATGGAAAATAAAACAAAGGATATTATAATACCTCTATATCGTTCCATGGTGAAACCGCACTGTGAATATTGTGTGCAATTCTGGTCGCTGTATCTTAAAAAGGATATAGCGTTATTAGAAAAGGTTCAGAGAAGAGCCACCAAAATGGTAAAGGGGATGGAAGGATACTTCTATGAAGAAAGGCTAAAAAGATTAGGGCTCTTTAACCTGGAAAAGAGACGGCTGAGGGGAGATATGATAGAAGTCTATAAATTAATGAATGGAGTGGAACGGGTAAACGTAGATCAATTGTTTACGTTATCAGAATATAGAAAGACTAGGGGACATGCAATGAAGCTACAGGATAAACTATTTAAGACTAATAAAAAAAATATTTTTTCACTCAACTTGTAATCAAACTCTGGAATATGTTACCGGAGGATGTAGTAAAGGCTGTTAGTGTAGCTGGGTTTAAAAAAGGTTTGGACAAGTTCCTGGAGGAAAGGTCCATAAACCATTATTAAGAAGGGACCCAGGATATCAATGCTTGACCCAGTACAAGCATTGTGGAACCTGTGTCTTTTGGGGAAACTGCTAGGTACATATGACCTAGATTGGCCACTGTTGGAAAGAGAATACTGGGCTTGATGGACCTTGGTCTGACCCAGTATGGCATATCTTATGTTCTTATGTTGCACATGACCCACTTGTGGAGCCGAATAAAATATATCTACCTCCACTCCATTTAAAGTTGGATCTTATGAAAAACTTTGTAAAAGCCATGGATAGAAGTGGACTTGGATTTGCATATCTAAGAAAAACATTTCCACGAATCAGAGAGGCGAAGATCAAAGAAGGGATCTTTGTAGGACCTGATATTAGAAAACTGATGAAAGATGAAAACTTTGACGGTCAGTTGAATGAAACTGGAAGAACTGCATGGGAGTCCTTTAAGACTGTTTGCCGTGACGTCTTGGGAAATAACAAGGCAACTATGCAGAATCAGTGGATACTCTACTGAAATCTTAGCAGAAACTGGGATGTAACATGTCTTTGAATATGCACTTCTTGCATTCACACCTGGATTTTTTTCCTGCAAATCTAGGAACAGTCAGCGATGAACATGGGGAAAGGTTTCATCAGGACATTTCGGTAATGGAAAATAGGTACCAGGGCAAGTGGAGCTCCAGTATTCTTGCAGACTATTGTTGGACCCTTAAGAGGGATGTTCTTGAGGCGCAATACAGCAGAAAATCATATACAACTACCTTTTCGGAGACATTACGTTACAATATACATCTATATACATCTAAATGTAAATATGAGCAACATAGTCTAAATTTAAACTACGTCACTCAAAAATGTTACGTGATGGAGAATTTCTAAGTACATATCAAAAACATAGAATCAGCCATTTTCATTTCTGTGACAGAAAATCTTTTGAATTTTGTTTACCAGTGTAGCGGGGGGTTAGGACTGGAAGTGGGCTGATGGGGGGGGGGGGTTAGGACTAGTAATGGGCTATGGGGGGCTAGGACTGGAAATGGGCTGATGGCGGGGGGGTTTAGGACTGGAAGTGGGCTGAAGGTGGGGGGCATAGGACTGGTAATGGGCTATGGGGGGCTAGGACTGGAAATGGGATGATGGGGGGTTAGGACTGGATGTGGGCTGATGGGGGGTTAGGACTGGTAATGGGCAGATGGGGGGCTAGCACTGGAAATGAGCTAGGACTGGTAATGAGCTGATGGGGGGGTGCTAGGACTAGAGTGGGCTGATAAGGGGGATAGGACTAGAAATGGGCTAATGGGGGAGGGGAGGAGAGTGCTGCTGGCCCTGGAAGAAAACTAGGGGCTAGGGCTACAAATGGGCTGATGCGGGAGGATGGTAGAATGGGACTGGAAGGGAGCGGATAATGGGAGGGTCTGCCAGGGGAATGAGGAGGCACAACGGGAGCTGACACAGGGGAAGGAGGGGACTGGAAAGGAGCTGACACCTGGGATATACTGAAGGGGGACTAGAAGGGAGCTGACACTTGAGGATGGGAGTGGAAGGTGGTTGGGTAATGGGGAGTAGGCTGGAAGGGAGCTGACATGCAAGGGATGGAAGGGGGATGGACAGAGCTGACTGGGGGGATAGCACTGAGAGTGGATGTGAGCTGATATCTGGGATGGTATTTGGACTAGAAGGGGCTGAATAGTGGGGAAGGAGGGGGACTGGAAGGGAATGGACACCAGTTGCAGTCATGGGAATGCAAGGCAGTTGACATTGGAAAGTACTGGGAGGGAAGGACTGGAAAGGGGGCTGATACTGGGGAGGGTTACTGGAACTGGAAATGGGCTGATGGAAGGAAGTGAAGAAAACAAAAGAAGAGATAAGAAATGGCAGATGGACCATAGACCACAGAAAGAGAGCTAAGAGAAGACAGGAAAGCAGAAGCCTCAGATCGGGACCAGCATGATCAGAGAATAAAATGGTCAGACAACAAAGGTAGAAAAAATAATTTTATTTAATTTTAGTGATTGGACTTTGTGCTATTTTTATATTTTACACAGTATTGGGGAACTGCATCTCTTATTTATCTGACGTTGCAGTGCATGTGGACTCTGGCTTCTTAGGGTTTCAATTTAAATTTAGTCTACATATTATTATTTTTACTTTAGATTGTGGTTACTTATTCTGTACTTGGTGAGGGTTGATGTTGCGAGTGTGTGACTGAGGTCAGGTGTTCTGTTAACATGGCGTTTGTACATAAAGATCTATACTGTACTGTAGTAATTTGACTTGTTCAGCTTTTCAAATAGGTGCATGGATGTTGCAGGGCCCACTGTAGTATTTACAGTGATGCTTTTTTTTGGACGGGCTCCTTATGTGTTTTGGATGTTTGTGCTGATATGGTATCGTATGGTAGGTTTGCTCTTTGTTGTAGGGTTTTGTATTAGTTCACAATATGCCTGGTACTGGAGAATAGTGGTTGCTGTTGTTAGTGAGATGATCAGAATCAGATTTTTTTAAAAAAAATATTGAGTTCTGTGGGTGAGTGTCCTGGTTCTGCTCTGCACCTACTGTGGATGCAAAATATATGTTGAAAAAGAAAAAGCAAGAACCATAACGCAGTTTATAACAACAAAATAAAAATGAGTTATAATTTAATTTTATAAACTGTGCTGTTAGTTCTTGCTGTCTTTTAGTTCCTTGGTGTGCAAACGGGACCGTACCTAGCCCTGTGAAAGCAGTGCAGCTTCACAGGGCGGAAAGGTTTTGGGGGCTTATTTCGGCTGTCTGCTGTCATCCTGCCGCCGCTGTCAGGACAATAGCAGGCAGCCAAAATGTGCTCCCCAAGCCTTTTCGCAGCACTTTAAGTAGGTCTGGTCCCTCCCTCCTCCGACTCGATGTCAGAGTAGGGAGGGACAGATCTTCTTAAAGTGCCGGTGCCTTTCAGATCGGGCTCATGCCCCCCTCCTCCTCCCCATTCCTCCGTCCAGCGCTGCCTGCTCTTTCCCTGCTGCTGGCGCCTCCATGAAAAAAACAGAGGGCAGCAGCAGCAGGGAAAGAGCAGGCAGTGCTGGACAGAGGTATGGGGGAGAGGGGGGGGGGGCGCCCAAGCTGCAAGTTGCACAGGGTGTGATTGCAGCTCGATACGGCTCTGTATGCAGACATCTTGCATTTCCTCCATATAATCTAATCGGCTTTTTGGTTTGGTTCAGTCTCTGATTGGATTTCTGAAAAAGCCCTACCCCCTCTAAGGTGGGGGGGGGTAGCGCCTTTTCATACTTCGCCTCAGGCAGCAGATTGCCTTGAGCCGCCCCTGCACCTGCCTCTGTCATCTGTGAATCTAGACATTAGACATTAATGCCGTCACTTCTCTGTGTGATTAAAATGTGCAAAAATGTCTTGAAAATAATTTCAGAGCTGTATAAATATAGTGGTAGAGTAGTTATATATTTATGTGATGCATCAGAAATGATTCAAAGGCATTTCTCTGGGTGACTATGACAGAGTATATAGACACTTTATATAGAATGTGTAGGAAATAGTGAAAACTGTGCCTTATCTAATGACGCTGGTTGCCAAAAGATGCTGTCAGAGCTGCGTAAAGAGCAACATTCACAGGTGGCCCAAAATTATATCTCTTAAGGCTCATTTCAAAGAATAGATATGTTCTCCTACTAGGCTCTCTGGTATTAGTACAACTTCTAGGTAAGCAGAGAGACAACGAGTTAGAAACCTCCACTGTAGAAAGGTTTTTCCCATGAGTAACTCCTATAGTAGGGCGATAGCTCAAAAAAAATTGATGGCAATTGTTGTAACTGTTGTCAAATAGGTAATATTTATTCTCTTTTCATGTTCCCAGCTTTGAGGATTCTTGCATTAAAAGGCCATGTGAGAGAAGATTCTGGACTCAAAACTGAAAAACAGGATATAGCCAGGGGTAGGTAAATATTTTGGTTTTTGATTATGTTATATTGTGTAAATGGCCAGTGTCCTCTTTGTGAATTTGGGAAAAGCTTATAAAAAGCTTGCAAATCTTTTAAGTTGACTTGAGTCTCTATAAGAAGGAATAATGGGAGACCCTGAAAGAGTATTCTGACTGATCCACAAAGGGCAATTTACTAAAGCGGCCATGTTTACTTTCCTGAGATTCATAATTACCTTGTTAGCCAAGTTATTGACCCTGTTTAATGTAACTCAGACATTGTTTTGTACTGAAGTTTTGTGTTCGATGTAAAACGCGCTGATGTCGAATAGTGCGGTATATAAGAAATGTAAAATAAATAAATAAATGCTGGAGAAAGGGCAAAATCCTGAAAGGTCATTCCATTTAGCATGCACTTAGGGCATTAGAAAAGAGACTAAATTAAAAGACTGTGAACAATTTTTGATAGTCTAGTAAAACCAGAATTGAAACATGTAACATGGCAAGATTATAGCAACAGGATGAAATCAAAATAAACATAACTATCTCTTATATCTCAACAAAAAGGGGTGACTTACACAGAGCGGTGTGAACACCCCTAAACAAAGGCATGGGGAGGGGTGACCTGTATGGAGCAGCAAGTGCACCTACTCTTGCCGCCTTTCAGAAGACTAGATGGACCATGCTGGTCTTTATCTGCCGTCATTTACTATGTTACTATGTAGAATATAATATTTATTAGAAATAAAATTCTGACAGATCTCTACAAACCACCTCCTGCCTTCCAATGGCTTGCCAAGACAAACTGTAATCTGATCCACTGAATACGGGGGGGGGGGGGGGGGGGGGGGGGGGGGGGGGAGGGGGGGTGTCACATTGGTAACTGCAGCCCTACAGACAGGACTGGTGCTAGACATTCTGGGGCCCGTGCTGGGAAATTAAGGAAGTCCCCCCCCCCCCCGAGGCTGGTTCCTCTGCCTATTATAGAGCTTAGAAGCCAGTGTGGATGGGGAGACTGGATAGGCCATATGATTCTCATCTGCTACCACTTTTCTATGTTTCTGTGTATGTCTACTACCTATTTGTTTTGTGGCATTTCGTCTACTCTTTTCTGAGATGGTCATTCTCTCTCTTTCCCACTGCCCTCCCTCAAGGCTCCAGCCTGTTATAGCGAATCACTTCCTTTCCTCTGTCTCTTCCTCCCAGTCCCCAGCTTGACACAGCTGCTCGCTCTCTCTCCTACCGTCTTTCCTTCCCTCCCAGTCCCCAACCCAACACAGCCATTCACTCGCTTTCCTGCTGTCTCTCCTTCCATTTCCCATCCTGATACAGCCACTGCTATTCTTTTTCACTGTCCCTCCCTCCTGGTCCCTATGATAACGCAACCATTTGCTCTCTGTCCCTCTCTGCCTCCTCCGTTTCCCATCGTAGCCTGGATTTACGGTGATATCCTTTGAGATCCAACATAATCACAGTGAATTTTAAAAAATCGCCTTCTTTAACTAAGATGTGCAAAACTGCAGCTTCTGGCCCTGATGACCTACAGCTAATGTCAACGTGCTTAGCTCCAGCCCCGCCTAGGCAGGCAGATGGCAATGGCTCAGGCCTCGCTTCCTCTTCCTCTGGGTATTGTCCTGGCCAGGTGACTCTTTTATCTCTGGCACCAGCTATGGGAAGGAACTGGAGCAGGTTGTTCTCCCTGCACAACCCACGTGATCTCTCCGCTTCCCCATGACAGAGTTAGAGGCAAGACTGCAAATGTGACCATGCGTCGCTGACTTCAAAGGACAGCTGCCAGTGCCCTCAGCCTGAATAATAGTAAGCTGGGTCCCCTTGTAGCTATGGGGCTCAGGGCGACTGCCCTATTTAAAGCGCCCTAAAGTCAACCCTGCTACTGTTTAGTGCTAGGACTATTCAGAATCTGACAACATATGGTTTATACAACCACAAATGACATTTTATTTTATGATTCATGAAATGTGTTGGCAAGCAAGAAATAAAAGAAATGTTAACCAGAGTTTGAACTGGTTTTGCTACTTCTATAAATATCTGAGGATGCCAACTATCATTGGAAAGTGCAGGACAACAAAATAGGAGCTCCGGAAAGATGACAGACAAGAACACTCATTACCTTCATGCTTTTTCTGTGTTCATTAAATCTCTATCTATTAGAATGAAAAGAAGTCTAGTCATTGTGACATTATGTAGTACGTGACATTATCAGATGTGATATTCAGCTGCTGACAATGTAAATTACAGTTAACCTTTTCTACCAGTGACATGTACTCTAGTATAAACAGTTCCTTTCTCGTTTGATGCACCCTCAAATGGTACAGAAGAACATTCTCCATTGAGTTTCAAAGAGAACTACAGTACATGAGGCACAAAGCTAAAGGTACTTCATATCTTTATACTATTCCTCTCCAATGCCTTTGAGATTCAAAAGAAAATGCTTTTCAAACTCCCTGGCCATATGGCATGAAAGTGGTGGGAAGAAGAGAGATTCTTCTACTCCAACTGCTTCAATGGTCCCTTGGGGGTGGTAACACGTATTTTTGGTCTTTTTGGAGGTAATTTTATAAACCCTTTTCGCATGTAATATTCTTCCTGTAAAATTCGGAAATATCTAAAAGTACGTGCTGTGTAAGTTTACAAACAGGAAGTCAGCGTCGGGCGTCGGAGAGGACGGAGGCAAAGAGCCCCGCAGTGCCAGCGTTTAAAGGTAAGCGCCATGGGGCTGTTTGCAGAGACGGGCAGCAGTGGCAGCAATGGGCGCTTCATCTCCTTGCATCAGCCCTGCTCAGGGGAGCAGTTTGGGTAGAGCATGGGTAGAACTGCAGTTTACAGGCACATTTTTTAACCTATGTATGTATGTGTGTACTTTGCATTCTAACATTTATGTCTACTCCTGAGTAGTCAAAATGTCCGTACCTTCAATGCAGGACTACTGCTGCAGGATCTATGCTAGTATCTTATAATGACACATAGGCACCTGCATGTCTTTATAAAATAGGCAAAAATACACCATTTGGAGAGGAAGGTGCCTAAGTGACCTGTTTTAAAATTGCTCTTTTGGAGTGCATTGAGAATACACCTTGCCTTACAGAGAGGGTAAGGGGGTGGGAGTGTTGACCTGCTGGGGGAAGGAGGGGTGGCAGGGTGGACTAGGACATTACCACCTCCTGAGTTATCTGCTAATCCACCAAGCAGGTAACTACACCTTAACGTGGCCAAGGTAAACTAATTTCGGCCTGTAAACATCACCATTTATTTATTACACATTTTTTTCAACTTGAGTGCAAAGCCTATTACAACAATACTAGTATATGCAACCAAGATACCTACATTCGATAATACAACCAGGGTTGACATCTGAATAGGGCACAATAAGAGGAAGACAGTAATGCTTGGGTACAATATAAAGGTGACCAAAAGCAGTTCTGCTACATATCCATCAATCATTTTATGGCCAAGGATAATAAGTCATACATGAACAATTCAGGGATACAGTCTTAAAATACATGAGAGCAGAGGATATGAGGAATTGCCGAAGGATCTTATGAGAATGGAGAAACTGGGTATGTAAACGGCAGATGAAGTGAACAAGTACCAAGTAATGCACATACAGAATATCATCGCAACTAAGGCTAGACGATGCTGTGTTCCTTCCTTTCTAGTCACCATCCGAGAGAAAGATCTTGGAGTCATTGTAAATGATACATTGGCATTGTCAACCCACTGTGCCATAGCTACCAAAAAAGGAGAGTGAATGTTAGAGATTATTTGCAAAGGAATGCAGAAGCACACTACGAATGCCACTGTGCCTCTATATAGTTCCATAATGCAACCGTGCCTTGAATATTGTGTGGTGTTCTGGCCGCCCCATCTCAGAAAAGATATAGCAGAATAAGAAAATATTCAGAGAAGAGCAGCAAAAACAATAAAGGGGATGGAAAGCCTCACCTATGTTGAAAGGGGCTTTTCAGATTGGAAAAGAGATCACTGGGAGGAGAGGCTATGATAGAAGTTTACAGAATCATGAGTGGGGTGGAGTGATTAAATAGGGGGGCAGTTTCATTCAAAGGACACTAAAACAAGAGGGCAGTGCATAAAACTAACAACCACCAGGCTAAAAACAAATTATAGAATGTATTTGTCTACACAGCACTCAGTAAAGCTGTGGAATCTATTGCCAGAGGTCTGGATCAGTTCTTGGAGGAAAACTCCATTAAAAAAAAAAAGATTAGCCAGGCAGACTTGGGACAGCCATCGATTATTTGTAGAAATTAGATGTTTGGTCTACTCTTTGGAATCTGCTGGGTCCTTACAATCCACACTGGCCACTGTCACAGACAGGATGCGAGGCTTGATGGACCGTGGTCTAATACAGAATGGCTTTTCTTATCCTGTAATGTTCATATTAATCTGTCTTTTTAGGGCCAGAGATATATAAACAAGGATACAGTATTAAGGTCACTATAAGCGGATAGTAAAAAATGGGTTGGCTTAAGTATTGGTCGTGCAGCAATCAGCAAGAAAAATGGTGAGACCTGAAATGGTCTACCACTGGTGGAGATCATGGGAGGCCATTACTGAAATAAGATTTTGGGCATGCTTAGGACAGACACAGAAGGCAGTGGCAGGAAAAGGGTGATGAGGTCTAATAAAAGCCAAAGAAGAGGGAGAGCTAGTCTTGGGGTGCCTATGGAAAGCTGTATGCTGTCTACCCAAAAAGAATACATTTTAACTGGGCAAAGTCTCTGGACCCTTTTGTTTTTATCTGCTATTAGTTGTTATGGGAAAAGATCTATGAATTTACAGACTGTGGGCCAGTGTCAAGCCTCCAGTGAAACTGGTATTACAATAGTGGCCAAAAAATTATGGCGGAGTCGAAAATACCAGAATTTTATTAGAAAAGTACGTGTTATTGTCACTTTCATGGTCAAAAGCTTTAAGAACCAAAGATATATATGTCATTTTCAAAGTTTTATTCAGGAAACAATTTATGTGTCAATATTTGATAAGGTGTCCATGATTTTTCAGCACAGCCTGGATTCTTGTAGGCATACTGTTAACTAGCGTTTTACAGTATGCCGGAGTAATTTCGTTGACCCATACATGCTTGAGTATGTCCTTTAAATCTGCTTCTGAAGTTGGACGGTGTGCTGCCACCTCTTTCTTCATAAGATTCCAACAGTTTTCAATTACATTGAGATCCAGAGAGTTTGATGGCCACGTTGGTAGCAGTTCGATCTTGTTGTCCACAAACCATTTTTTGACTGTTTTTGCAGTGTGGCATGGTGCCGAGTCCTGCTGAAATATAGTTGTGCCAGAAACATTCATGTGTATTTTAACTTTGCTATTCAGCACAGATATGTATTTTGCAGCATTTACTCTTTCACCTTTCTCAAAAATGTGCAGGTCACATCGTCCATTCGCCGAGATACCACCCCATACCATGACCGATGGTGGGTGTTTAACAGTCTTGATCGTGTACTTTGGATTTAGTCTCTCGCCTGCTGGTCAATGGACGTAGTTGTAACCACTCACATGTACTTGTTTCATCTGTGAACATTATCCTCTCCCACCATTCAGCAAATTTGTCTTTTTTCTTGCTACAAAACTGTATGTGGGCAGCAATTTGTTTCCTGGTCATCATAGGCTTCTTGGCAGGTCTTCTGACCACGAGTTTGAATTCATCCACAAGCCGTAGTCGGACAGATCTGGCACTTATCTTTATTCCTCGATCATTAGCTAACTGAGCCACACGTTGAGATGAAGTATGTGGACTAGATGTAATAATGCTTTTGAGGAATCGGTCATGTCGTCCAGTAGTTATCCATCTGTGCCCACATTTCGAATGACGTGTACGGCCACCTGATTTCAGAACATTCTGAACTGCACACCTTGATATATGCAAATGTTTTGCAAT
Source organism: Ichthyophis bannanicus (assembly GCA_033557465.1). Classification (NCBI taxonomy): domain Eukaryota; kingdom Metazoa; phylum Chordata; class Amphibia; order Gymnophiona; family Ichthyophiidae; genus Ichthyophis; species Ichthyophis bannanicus. The sequence continues at coordinate 782,804,348 of CM066031.1, read as the reverse complement.
AGCAGATTGCGAATATCATTCAGCATGGAGTGTGAAAACTTGTCCCTTTACAAAGTCATTAATATTGCACTTTCTACCCATCTTGTATATTTTACATGTAACTTTCAATCTTTTCCTTGTTGTGAAAATTCAAAACTTCATCCAAGAAACCTACTGCAGAGTGTAAGTAAACTAAAATGGACGCCAGACGCATGGTGTGACTAATCGCCATGCTGATTAAATAAATAAGCACGTGTGACAACTCCACAGTACATTATTTAACAATAAATTGCAGAAAAAGATACCTGCCTTAATTTTTTGGTCACTACTGTATATAGAATCATTCAGCCATTCATCTTATATGAGAATGAGGTCTGAGGTCTATCATAAACTCAGCATTATGCAGAATGGGAAAAGGTCTCATCAGAGACCTTGCACGGCCATTTCTGCAACCAGATATTCTGAATCCACAGAAACACTCACACTAATGACTGCAGAGCTACTCACCCTGCAGAAAAAGAGCATTCAAGCTCTGGTGTCACTTCAACAAGAACAAAGGGAACTTTATTCCTATAGTCAAGGAGCGTCAATTTACCTGCATATGTGAGAGAGCTTTTTGTGTAGCTGGGCCAACACTCTGGAATGCACTACTAGTAAGTCCTAGAGTTCAGGCTGGGTACTTGTCTTTTCGGAAGAATCTGAAGAGTTATTTGTTTCTAGCAGACCTTTGAGGGATTATATTTTTGACCAATTACCCAATGTTAATGGATAGATGTTCTGTTTTTATGCTGCTTAATTAATTTATATTTGTATGTCCTTTGTTATGATTTTTTATTGTTGTATAAATATTGTGTATGGGGATTTTTTTGTGATCTGCCAAGATCCTAGGATTGTTGTGGCATATTAATGATTAAATAAATAAATAAAATAATACGTAGAAAACTTATGAGGGAGTCAGTTGGACCATTAGAAGATCACAAAGTAAAAGGGTACTAGGGGAGGACAAAGCCATAGCTGAGAGACTAAGGGGCCCTTTTACTGAAGGACGCTATGGTGTTGCATCTAACATGCCAATGGCGCCAAAACCATGGCATGTTGGGTGCAATACCACCATGTTAACTGTCAGGGTCATGGAAAGCATTTTTCCGGCAGTTAACATGGAGCTCTGTACCCCAGCACGGCATACAAATAGCACCAGTGCATTTAACCCCACCTATGAAGGTGGCGTTAAGTGAACTTGTGCTAATTGCAAGAGTTGCAGTTAACATGCTGTGCTTGCCTCACACTCACTGTGCAGTGCTCACCATGCCCATGCTCTGCCCCAACCCTGACTCTGACAGCTAGCGCTCTTTAATAAATGAATCCTTTACTAAGGAAGATGTGAGGAAGCTTCCCATTGCCAGAAAAATGATTTAATGGTGATGAGCTAGAAGAGCAGAATCTGGAAGATGTAGTACAACAAACTGAGTTTTTTTCTCTATGGCAAGCTTCTTTTCAAATTCTCTTTCTGCCTTTCTTATCAATGCTTTGCATTAACTTGACAGTCCTTATGCCATTTCCTATTTTCTTCTTTTGGTTATTTTGGCTGTTTTTTGGAAAATGTTTTTTGGGCTCTAATAGCCTCTTTCACCTCACCTCTTAATCATAGAAACATAGAAACACAGAAATATGACGACAGAAAAAGACCACATGGCCTATCTAGTCTGTCCTTCCATAACAACTACAACAGTCCCGTTTTTACCTTTAGAGATCCTCTGTGTTTGTCCCATGCTTTTTTGAATTCAGTTACTGTCCTCATTTCTACCACCTCCACTGGGAGACTATTCCACGGATCCACTACTCTTTCCGTAAAGAAATATTTCCGCATATCACTCCTGAATCTATCTTCCTTCACCCTCATCCCATGTCCCCTCATAGCAGAACTTGCTTTCAATTGAAAGAGGCTCTCTCCCTGAACATTTATGCCACGGAGGTATTTAAAAATCTCAATCATATCATCTCTATCCCGCCTTTCTTCTAAGGTGTACATATTAAGATCCTTCAGTCTGTCCTCATATGCTTTATAATGAAGACCACTAATCATTTTAGTAGCCACCCTCTGCACCGACTCCATCCTGTTCACATCCTTTTGAAGGTGCGATCTCCAGAATTGCACACTATACTCCAAATGAGGTCGCACCAAAGACTTATACAGAGGCATTATCACCTCCTTTTTCTGCTAGCCATTCCTCTCCGTATGCACCCAAGCATCCTTCTAGTTTTTGCCGTCGCCTTTTCTACCTGTTTAGCTACTTTAAGATCATCAGACACAACCACGCCTAGGTCCCGCTCTTCTTTAGTGGACAAAAGTACTTCACCCCTATACTATATTTCTCCCTTGGATTGCTGCAGCCCAAATGCACGACCTTACATTTTTTAACATTAAATCCCAACTGCTCAATTCTAGACCATTCTTCAAGCTTAGCTAGATCCCTCCTCATGTTATCTACCCCTTCCTGGGTGTCTACTCTATTGCAGATTTTGGTATCATCCGCAAAGAAGCAAACCTTACCTGAAAGCCCTTCCGCTATATCACTAACAAGGATGTTAAAAAGAATTGGACCAAGGACAGATCCCTGGGGCACACCACTGATAACATCCTTCTCCTCAGAGTGAGCTCCATTTACTTCTACTCTTTGTCGCCTCCCACCCAACCAATTTCTAACCCAAGCAGTAACTTTAGGGTCCATCCCTAGGGTGCTCAGTTTGTTTATAAGTCGCCTGTGAGGAACAGTGTCAAAGGCTTTACTGAAATCTAAATACACCACATCTAGGGCTCTCCCTCAGTCCAACTCCCTGGTCACCCAGTCAAAGAAATCAATCAGATTTGTCTGACAAGACCTGTCTCTGGTGAATCCATGCTGCCTCGGATCCTGTAATCCGCTGGACTCCAGAAACCTCACTATTTTCTCTTTCAGCAGCGTTTCCAATAATTTACTCAACACCGAAGTTAAACTAACCGGCCTATAGTTTTCAACCACATCCTTACTTCCGCTTTTGTGTAAAGGCACCACATGAGCCTCTCTCCAATCCTTTGGCACCACTCACGACTCCAATGAGGCATTGAAAAGGTCAGTCAGTGGAGCTGCTAGAACATCCCCAAGTTCCCTCAGTATTCTCGGGTGTATCCCATCCAGTCCCATCGCTTTGTCTACATTAAGTTGAGATAGTTTCTCATGAACAGTCTTTTGAAAATTGTTCAAGATGTCCTTTGCTTCTGTTCCTATTTATGGGTGTTTTCTGAGGTCCTGCTCCTGGTTCTTCATCTGTGAACACAGAACAAAAATATTTGTTAAGCAATTCCGCTTTATCCTTATCAGCTTCTACATATTCCTCCCCTGCACCCTTGAGTCTCACAATACCACTCTTGCCCTTCCTCTTCTCACTAATATATCTGAAAAATGTCTTATCCCCCCATTTTATTGCATTGGCTATTTCCTCCTCCTTTTGAATCTTTGCCTTCTTGACTACTTTGCTAGCTTCTCTAAGTTTTTCCAAATACAGATGCCTGTCTTCCTCTCTCTGTGATCTCTTGTATTTCATGAAGGCCTCCCTCTTTTTCTTCACTTTTTCAGCTACTTCTTTCGAAAACCATAGCGGTCTCCTTTTCCTTTTACCTTTATTTACCATTTTAACAAAAAGGTTCGTTGCCCTTAAAATATCCCCTTTCAGTTTTGGCACTGTTTTTCTACATCCCTCAGCTGTTCCCATCCAACTAACGACTCCCTGAGGTATTGGCCCATCTTCACAAAGTTAGTCTTCCTAAAGTCTAAGATCCTCGCCTTTGAATGGATTCTAACAGCCCTAGTCCTAATACTGAACCACACCATCTGGTGATCACTGGATGCAAAATGATCTCCCACTACAACATCAGAAACACTTTCACCATTGGTAAGCACCAAGTCCAGTATGGCCCCTTCACGTGTGGGGTCTGTTACCAATTGCCTGAATAGTTCTCCCTGTAGAGAATCCAGGATCTCCTTACTTCTAGATGATACTGCAGCAGGAATGTGCCAATCAACATCTGGCATATTGAAATCTCCTATCAGTAGCACTTCCCCTTTCCTAGCAATGCTGCGCATGTCTTCAATTAACTCTCTGTCCACCTCTTCCTCTTGTGAGGGAGGTCTGTATATCACACCAATGTAAATAGATTTCTCTTTCCCTCTTTCTAGTTTAACCCACAATGCCTCCCCTCTCCCTTTTAAGCTCTGTAATTCCAAAGCTTTAATAGTAGTTTTTACATATAATCATACTGTTTGGCAGAAGGTACACCTCAGAAAATAGGAAACAGCATAAGTATTATAAGGAAGCAGATAGAGAATTTAAAAAGAAGTTTGCCATAGAGACAAAAACTCAAAATACAAATTTTTTCAGGTACATTCTACGCAAGAAGCCTGTAAGGGAGTCAGTTGGACCATTAGATGGTCATGAGGTAAAAGGTGCACTCAGTGGAGGACAAGGACATAGCTGAGAGACTCAATGAATTCTTTGCTAAGGAAGATGTGAGGAAATTCCACATGCCAGAAAACGTTTTTAACAGTGATAAGTTGGAAGAGCTGAATCACATCTCAGTGAACCTGGAAGATGTAGTACAACAAACTGACAAACTATAGAGCATCAAATCACCTGAACTGGATAGAATTGCTGAAAGAACTCAAAGATGAAATTTCAGAGCTAATATTAGTCATTTTTAATTTATCAATAGTATCTGAAGATTGGAGGGTGGCCAGCATATTGTAATGCCAATATTTAAAAAGAGCCCCAGTGTGATTTGGGAAATTACAGGCCAGTGAGCCTTACAATCAGAGTCAGGCAAATGATAGAAACTAGACAGACGTGGTTTCATGGGACAAAGTCAACATGGATTTAGCCAAGGGAAGTCTTGTCTCACCAATCTGCTCCATTTCTTTGACAATATGAATAAATATGTGGATGTGGATAAAGGTGAAGCAACTGATACTGTATAAAGGCACATTTTGGAAAGGCTCTTTATGTGGCTGTAGCAACATGGAAGTGAAAACATCTGCAAATCTATGTCAAATATAAGACTACTGCTACTACTCATCATTTGTATAGCGCTGAAAAGCATTAGCAGCACTCTAGAGAGATATGTTAGAGACAGTCCCAGCTCATCAGAGCTCACAGTCTAATCAAGACAGACAACACAAGAGCAGGGGACTAGGGTAAATCAAGGGGAATGACAAGGATACCCATAGGAGGTGAACAGGAGACTAAGGAGATCAGGATCCAAAAGCAGCCTCGAAGAGGTGAGTTTTTAGCCTCGCTTTGAACAGGACCAGGGATGGAGCCTGATGTACTGACACGGATAGTTTGTTCCAGGCATATAGAGCAGCAAGGTGGAATGAACCAAGTCTGGAAATGGCAATGGCAGAGAAGGGCACAGATAAAGGGGATCTGCCGGAGGAGCGGAGTTCTCGAGGAAGAGTGTAGGGAGAGATAAAAGGGGAAAGGTAGTGAGGGAGCAGCAGAATGAATGCACTTATAGATCAGTAGGAAAGGTTTGAACTGGATGCAGAAATGGATAGGGAGCCAATGAAGTGACTTGAGAAGAGGGTTTATGTGAGTATAGTGACAGCTGAGTTTTGAACAGATTGAAGTGCGGAGAGATGATTCAGAGGGAGACCAGTAAGTAGAAGGTTGCAATAGTCCAGGCGGGAGGTGACTAGAGAGTGGATAAGGATCTTAGTAGTATGTTCAGAAAGGAAAGCACACATTTGCTGGTGTTAGATAGAAAATATGACAGCTTTAGTTATCTGTTGGATGTGTGTGGATAAGGAGAGAGAAGAGTGAAAGATGACCCTGAGCCCAGGAGACAGGGAAGAGTATCCACAGAAATAGAGAAAGGAGGAAGGAGGGAAGGTGGGTTTAGAGGGAAATATAAGAATCTCATTTTTGGCCATGTTCAATTTCAGACAATGGTGTAACATCTAGGCAGCGATGTCAGAGAAGCAGGCAAAGATCTGGGCCTGGATTCCTGGACAGATATTAGGTACAGAGAGGTGGATCTGAGAGTTATCAATGTAAAGATAATTGGAATTGGCGGTATATAAAAGTTTTGCAAATAAATAAAGTTTTGCAAATAAAGATGGTACTGATAATGATGGGAAGAGATGAGTGCACAAAGAGACTGGGTGTAGATAAAGAAAAGGAGAGGTTCCAAGACAGAGCCCTGAAGTAAACCGAGAGTGAAATAGAGGAGGATCAACCAGAACATACACTAAAAGTGGGTGAGACTTTTTTGCACAGGCTTGTCTTGTGTTTTTTCTTTGACTCTCCACATATGGGTCTATTCCATCCCGTGACTAGAGAGTATGGACATCTCATTGGGATGCCTATTCGCACTATTCGCCTCCTGTCATCCCCATCAAAAGCCTCCCCGTACGAACAAGGCATTTGTATGGGGATGTTTAGATGGGTGGGGGGGCGTTCTGGAGGCAGAAGGAGGGTGGGGCATGGGCAGTCCACGACCCCCTATGAACAGGGCCAATTCTGAGGTTGGTTCTGTACTTCCAGGGTTGTCAAATTGGAGGTGGAATACGTCCCCCTGGAAAAAAGGGGATGTCAGGCCCAGGCACTGTCAGAAAGGTGAGGAGATGCAGGGAATTCCCCACAGCCCGACCCTGGCCATGGAAGGCCAGATTGGAGGTCTGGCTTGTATTGCTTTGCTAGGATATTAAATTCAAGAGCAAACAGCCACACGTGCATGGTATTTAATAAGCTATTTAATATGACAATTAGCTAGACAATATAACATTAAGTTAGTGATATTACAATAACAACACAACAGTTGATATTGCATCTCCAAACTCCCTGAAATCATTGCAGAGCAATAAAACAATGCACCACCAAATGGCTGTGATATGGCAATAGAACAATGCATCACCAACCTCCAACATCATCGCAGCTCCTTTATCATCAGCTGGGAGAGCCACAGCGAAGGCTAGAGAAAAGTCTCTCTGCCTGTCCTGGATTTTCTAGCTCTTTTTATAGGCTGTAACAAATGTGTCACAGCTGGACCGCATGACTCCTCACATGAGGTTTTCCCTACAAATATTCTCCACGCCATACACCTTTGATAAACAGTAATTTCTGACCAGTCCTTCTCCAGCCTTTGTTTGCTCTCCGAATTAATAAACAATTCTAGTCAGTCATTCCCTACACCTTTGGTCTCCAGGCTAGTAAACAATTCGGGTACAGATGGCTCAGCATGATTCCTTGCATACGGGATGGTTCAAAAGTTCAATATTCCTTGCTGATTCAAAGAAATCTTTAATTTGTGATACAGGGCTGTGGGCACTGTTCCCTCTAAGCTGTGCGCGTGTGTGCGCGCACACACCTCGCCGAGCGAGCGCACACAACTTTTCAAGGAGCGCACAAAAATTACTGATTTCATACCTTGGGTTTTTTAAGGCCGCGGCTGCACCACCGATCTACTGCCATTCTGCGAATCTCTCCTGTCTGCACTAAGTCCCCTGCCCTCACTCCTCTCACATGTGACTGGACGATTGACGAATCATGGCAGGCTAGAGGGAAATAAAAGGGAGGGGCAGCCAGCAAGCCAGCCTCTTTCTGCTCTTGTGCCTGCTTGCCTACCAGTGACGCACCTCCTTGGATCCCTCCCTCAGCCAGCCTTCAGTGCCACGTGCTGCCTTGGATGCGAGAGCAACACACCGGTGCATCGGGAGTCGGGACACGGATGTTTTAGGTAGTGCTTCCTTCTTTGCTTAGTTATAGCTTATTTAATTTAATTTAATTTTTTACATTTGCCTTTTGGGCGGGAAGGGGACCGCGCATCTGAGACGTAGCGTGGGGGGTGCAGGGGGGGCCGGCCGCACCGGGCGCAACATGGGGGGGGGGGGCGCTCGCACTCGCACTCAGTGACCCTCCGCTTTTTCCTGCCTAGTGGGATCAGGGACTCAGAGCAATAACCTACCTCCTAAGCTGCAGCCCGAACCGCCACCGTCTCTGGGAAGGAGGTGGAGCAGTGAAAGTGAAAGCGGTGCGCTCCCTCCTGACTCCTCCCTCGGGAGGGGAGACGTCTCCAGATCCTGCACATTAATGCTCAGAGGCACAAGCTAGGAGGGTGTCGGGACTTATAACGGCGCTAGAGCCGGATCGGGCGAGCCCGAGCTCTGTTGTAAGATTCCGGAGACCCAGGTGTGTGCTCATTTTCCCCTATCTGCTGGATTTTGCACTTTATGACCTTTCCTCTTCATGCGTGTTTTGTCACGGGCGATCCGTCCCTCGTGGGTGAGTAGTCCTGCAAAATCAGCTATGTAAAGGATCGCGTCTGCTTGCTCTACTTTTCACTTCCCTCTGGCTCTGCAAACTGTTCTATACCTACACGTGATTGCTCTTTTTTTTGTGCTAATGCGTTTTGTGTCTAACGTTTGTATACAGTACTTACTTAGTTTAAAAGGTGAGCAGCTTATTACGGTCATATTTTATTTAAAAAAAAAAACCCTCACAACTTTCTTTTACAAATGCAAGGGTCTTTATCTAGTTTTAATATATTTATATAGTGGGGGTCGAACTCCCGTCACAGAAAGATGCATGATGCAGGTAGGTCTGGTATCCAGGGCATCCGCAGAGAACTGTAAGATTTGCATATACTTCCCTCAGTTCAAGGTTCATTTACAGTGTTATCTCAAAACCTTCACATTCTGGTGTATTTTTTTTTCAAACTCTGCTGTCCAAAAAAAAAATTACAAGTCATTTAATTTGTTATTTATGCACCACACTCCCAGTTGCAAAGGCTGTTCAGTATGGTGTAAGTTCAAGAATAAAACATAAAAAAGACTTCACCAAACACCTCTCCTCCCCCACCCCACCACCTAAAGATCAGAGGTAAGAACGCAACAATTCTACACCATCCCTTCAGTATAAATAACACATTGTAATAAAGGAGCCCCCTTTACCACCAGTCTAGTCCTAACCAGTCCCCAAAAAGAAACTAGTAAACTTTCAGCATTCCATCAGATGCAGCCAGGTCTTTAATTCCTTCCTAAAACTCATCAGATCCAGATCTAGCTCCAGTGCCAGCCTAACCTTCAAGGGAAAACTATTTCACTGCTTGGGCCCATCACCGAAAAGGCATGATCACTCATCTTAAGTGCTGGCTGTGCGAATCCGATCTGAGCCGCCGGGTCGCCACCCACTGTGGAGGGGGGGGGGGGGTGCCAGGCGTACGGTGCGGTGGGTGCGAAGAGGAGCGAGGGACTATCTGGGGGAGGGACAGTGCAGCGCTGATCGCGGGTTAGGGGGGCGCAAATTACTTGCCTTGCCCCGGGTGCTGACAACTCACGCTACGCCACTGCCAGGAACACTTACTGGAAGTGTGTGTGTGTGTGTGTGTGTGTGTGGTATGGGACACCTTAAATCCAGGTTTAAGCAACAATATCACTTCCAAACACAAGTCTCAAGCAGAATTCACATTCAAAATGGCTGAGCAATGGCTGTTAGTAAAACAACAACTTTTATAGCTCCCTTCCCCCCCCCCCCTTTCTTGTTTCCCGCGGCTCTACATATTAATTTAAGGGCGCTTTAAACAAAGCCGCTATGACCAGACCGTGCTGTTTTTATAGTTTAAACACTTGGTTTTTTTTATTGCCATACCTTTTCAGTGGTTCATTTTTATTTCTTTTGTTATATTTATAAACACGATTTGTTTTCACATTGATTGCTGCTGGCACCTTGGTGCATGCTGTGAAAGCCGCTTCATCAGCTTGTCTATGGTATATAGTTTTTTTTCATTCTTTCATTTCAACATTTTGTTTCAAAATGGCCTCCTTTTAATGGAAATTTATGGCTTGTCTGGTCAACAAGCGATTCCAATTTTTTTACTTACTTATTTGTATCGACCCGTTTTATCTTCTTACAGTAAGTCATTTATTTAATACTCCACAGTAGATTGGGTGGTTCGTACTGTGGCCTCTTCTGGTCCAAGGTAAATTGCCTTTTCATCAATTCTCCATGAATTCTTTCACTCCTGCTTCTCTGTATGCAATTAGTCCTCCATAGTTGGATTATGTTTTACATTCCCTCAGGATTTCTTCATTTATAGGTCCTCATGATATCCTTGTTTTATCATGTATGTATATGTTCTTTTGAAGTTCTTATTTATTTACATCGAGTATCTATGGCTTTAGCTTGCTTTTTATGATATTGTTTGTTTATATATAATGTTATGATTGTTTATGGATTTTTATGTTTTATCTATGTTTTATTGTTATTTATATATTCAATATACAGTGATTTTTTTATGTGGTGTGATACATTATTCTATATTGCTATTCATTTATGATTAATTTGTTTGCTTATTTATTGTCTTATCAGTGGTATTTGATTGTGTATTTATGATTACTGAAGGAGCATGTTAAAAACACTATGGGACTGCTGCTCCTACTGAGGATGCTCTTCTCACAACTGTCACTGACTACTTTCTTCAGAAAGTTTGTTTAAAGCCATTTATTCCCTGACACCATTCTTACCTGTTGTGTAAGGCCCCCTAGAATTTCAGTGTGTGTTTTGCTCTTCTCTAAATGGTACTATTCATCTGTGTTTTAATGGGAAGGTGAAGAATGCAAACTGATAAACAGTTTTCCGGATATGGTGACTTTGGCGTTTCAGAATGCTCAGTTTGCAGATTTAGCGAAACTGATTGATATTGGTGGAACATTTTTGGCTTCTAGTGCAGATTGTGAGCGTGGTTTCAGCTTGATGAACAGTTTAAAAACCAAAATAAGGAATCGCTTACATTTAGAACATTTGGAAATGCTGATGCGTGTTAAGAGTCATCTTCAAGATGGCGGATCAGTAGACCTTGATAAAATTTATTCAGACTGGGTACATTTGAAAGATCGAAGAGAGAAATTTTGAGAACATAGTAAGTGACAGCAGATAAAGACCAGCATGGTCCATCTAGTCTGCCCAGCAAGAGTAGGTGCACCTGTTGCTCTGTGCAGGCCACCTCTCCCCATGTCTTTGTTTAGGGGTGAACCCACCACTCCATGTAGGACACCGAACTCTTCTTCCATACATAAATTATTTACATGGAATAACAATGGCTTTCAATAAAAATTAACTGAAATAATACCACACTTGTGATTGTAATTACTAGAAATTTTCTGCTTCATTTAGTAATCGTCTATTTTCATTTAATTTGATTAACATCAATGTGGTGTACATACTGTATTCTAATGTGTAGTCAAATTTTAAAGTATATAACTCCAAGTGTCGTTATGTAGCGCACAAAAAATTTAACCTTCCTTCAAAAGCCGCACAGCTGAAATTTTATGCGCACACAGCCTACAGAAAATTAGAGGGAACATTGGCTGTGGGTAAAGAAGACTGTGGTTGGTGGCTGGGAATCACAGCTCCTGAATGGTAATGGGACACTATGGCACCGCGGCTCCATTCAGGAGCCTCACTGAGGTAGCTGGGCAGGTGGCTGTTTATACAGGTCAATCAGAATCAGGTCCTAGCCTGCACATACAGGCCTTAGACCCAATTTTGATCCCACAGAACACATCTAGCCTCTATGGGATCAGAATCGGGTTTACCTCTGAGCATCCCGATTCCAATGAGGCGCACAGTGGTCAGTGTGCTTATCTTATCTGCATTTTTTGTAATATTCATCAGCTTTCTGCTATCTACCAATGGCTGTTCCTTGTTCTCCTACTAATTTGAACTGCTCTTGTACCTGATTTTTCTACTATCTGGTTTCTCCGTTGTAAGAGGGCTAATCCTAATTCATTTATAAGGTCTTTTGTGTTTTAATTGGAGTTTTGGAATTATTTGTACAATTCATGCTGAATTGGCCTGTTCCTAAGTTTACCTGATTGTGTGCCTGAAGATGGAGTGGACCACCCCCACCCCTCCCTACAGAGGCACTGTTAGGTCCTATTCCTCTCTGTGCATGTGTTCTGAACTCTCTCTGTTGGTTCTCTCCCTTGCTGAGAGCAATTTTACTGCAAGCCTTTGCCCAAGCATTCTGGTTGGCTCGGGCCTTTTTGCCTGTGCCTGTCTTGTGTCTATATATATATATATATATATATATATATACATTTGTGGTCAACATTATTGGCACCAGTGCAGTTCAACCCCTTAAAAAAAGTGGCCAATGAAATGGCTTTGGATTATATATACACACGTATTTGACATATAAAAGAATCAAATAAAACAAGACCAATTAAAAAAAGAAATAATATAAAAACTGGGATATTGCCAGGGCATGATTATTGGCACCCTTATAAACAATTCAAATCAGTTTGAACAGAAGAACCACCACATTCCCATTGCAGTAAAATTAGACGCACCTGTGATCAATTGTCAGTACTCAAATGACTTGAATCAAGCAATGAACAATGGTTCTGATGTTTAAATTTTATTTTATTTTTTATTTTATTTCTAGCTTTTCTATACCGCGCTATTTGACATCAGCGCTGTTTACAGTTAACAATTTTACACAAGGCAGGGAAGTGCCTTATGCTTACATTAAACAGGACATAGTAACTGGGATTCATAACATTGAACTATTTACATCTGAACAATGACAGCTTACTAGTGTCGCTTAAAATGGCCACATTCATTCCCCGTTCCATTTTCACAATGGTGAAGACAAGAGAGCTGCCTGAGACTGTCAGAAAAGCCATTATCACCAAACTTCAAAAGGGTACAAGGCCATCTCCAAAGACCTTGAGATTCCTGTGTCTACAGTTCACAATGCTATTAAGAGGTTTTCTGCTCATGAAATATCAATAATCTCCCAAGACATGGTGGGAAGAGGAAAATTAATCAAAGAAGTCTTTGAAGATTAGTGCAAACTGTTACAAAAACACCATGTACAACATCCAAAGAGCTTAAGGCTGACCTGGAGCAATCTGGAGTGGTGGTTTCAACCCGCACCATATGCTGTGCACTAAACAGATGGATTTCATGGGCAAAGACCAAGGAGGACCCCACTGCTCAAAGACAGACATAAAAAGGCATGTCTGATCTTTGCCCAAATCCACCCTGAGAAACCACAATTTTTCTGGGAAAATGTTCTGTGGACACATGAAACCAAACATGAGCTCTCTGGCAATGCAGACCAGCGATACATTTACAAGTGAAGAAATGAAACTTATAAGAAAAAAACACCCTTCCTACAGTTAAATATGGCGGAGGTTCCATAATCTTGTGGGCTGTTTTGCTGCCTCAGGAACTGGAGGCCTGGAAAGTACAAAAGGAATCATGAAGTCAGAGAACTACCAAGGTATTTTGGAGTAAAATGTGCAACCTAGTGTTAGAAAGCTAGGTCTGAGTCGAAGGTCATGGGTCCCCCAGCAGGACAATGACCCAAAACATACATTCAAAAGTACAAAAGAATGACTCGAAAGGAAAAAATGGACTGTTTTTGAACTGGCCAACAATGTGTTCTGACCTCAATCCAATCAAGAACCTTTGGAAAGAGCTTAAATCTGCCACTGGTAAAAGGAATCCTGAAATATTAATGGACTGGAACAAATTGCAGTTGAAGAGTGGGAGAAACTACCAGCAGACAGTTGGCTACAAGAAATGGTTGGAGGCTGCCATCACTGCAAAGGGTTGTGCAACTAAATATTAATGAAGAGTGCCATTAATGCTGTCCATGTCATATTTTGGAGGGGGGGGGGGGTTCTCAGAAATTACTATGTCTAAGTTGCACAGACTTTGTTGTATGCCTTTGAACATACTATTAAAATATCATGATGACATACAATTGGAATATTTCCATTTCTCAAGATATTGTACACAACATACATAATTTGCAAGGGTGCCAATAATGTTGATTACAACTGTATATATATATATATAGATAGATAGATAGATAGATATAGATGTAGGGGTAGATTCTGACCCCCTGATCGAGGGTCAGGTGGTGGGAAAATGGAATGTTACAAGGCTTGCCGGCAATTGGGGCTCCTGCATGTCGCTCTTTTGCCATGGCGACAGGACGTCATGGCACCTGGGCTCCATGCAGGTGCCTCAGGTGATTTATACAAGGAGGGGGCTGGACATGCAGCAGGCCAGAATTGAGGCACATCCTGCCTGTCCAGGCACGGTGCACCTGATTCTGCTCTCACGGGTGCAGAATTGGGTGCACCGGCGGCCCGTCCAGATTTTGGATGTCCGGACAGGCCACACATGTCCTGTGTGGAATTGGCCTTATACTGTTTATAGATAAAGATATTTGTTTACAGTATGTATAGTCAGTATGTTTATCTTATCTGCATTTCTTGTAATATCGACTAGCTTTCTGCTATCTACTGATGGATGTTCCTTGCACTTTTTCTTCCTTCTATACTTTCCCTCCTCACACCTCTCAGCCCACCCACCCCTAGGCTAACTTTCTCTTATAGCTATCCCATGCTCATTACCACTATTATTCACAGGTGTACCCTAATCCTCTGGAGCCTCTCCCCTGCTTATCCATCATATATCTCCTCTGACTTATACTCCTCCCTCTATCTCGTTCCTATAGCTCCACACCATTTTCTCTTCCTATTGTTGACATTCCCTAATCTCCCCTCATTCCAACAACCCCAAGCCCCTACTCCTTATTACCCCCTCTTTACTATCCTCATCTCTCTTGGTATTTTGTCTTCTATGCTATAAACATCTCTTGAACTTCACTATTTTCTTCTTCTCATTCATTCTCCTCTCTCTCTAAAAGAACCTTACCCTCATTACTGTCATGCCTCCTCCTCTTTCCTCCACTTTCTCCTTCTCTTTCTCCTTCTCTCATCTGGATATATTAATCTCAACCCTAGCCCCCCTAGACTTCTTTCACACTCACAGGGCTGATCCACACCCGACCCCTCAAATCTTATTCATATCCCTCTCCTTTCTTCCTCCTATCTCCCTTTATCATGCATCTTGTGGAATGTACACTCCATCTCTAAAAAACTTCCCTTCATTCACGACCTCTATCTCTAATACTCTGCATTTTCTTGCTCTAACTGAGGCTTGGATTCTCCCTGAAGACTCTGCTTCAGTTGCTGCCCATATGCCTCGTCCCATTGACTGTGGTGGCAATGTTCGGTTTCAACTCTCTCATTCCTGCCAATTTCAACCCCTCCTTCTGCTTCAGTTTCACTCCTTTCCTTCCTTTCATGTCCACTTCATATGCCTTTTTACTCCAATATCACTCCGGATAACTGTCATTTATTGACCCCTGATAAGTTCTCATTGATTTTGACTCCTTGCTTTCCTTCTTTCTGGATGTATCTTCCCCCTCCCTTATTCTTGGACTTTAACATTCATGGAATGCTGGATCATTTCCTGGACCATGGGATGCTGTTCCAAGGGTTGCAGAGCAAAGATGGTGTCCATCTGTCCAAGAAAGGTTGATGCGTCTGTAGTAGATTGGCTAATCTACTGAAGAGGGCTTTAAACTAGATTCGTTGGGGATGGGTGAAGAAAGCCCCCAGGTAAATGAAAGCCCTCAGGTAAGTGATACATTAAATACCTTTATGGAAATGAGTAAAAGGGGTAACATATGGAAAGCAGTGTGTATAAATGCCCATAGCATGGGAAATAAGATCCCTGATGTTGAAGCTTTGGTGGGAATGGCCGACTTGGATTTAGTGGCAGTTACAGAAACATGGTTCACAGAAAACCATGAATGGGATGTAACTATACCAGGCTATACTTTATTCAGAAAGGACAGGGTAGGAAGAAGGGGATGAAGAGAGCCATTATATGTAAAAAATAATATTAAAGCTTTGGAATTACAGAGCTTAAAAGGGAGAGAGGAGGCATTATAGGCTAAACGATAAAGAGGGAAAGAGAAATCTATTTGCATTGACGTGATATACAGACCTCCCTCACAAGAGGAAGAGGTGGACAGAGAGTTAATTGAAGACATTCGCAGCATTGCTAGGAAAGGGGAAGTGCTACTGATAGGGGATTTCAATATGCCAGATGTTGATTGGCACATTCCTGCTGCAGTATCATCTAGAAGTAAAGAGATCCTGGATTCTCTACAGCGAGAACTATTCAGGCAATTGGTAACAGACTCCACACGTGGAGGGGCCATACTGGACTTGGTGCTTACCAATGGTGAAAGTGTTTCTGATGTTATAGTGGGAGATCATTTTGCGTCCAATGATCATCAGATGGTGTGGTTCAGTATTAGGACTAGTTAGAATCCATTCAAAAGTGAGGGTCTTAGACTTTAGGAAAGCTAACTTTGCCAAGATAGGCCAATACCTCAGGGAGTCGTTAGTGGGATGGGAACAGCTGGGGGGATGTAGAAAAACAGTGGGCAAAACTGAAAGGGGATATTTTAAGGGCAACCAACCTTTTTGTTAAAATGGTAAATAAAGGTAAAAGGAAAAGGTGACCACTATGACCTTCGAAAGAAGTAGATGAAAAGGTGAAGAAAAAGAGGGAGGTCTTCATGAAATACAAGAGATCACAGAGAGAGGAAGACAGGCATCTATATTTGGAAAGAGAAGCTAGCAAAGTAGTCAGGAAAGCACAGATTCAAAAAGAGGAGGAAATAGCCAATGCAATAAAGTGGAGAGATAAGACATTTTTCAGATATGTTAGTGAGAAGAGGAAGGGCAAAAGTGGTATTGTCAGACTCAAGGGTGCAGGGGGGGAATATGTAGAAGCTGATGAGGATAAAGCGGAATTGCTTAACAAATATTTCTGTTCCGTGTTCACAGATGAAGAACCAGGAAAAGGACCTCAGAAAACACCTACACACAGGAACAGAAGCGAGGGACATCTTGAACAATTTTCAGAAGACTGTGTTCTTGAGAAACTAGCTCAACTTAAAGTAGACAAAGCGATGGGACCGGATGGGATACACCCTAGAATACTGAGGGAACTTGGGGACGTTCTAGCAGCTCCACTGACTGACCTTTTCAATGCCTCGTTAGAGTCGGGAGTGGTGCCAAAGGATTGGAGAGAGGCTCATGTGGTGCCTTTACACAAAAGCGGAAGTAAGGATGTGGTTTAAAACTACAGGCTGTTTAGTTTAACTTCGGTGGTGAGTAAATTATTGGAAATGCTGCTGAAAGAGAAAATAGTGAGGTTTCTGGAGTCCAGCAGATTACAGGATCCGAGGCAGCATGGATTCACCAGAGGCAGGTCTTGTCAGACAAATCTGATTGATTTCTTTGACTGGGTGACCAGGGAGTTGGACCGAGGGAGAGCTCTAGATGTGGTGTATTTAGATTTCAGTAAAGCCTTTGACACTGTTCAACAGGCGACTTATAAACAAACTGAGCACCCTAGGGATGGACCCTAAAGTTACTGCTTGGGTTAGAAATTGGTTGTGTGGGAGATGACAAAGAGTACAAGTAAATGGAGCTCACTCTGAGGAGAAGGATGTTACCAGTGGTGTGCCCCAGGGATCTGTCCTTGGTCCGATTCTTTTTAACATCTTTGCTAGTGATATAGCGGAAGGGCTGTCGGGTAAGGTTTGTCTCTTTGTGGATGATACCAAAATCTGCAATAGAGTAGACACCCAGGAAGGTGTAGATAACATGAGGAGGGATCTAGCTAAGCTTGAAGGTTGGTCTAGAATTTGACAGCTGGGATTTAATGGAATTCAGCAATTGGGAGGGCTCTTTTTCCTAAAATTTCCGTGTAAGTGTCTGATCAAGTATCAGTCTGAGTCTTTTATATTCTATGAGCCTTCCCAATTGCTGGACTTTATAAATGCCCGACATCATAGGGTGATAGATGCTTCCCCCTCTGCCGCTGTTTGAGCAAAATAGGTCAACTGTTTTTTTCACACTTCTAATTTCCTATCGTAGTATTGGTTGTATGTTTTTCACTATTGGTATCCTCTCTGTTTTGAGGGCTAGAGTGGGTCGGGCGTTTTGAATTTTTTCCTTTTTGTTGGATTGCATGGGTCTGTTATGTTTTGCTTCGCCCTTCTCAGTTTCTGTTTCAAGATGTATTCTTGATATGTATTGTAGAAATTCATAAATAAATAAAAAAAAATGTAAGGGCATGCATTTGGGCAGCAGCAATCCAAGGGAGCAATATAGTTTAGGGGGTGAAGTACTTTTGTCCACTAAAGAAGAGCGGGACCTAGGCGTGGTTGTGTCTGATGATCTTAAAGTAGCTAAACAGGTAGAAAAGGCAACAGGAAAAGCTGGAAGGATGCTTGGGTGCATACGGAGAGGAATGGCTAGCAGAAAAAAGGAGGTGATAGTGCCTCTGTATAAGTCTTAGGTGCGACCTCATTTGGAGTATAGTGTGCAACTCTGGAGACCGTACCTTCAAAAGGATATAAACAGGATGGAGTCAGTACAGAGGGTGGCTACTAAAATGGTTAGTGGTCTTCATTATAAAGCATATGAGGACAGACTTAAGGATCTTAATATGTACACCTTAGAGGAAAGGCGGGATAGAAGTGATATGATTGAAATGTTTAAATACCTCCATGGCATAAATACACAGGGGGAGAGCCTCTTTTGATTGAAAGCAAGTTCTGCTACGAGAGGACATGGGATGAGCGTGAAGGGGGATAGATTCAGGAGTGATATGCGGAAATATTTCTTTACAGAAAGAGTGGTGGATCCATGGAATAGTCTCCCAGTGGAGGTGGTGGAGATGAGGACAGTATCTGAATTCAAAAAAGCATGGGACAAACACAGAGGATCTCTAAAGGAAAAAAGGGGACTGTTGTAGTTGTTGATATGAAAGGGCAGACTAGATAGGCCATGTGGTCTTTTTCTGTCATCATTTTTCTATGTTTCTATATTTAATGATCCTTCTGATCCTTATGACTTAAAGCTCCTTTCCCTTATCTCCTCATTCAACCTCTAGCTGTGCTCTACTACCCCTACTCACCAGCATATCCACTGCCTTAACCTTTTCTTTTTCTCTAACTGCTTGCCCTCAAACCTCTGCACTTCAGTTCTTCCTTTATCTGACTATTACCTGCTAAACATCACTCTTCATCATCCCCCCCCCACCTCAGTCTCATCAAGATCCAGGAACTCCACCACCTACCGCCAGACTCAAGGAATACCTCAAGGCTCCACACTATCGGCACTGTTCTTTAACATTTATCTACAACCTCTCTGTTCCATAATATGGTTACACAACATCAACTTCCACATATACGCTGACAACATTATGCTATATGGACCAATAACCACTGCAAACCCAACAAACACACAATTACTGCATTGTTTCAACGACGTCTCCAGATGGCTTCAAGAAAGCAATCTCATAATCATTCTCAAGAAGACAGAAGCATTATTTGTCACAAAGGATCAGACCTTCACCCCACCAACCCACCTCACCTGGGAATGACCCAAATAAAAGTTCAAGCACAAATAAAATACCTAGGGGTCATTCTCAACCAAAGTCTCTCACTCAAGGAACAGATACAAAAATTGCAAGAACAATATTCTTCAAAATCAAACTGATACAGTGCCTCAGACCACTCCTAGACCCTGTCATGAGGCTGGAGCTAGAGAAGAAACTGTTGAAAAAAACTCCTGATTTTCATGGAACTCAGAAAAGGCAGAGAGCGCAGTTCCAGCGCAGCTCAGCCAGAGGGCGCATGAACAATTACACAGTACCTGAAGCAACGTGCTCTAGCATTGATCACATTAGTAACAAGCAGTTTCACCTGTCCTCAAACTCAGAACGTGCAAACCAGAAATCCCTTTATAAAGGAAACCAGATGATCAGTGGAGTAGGAACAGGAACAAGCAGAGGCAGGAGCAAGATCCAGAGAGGCGAGGTCAGAAGGACCGGCAGCAGGAGAAGGATTGGCAGCCGGAGCAGTGAGAGAAGCCTGGAACAGGAAGGCTTCCGTGTGCAGCCAACTCAAGGAGACAGAATCCAAAAGAGGTATACTCAAAGGGATAAAGTCCAGAGAGGCCAAAGGTATTGGAATGGAGTCCAAAGCCAAGCAAACCAAAGAAGCAGCTTGCCTGATGAAAGCAACTCTCCTAGCCCAAGTAAGTCTCCTATGCTAAACCAGAAAGGCACAAGGAAAGGAGATTCCTTCTGCAGTGATACTTTTGCCAAGAAACACAGAGAGTGGAAACCCACGTCAGCTTTTCCTGGTAACTCTGATTGTAGAGCAGTGCACAGAACAGCTTGTCAGCCTGAGAAGCTACGTCACAAGCTGAGTCCTGGGTGTGGCAGCCTACAGAAGCCAAGGTATGAAAAGCCTTTCATTATAAGGGAAAGTTTAAGTGATGAAAACCTTATGCAAATAGATAAGCCTCAGAAAGTTAGAAGAAGTAAAGCTAACCTTTTAAAAGCACTTCCTAACATTGTGCTAAGGAAGTTGTATGAGAAACAGGAGAACCCCTGTGAGGAGTTAACAGATACTGAAGACAGTCATAGCATTGAAGAAGGGAGTGACCCAGAGTCAATGGACTTTGATTGTGAAACCAGTGTTCCCATTCCTCAAAGTGAACCAATGGAATGTAACTTTTGTTCAAGGCCTTGCTAGATGTATAGAGAAAAGAGAACCCTGCATATGGTGAAGTTGATATCCATTTGTTTCATGATGTTAATTTCTATTGCTTTGAAAGAAGCCCTAACCCAGATAAACAGTTAATTGTGAAGCCTACAACCCTTAACTGTTTATATAATGGTGGAACCTTTTTGTTAGAGGAAAAAATTACCTTCATTTTCTTTTGTGTCTTATTGAACCTAAGCGTTGACTGGGGAAATAAAGCCTTATTACCCTACACTTTGGCGTAGATTGTTCTTTGTAAGGAGTTCTGTACTACAAGGACCAGAATCCTCCTGGTCCTTCAGCTCAACCACTGTAGGGGTTAAGTACAAGGTTAAGTATTAGATAAATGTTAAGGAATTATTTTAAGGGTTAAGGGATTATAATGTTCCTGGTTCATAATCACTCAATGGCTGCTCTGAATCTCTAAAAAATAAAGAACAACAGCCAGGCTGCTATATCATGTGGGCAACACTTGGGCCAGTACGAGAAGAAACCCAGCACAAGAAAAACCATATAAGGAAAGATCATGAGCCCAGTAGGTGTAGGTCTGAACTTGAAAATCCAGACATAGGCCTACAGGGGCAATGTGCAAAGGAGCACGTACACAGGAAACCAGAAGCTGGCAACATATATGCTAGGCCTTTTGCCCTGAAGAAAGCAGGTGGCTGAACGATAGTTGGTAAGTATAAGAGAGAGAGGGGGCCAAAGGGGGATTTTTGCAACAGGAACTAAGGGGAACAAAAAAGGCAATAATAGGAAATAAGAAGGGAGGGGGGAGAAGACATAGGAGGGATAGATCTGGGACTGTATGCATAAACGGAAGCAAAGAAAAGTATATATGTAGTACGCTTTTTATATTCTTGGGAGGAGACATTCTGGAGATGCCTAGTGCTCGATAGAACTCTCTTCCCCACACCCTTGCCTGTATTGGTCATCAGTTATCTAATAAACAGACTCTGATTGCACCTGTACTGACTTTTGGATCTGATCATTACAGGAAATTAGTAATAATTAGTTGTGGTTCATTTTTGTGAGTAACAGGGCCTCACACCACTCCTTAAAATAAATTAAATGTCACCGGACGCCCTTATTTCCTACGCCAGTAGGGGCGCCTGGGGACAACCCCCAGGACTTCGATCAGTGCTACAAGCAATGACACTCCCCCACCTCGACTACTGTAATGTGATATATCAAGGACTCCCGCTCTCCACTCTCTACCTGCTATGGACAGCCCTTAACATAACTGCCAGGATCATACAAAGGGCAAGGAAGTATGACCACATCACTCCAGTACTCAAGTACCTCCACATCCTCCCACTGGAATTTCGGATCAAGTATAAATCCTTACTACTGATTCACAAAGCACTACACCAACAACAAACATCACATCTACACACCCTCCTACCACAACCAAACTCTGGGAGATCCACATGGCAGACCACTAATAATGTTCTGACCATGAAAGATACAAGGACAAAACACAATCATCAAACTGTACCCGTGCATTTGACCTCTATGCCCTATCCCTATGGAACTCTCTCCCAGCCAAAATCTGGAACAACAAGGACCTCTCCTCCTTTCGGAAACAAATAAAGACCTACTTATTCAGAGAACGCTAAATAAATAAATATTATCGACCCATCAACTCTTGCCACTGCTGTCTCATCATCTCTTTCCTCCACTGTGTCATCTGAGCCTGTTGATGAGGCTGTGTCTTCCTATAACACTGTATCTTCTCTTCTCTGAATGCTCTTCCTTTTCCCATTCCCTGCCCTGTGAGGCATTCTGTACCTCAGACCTGGTTGTCCTCTAAAACCCGCTAACTATGCTCTTGTGCCAGCTCAGTTGAGCACATTTGGCTCAAATTCTGCATCCTTGCTAACCTTCTACATTTCAAATTCATGTTAACTTCTTTCCAATCAGCCATAGCATTCACCAAGCAAAACTAGTATGTCCACCTGACTAACTCTCTTGCCTTTGATCCTCACCATCTCTTTATGACTCTCAACTCTCTCCACAAAGTGCTTCCACCTCCGACCGCTTTTTCCCTTTATACCCAGACCTTGGCTGACTATTTTCATTACAAAGTACACAAGATTACTCTTGACTTCCCCCCAGAGTCGTCTCCATCCCCCCTTTTCCCTCTCTACTCCCAAATCATTCCCTCAACCCCTGAAGCATGAACCATTTGCTGCTGGTTCCTGCCTGGGAGAGCACCCTCATTGCAAGTCTCAGCTAACTTTGTATGCTCTGTTCAGGCATTTTCCTGTGCCTGTTTAGAATCTAGCTTGTTATTTATTGTTCTGTCTATATTTCTGTTTTGTCAGTGTGTGTCCTCTGTCCTTTACCCAGCTCTTGCTCTAGGCAGTGCTGTGTCTCCCTTCTCAACATTTTGTGCCAGGGAACAGGAGTAAATCCAGACATAGACAATTTTAATCTTACATGAGCATTCTCTATATGGAATTCTGGCCACCCCTGGTCATACCCCTGCTACTCCCCGACATGCACTTGTGCAACATAGACATGATATGGAAATCCATGGGGCCTTTTTACTAAAGTAAACTAAGCAGTTAGCATGGGTTTTGGCACATTCTAACCATGCTCTGTGGCTCACGCTGTTAGTAAGCAGCTATAACAGGTAGTGCACCCTCATTCCCATGCTAACTGCACCCCCCATGCATTAGAGTAGGAAATTGACAATTGGGGTGGAGAGTGGGTGTGGAAAGCACTCTCCACCTCACAATCAGTCCATGGGAAAACAATGCACACTAATGTCAAGCCTGTCAAATAGCATGGGTATAACTTCCTCCATCTCAATAAGTGAAGTTAACTGCACCTGCGGTATTGGCAACCCATATTATTGAATGGCACTGCATGTTACCTGTTTGGGAAATGCTGTCCATACCTTTGATAGTTAATGTGGTGTTCTTGCACCTAATGCACCATGGGTTTGCATGCTATTCACATGTTAGGTGCAAAACCATAACACACTTTAGTAATTTATCTGGAATTGGGAACAGTGAGAGAAGTGATTAAATGTGAAGATGACACCAACTTATATAGAGTTGTTAAATCACATGAGGATTGTGTGAAATTGCAGGAGGACATTGAGAAATTGGGAGACTGGACATCCAAATGGCAGATGAAATTTAATGGCTCTTGCCAACTTGTCCCTGGCCATATCCAAGGGCCTTTACTCGATCCTCATCCTTCTTGACCTTTCTGCTGCTTTTGACACTGTTGACCACCACCTTCCCCTCGATACCTTGTCCTCCCTTGGTTTTAAGGGCTCTGTGCTATCTTGGTTCTCATCTTATTTCTTCCACCGCACTTTTAGTGTTTGTTCTGGTGGATCCTCCTCTATTGCTATCCCATTCTAAGTTGGTGTATCCTATGGGGCCTGTCTTGGGTCCACTCCTTTTCCCTTTCTATACCCAGTCCCTCGGTGCACTCATCTCCTCCCATGGTTTTCAATACCATCTTTAGGATGATGACTCTCAGATCTACAGTTCATCTCTATACCTGAAATCTCTTCAGGAATCCAGGCCCATATCTCTGTCTGCTTATCTGACATTGCTCCCTGGATGTCTTACCGTCATCTGAAATTGAATATGGCCAAAACCAAGCTTCTTATCTTTCCCCCTAAACCCACCTCCCCCATTCTTCATTTCTCTATCTCTGTGGATAACGCTCTACTTCTCCCTGTTTCCTCGTCTCGCAACCTTGGGGTCATCTTTGACTCCTCACTCTCCTCCACACACATCCAACTGATAGCTAAAACCTGGCGGGCCCAATATTCATTTGGGCAGGCTATGTGCCACTATGGTGCACAGCCGTGCCTGCAGACCCTTAACCCCAGATATTCAATGCCAGGGTCATAGGCTGCCTCAGCATTGAGTATCTGGGGTTCACTGCATACGCCGGAAGCCACAGTAGCTAACTACTGATATAGTATAGGCTTGTTATCTGCTCATAGATTCACCACTTTGAAACTAAAGAGAAATTTTTTTTTGTAATAGCACAAAACTAACCAACACTAGGTACAAAGGTCTCAGTAAAAAACACGCAGCTGTTCGTAAGGTCTTAGAATCATCACCATTACTCTTGCTGCTGTTCACATCAACGGCCCTTTTTTTTTGCACCATTGTAGCTGTTATTTACTTTTTTTTGTTATTTCATTATGTCTATGTTCGTTTATTTTATAAAACAATTTTTTAGTCCATTTTTCTTGTTTTCTTAAAACTATCTGAAGCACCTCCTCAAAAATATTGATATTATAAACTCTGATTTTTCGTATGAGTGGCTGTACTATTAACACTTAGCTTCTTGTTCATACACAATATCCGTCATTTCTCTGAGGTGATGTCCAGCACTTATGCTAGCGGCTGCAATTGAAATTCCAACGCCGTTCTTCTAAGGCGCCCAAGCGTTTCACAGTATGTGTTTCTTCAGGGGAGTGCTCAGTCATTGTAAACTGATCTAAAAAAATACAGCCACAGAATATTATTTCTTTGTTTCATTAAAAACTGCTTTTCACTATGTCGTGGATATAAATAATCTTAAAGGTACCTCCATTATTGTCTCCATTATCTCACTAACAACAAGAGGAAAACTGTAGCTATTTTCGCTGTTCTCCTCTCCGGCAATCGAAAAAACGCCGCGCATGCGGTTAAAGCTCAGTATGAACATTTTATAGACTTCCTACTTAGCTCCTCCTTCCCACGATGCGATCCCTTTAGATCTCTTCAGACACATGCTGACCAGTCTATCGAAGCATTCAAGCCCTGTGGCTTAACTGTATTTAATTTAAAAATCCACCTCTGTTCCTCTCTGAGCAAAGTTTGCTCCTTAGTTTTACCCCCCCGAGGAGCAATGACCTGATCTATAGCGAAGCACCTTAGCTGATCAAAACTATGAAACTATGATTTGCACTGAGACAGTGTTGCACTAACGGTGCCTCCAATACTTTATTGTTCACTCGACTACGATGCTCAGCCATCCGTAATTTCAAAGGTCTGATGGTCTTTCCTATATACAATAAAGTACAAGGGTAATGAACCCCGTAGACTACAAAGGTAGATTGGCACATCGTGGCTTTCCATAGCTTGTATATAACATTTTGGTGCTCAAACTCCATCTCCAAGGTTATGGCACAAATGCTTTTTACTGAGACCTTTGTACCTAGTGTTGGTTAGTTTTGTGCTATTACAAAAAAAAAATTTTCTTTAGTTTCAAAGTGGTGAATCAATGAGCAGATAACAAGCCTATACTATATCAGCAGTGATTGCTCAGTTAATTGACCAAATATAACAGTAGCTAACTAGGCAGCAGCGATGTTGCATGCTACCCAGTTAGCTCCTGTGCCTAAAAGATAGGCAAGATTTTTTCTCACCTATCTTTTAGGCGCAGGTCACTAACTGGGCAGCATGCAATATTCGCTGCTGCCTGGATATTGATCGTCTCTGCCTCTGCTCCTCCCCGGAACGCCCTCGACATGCCCCGATGCTAAGCGGTTAGGCTCGGGGCGCATAATTGGGGATATTCAGAAGGGACATCCAAGTGCAATCTGGGATGTCTAATCCAGAACATCTGAAAAAAAAGCAGGCATGTCCTGGTGCAGACACAATTTCAAAAACATGGATGTGCCCGATATGGACATCTGCAGGGGCATCTACATATTTGACACCAGAATAGTATTTCGAAACCCAGACATCCAGGAATAGCCTAATAGTTGTAGCAGTGGGTTAGGAATGGGGTAGCCAGGGTTCAAATCCCACTGCTGTTATCATTGAAATTGTGCTGAGCACTGGGGATGATGGAGTGCTTTCTTCTCTACACCTTCTAGATGTTTTTCAGTCAAAACAAGTACTTTTCAGATGCCTGTTCATGCCTTCAAAATGCATTCAAAGGTCAGCAGTTTGGTCATTTACACATGTAAATACCTTCTTCTAAAATACCAACTAACGTAAGAGTTTGTGCATTGTTTGCATCATGCGTCTCTTCACTGTGGACATACACAGTGGGGTTGGGGCAGAGTGTGACAGGACACAAGTTGATTATAGAATGTCTTTATCTTTATCTTTATCTTTATTTAGCAAATTTGATATACCACCTTTTATAAAAAGTATTAAGGCGGTGCACAATATAAACAATCTTGGCTGCAAAGAGAGAAGAACAGAAAGGAACGCCATTTAATAGATAGGAAAGTGGACAGAGAGAAAGGGGCAACATAGATAGGAGAAGGCAAGCTGTAGAAACCAACAGGATAGATGAGACAGGACGTGGTAAACGGACTAACATAACGAATAATGGACAGGGGTGATAAAGACAGGTAATGAAACAGATTGCAACTGACAATACCAGACAGACAGATTATGTAACAGGTGTACAACAAACCACATAAGGGAGGGCCAAGGCGGGGAGGCAGCAAGGAGATTGGCTCAGGGGGCCATAAGTGCGGATCAGAGGGGTGGAAAAAATGTTATAGCCCTGAAAGGAGTGATGAGCGGGTAGGTGTATTCGACTGGGCGGTGGTGGACGAAGGGAGAGGGAGATCAAATGTAAAATGTAAATGTAGGCATGGTCATTTACGCCAACTAGGAGTCGATGTAAGTCATCCTACCTTACCTATGGCACGTTCTTTGCCACTCATTTACAAGAGCAAGTGTGTGCATATTTAACTTTATAAACTATGGGCCCAATTCTGGGTAGCGAATTGCAGGGCTGAATGCACTGGCGGAACGTGCAGCCCCACAAGTCATCCGGGCCCGATTCTCCCTTCGTCTCTCTGCATACGTCCTGATGCTCAGGACAGGGAGAGCTGGTGGGGTGTGGGAGAGGGTGGAGTGGGGGCGTGCCAGTCCGGCAGGACATACAAGGATGATTCAGATCATGGCCCTGTACGTCCTGCAGGGCTCATGGGGACGCGCTGCTTATTCCACCTTAAAGGTGGAATAAGCAGCACAAATCCTGTGATCAGGCCTGGGTGTGGTGGATCGGGCAGCAGGGAAAAGGGGGACCGAGTCTGGGGCACCTGCAGGAAGGACATCCCCAGAGGTGGCAGGGGCACGCCAGGCCATCCACGGGTCCGATTCTGTGCACCGTGGGAACTTTTTGTTCCTGCAGTCCAGAATCAGGTCCAAATGGGTCCATCTTGTTTGTGGCCATCCGGACGGCACAGACGTGCCCCTACCTGATTCAGGCTCCACTTGTAAGATGCACACATGAAATACTAACTATGCACACCTTTACCGTTCTGTATGTCATAAGGGCCATTTAGGACTAGATGTTCTGAAGAAGAGAATCTCTCCAAAACGCAGGCAAGTGGTTAATGATTTTGAGATGAAATATGACACAGAAATATCCATAGTTACCTTGCTCTGCAGTTTTATTGTCAAGAATATGTCAGTTATCACTTTTTTTAAGCACAATTCTAGCATGTTATGACAGTACATTCAGTAGATTTTGCTTGGTGAATTGATGCATATTTATTTTAATGAATAGGCAAGTTGGAATAAATTTGCTTCCCTAAAAATAACATTTTAATTCATATTAGCATATTTTCAATCAAGTCTGCTGCTTATTCCAGGGGATGAAAAATGAACATTAACTATCAATGGTCTTGTAGGGAAATCTACAATAAAAGTAAAGGTTACAATAAGCAGAATCCTTCTTGGGAGTACAATGAGTGAACGGAATCATAGGCAAGAAGGGCTTTTAGGGAGTGTGAGAAACTGAATGACAACAAGGGAACTCAGTGTCATAGAATATGTTACGTCCAATGTGCTGAACATAAGTGACAATAAGTGACAAGAGAAAAGAACTAAGAGAAGGGTAAGATGAGTGAGAAATTCATGGTTGAAAACCTCTGGTTCAAATGCATGGAAGCAGCAAAATTGCATTTGGAAGGGAGGAGAGGAATGTAGAGAAGCGGAGCGAGAGAAAGCAGTGAGAGAAGATACAGTCTTTGTCAGATGCATCAATAGGATAATTAAGGCAGAACTTAATGATGAGCGGGTCTAGGAAATGTCTATGTAACTCTAGCATGACTGCACCCATCAGCAGGAAAATAATAAGCCAAAATGTAATAGACAAGACTGGTAGGATTAAAAAAGCAAGCCAACATAATAAATTCCTAGAAAAGAATCAGAGCGCTAAAAGGCTTGAACAATATATTTGTACTTTTGCTTATTTTCTTTTTTATTTCCGTATTTTCTGTATTAATATGCTATACTAAATTACAAGAAAAGTTAGAAACAATAACCAATAAAATCAAAACACAGGAAAGCTTAAAGAACTACTAGTCCAAATACACAGGAAGTCAATTAGTTGTCTCACTAAAGCCCATCTCAAAGTATGAGGCATGTCAACCCAAAAAGGAAAATAAACAAGTGGGGAAAGCATGCAGAGCATGGTTAATGGAATACTTGCCAAGCCCTCTGTGTGTGTATGTCCGAGAGTGTGTATGTGCATACCTATCTGCATCTGCATTGCCTGTGTGTATCTCTGTTTGTATCTGCATCTGCATTGCCCAGTGTGTATCTCTGTTTTGTATGTTTATCTGTTTGTGTTTGTGTGTGTTTGAATGCTACCCACAGTCTCTACTGCTAGTTACATAAGAAGCAGACAGGGCAGGCTCACTCACAATGAGGGGGAGGATTGGAGATCTGCAGGTAGAAGTTTTGAAACTCTGAAAAATGCCCAGATATGTTAACCACCCTTCTAACTTCTAGACATTCATATAAAATCAATAGAATCCTGATCAAAGTTATACAGTTGCCAATTCTAACACCAAGTGCTGAGAACATCTGACATTGCCTCCCTCCCAAAATTTGGACCCTAGGTATTTTCTTCTTGCCCATGACAACAGATATTAATTGTCAGTATACGTACAGGGGTGGCTGTATAATTAGGCCGAGTGAGGTGGCTGCCTCAGGAGGCAAGTTTTGGGGGTGGCAAGAAATGCCCCCAAAACTGCCTCACTCTGCCTTCGAAAAGGTTTAAAAAACAAGTGGACAAGCTGCTGCTGCTGTCCCTCCACCCCCCCCCCCCCCCGCCATCTCCGCTGCCTCAGATCCGAGGACACTAGGGCAGTGGCGGGGAGCTATGTTAGGCAAAAGAAAAAGAAATTTGAAAAGCGCAGGGGTTTCAAGCTTCCATTGGCTTGTAAGTCCATGCTGGTTCCGCCCCTCTCTGATGCGAATAGCATAATCAGAGGGTGCAGGACCACAATCAGAGGGTGAGGGATCCATCAGGTCCTTACAAGCCTGATGGATCCCACCCTCTCTGATAATGCTATTCGCATCAGAGAGGTGCAGAACTGGCAGGGGCTTACAAGCTGACAGAGGCTTGAAACCCCCGCGCTTTTCAAATTTCTTCTTCTTTCAGCCAACTTAGCTCCCCACCACTGCCCTAGTGTCCTTGGATCTGGAGCAGTGTCAGGGGGATGGAGAAGTTGATTCTGCCACTGCCAAAAGGTGGTCACAGCAGTAGCTTGTCCAGGACAGCAGAGGAGGGGAGGGGAGGTGAGGCAGGAGGACAAATGCTGGGCAACTGCAGTGGGGGGGAAGAAGGAAGACAAATGTTGGACAACAAGGGGGGAAGGGAGACAAATGCTGGACAATAGAGGGGAGGGACAGGAGGAGATATGCTGGACAACAGGGGTGGGAAAGCATGAAGACAAATGCTGCTCCGGTGCTGGCAGTACCCGGTAAGATGGGTAAGCGTGGCAGGGGGACCCGGATGTCAGGAGGGTTCCATCACTAGCTGCTTGACCCCCACTCCCCATTCAGGATGATCTGTGGAGCACTGTCAGCCCAGTGGAGAGCCTACTTGCAGGACACGCTGCTCCTGTAGGCAGAAGGCTGCGAGAGGCCGCAGTCACTTCTCACAGTCTTGTGTCCTGCGAGCAGGTTACTAGACCGCTGGTTTCCACACGTCATCCTGAATGGGGAGTGGAGGTGGGCGGCCAGGGACGGTGCCTTCCTGACATCTGCTCCTGTGGACAGATTCTGTTTCTCTGAGTTGCAGTGATGGCTTGCACAGCCCCTGCCCGCAGGACTTACTGCTCCTGCAGGCAGAAGAGCGTGGGAGGCATTGATCGTGGCCCAGAGAAGAACAGCCTGCCCATGGGAGCAGCATGTTCTGCAGGCAGGGGCTGTACAAGGCCAGTTGTGCCCTGCCTCTCTGGGCTGGAATCACTGCTTGCGCAGCCCCTGCCCATGGGTCATGCTGCTCTGTGGGCAGACTCTGCTTCTTGCACTTATATGGGGTGGCATCGAAGGGGGGTGGACATGAGGGGGCATTGGGGAGGTGGATGTGGATGGGCGTCAGAAGGGAGATGCTGGGTGCAGGGGAAGAATAGAGAGGCAGCGGGGATAAGATTGAGGTGGGGGGCTAGGGAGATAAAAGTACTGGACATGGAAAGGAACATAAGGAGAAGCCAGGAGGGAAGATGGAGTGGTGATGTTGGCCAGGGGGGTTATAGGGAGACTATGGGAACATGCTGGACTTGAGGAGGGAGGGACAGAGGGGCAATGCTGGACATGGTAATAAGGGGAGAATGAAATGCAGGATATGGGGGTAATAGGGAGAGATGGGATAAGATGGACATGTGGTAAATAGGTTGGGAAAGATATGGAGAGATACTGGACATGGGAGTAAAGGGAGTGGATGGTATAGTATGGAGATGGGGTAGATGCTGGTTACAGGGGGATAGAAACATGACGGCAGAAAAAGACCACATGGCCCATCTAATCTGCCCTTCCATATCAACCACTACAACAGTCCCCTTTTTTCTTTTAGAGAGCCTCTGTGTTTGTTCCATGCCTTTTTGAATTCAGACACTGTCCTCATCTCTACCATGTCCACTGAGAAACTATTCCACAGATCCACCACTTTTTCTGTAAAGAAATATTTATGCATATCACTGCTGTATCTATCCCCTTTCACCCTCTTCCCATGTCCCCTCGTAGCAGAGCTTGCTTTCTGTCGAAAGAGGCTCTCCTGTACATTTATGCCACAAAGGTATTTAAACATCTCAATCATATTACCTCTATCCCACCTTTCCTCTAAGGTGTACATATTAAGATCTTTAAGTCTGTCCTCATATGCTATATAATAAAGACCACTAACCATTTTAGTAGCCATCATCTGTACTGACTCCAACCTGTTTATATCCTTTTGAAGGTGCGGTCTCCAGAATTCCACACTATACTCCAAATGAGGTGGCAGCAAAGACTTATACAGAGGCACTATCACTTCCTTTTTTCTGCTAGCCATTCCTCTCCCTATGCACGCAAGCATCCTTCTAGCTTTTGCCATCGCCTTTTCTACCTGTTTAGCTACTTTAAGATCATCTGACACAATCACTCCTAGGTCCCGCTCTTCTTTTGTGGACAGAAGTACTTCACCCCCTATACTATATCGCTCCCTTGGATTGCTGCAGCACAAATGCATGACCTTGCATTTTTTTAACATTAAATCTCAGCTGCCAAATTCTAGATCATTCTTCAAGCTTAGCTAGATCCCTCCTCATGTTATGTACTCTATGCAGATTTTAGTATCATCCGCAAAGAGGCAAACCTTACCCGACAGCCCAGGGATAGGAAAGAAGAGGGCAGACATGGAAGGAAAGAGAGAGCGGAGACACTGGATGGAGTGAAAGAGAGACAGGGAGAGAGACACACATTGGATGTGGGATGAGAGATGTTAGACATGGAGAGGAAGAGAGAGTGAGCAAAAGACTAGGCAATAATAGACCATGAAAGAACAGCTGGGGAATGGAAGGACAAGGGTGAAGTTTGAAAAGCGGTAGGTAGATGATGTAAAAAAGAGGGGGATTGAGAACTGGATAGTAAGGAATGAAATCTGGGTGAACAGAAAGAGAGAAATAAATGTAAGAAAGTTGAAAGGAAAAAAAAATCAGTATACAAGATGGAAGGAAGTGAAGAAAACAAAAAGAGAGACAAGAAATGGCAGATAGTCTAGAGACCGTAGAAAGAGAGCTAAGAGAAGACAGAGGAAAGCAGAAGCCTCAGATCGGGACCAGCATGATTAGAGAATTAAATGGTCAGACAACAAAGGTAGAAAAAAAAATTAATTTTCAATTTAGTGATTGATCTTCGCACAATATTTATACCTTTGACACAGTATGGGGAACTGCATCTTTTTTTATTTCTCTGGTGTTGCCCCTCTTATGGATTCTGGCTTCTGAAGGGATAATTGGAATAAAGGGATAATCAGCTCAGATCTGCTTTATATGTTTGCCTTATGATTGCATATATATCTGCCTTATAACTGCACTCTGGCCTGTTTGAAACAGACACAGCAACATATGGTTGGCACAAACAGGTGGGCAACAGGAAAAGAGTACATGCAGCTTACTACTGTTATAAAGCCTAAAAAAGCTATACTTTGGACAGAAGTATCCAAGGATATAAGCCTAGGTTCAAACAGGTCAAGCCAGGAATTCAACTAATGCTCTTGCCCTGAAGGTTTCAATTGGTGCCAGCAGATGGAAAAACACAGGAGGAGGCAGAGGGCTATGATTGATTGCATAGATAGGCAAGCCTTGATCAGCAGATCTAGCTGCATAACCATAGAAGGCCCTGGGAAAGAGTTTTGCATTTGCTGAAACTATTTAGAATTTGAAGCAGAGAGGTATATATAAGACAGCAATTTTAGAGGGTCTGGGGGCAGTTCTTTTCTCCCCTTGCAGAGAGAAGTCTGCCCCACTGTCCCTCAGATAGGCACTTGCTATCTGCATCTATAACCATTTGTTTGCTGTGCCAAATAAAAAAAGTTTCTTTGTAGCTGAGCAACTTGCTGTCTGAACTGTTTATTGGTAATTGGGGAGACTTTGTAGGTGGACCCGGCCTACAAATTGGTGGCCCGTACAGGGACATCTAAACTGAGTTTAGACACTCATAAATTTTTCTAAATTGCCCAAGGATTCCTCTGACTGTATTTTTGTCAGAGAGGATACCTCCTGTTTGAAAGGAGAAACAGGGGATGAGAATACCTTCTCATTAGGAGAAGAGGATTCCTTCTGCTGGTACAGAAGATGGGAATACCGCTCTGAGTGACGTCGAGAGAGATTTTGATACCCTAGGATGACTCTATTGGTGAGTGTTCAGTTTCCCTGTCTGTATGAAAGGACAGAAGACTTGCCCGGGTTCGAGTGGTGGGTAAGTATGTAATTACTCTGTATTTAGTTGTAAGATTAGGGAATGATTAGGGAAAGGAAGTTTTGCCCAGACATTAGGTCTCTTTTTCCAGGATTGATTGATGTACGCTTGAGACTGTACATATCATTGATATGAAGCGAGTGTGTGTCTTTTTCCACGTTTTCATACCCCCGCAAGGGGATTGGCTGGATTTAGACGAAGCACAAGCGTTGTATGTGTGTATGAGTCCTGGATTAGTAATTTCGCGCCTCTGTTAACTACGAGGCTTGGATTTCCACCTAAAAGCGAAATTACGTGCGCCTCTGTATATAAGGAGGTTCAATTTGCTATTGGTAAAAGGCGAAATTAATTGCCCCTGTCCCCGAACAGTGAAAACACCAGGTTTACAGATTTTAGAAAGAGGGACAGCTAAGGAGAATATTTATAGAAAAACGAGGATGATCCCCTTATCTGGGATGCTCACAGACCAGAGAGGGTGACAATTAGATCTATTGAAGAATAGCTTTCTAAGTATCTTTTTGACTAATTATAGCTAGATAAATGCATTACTTTACAAGTTCCAGATCAAAGCAAATGAAGGAGCTGACTGCAGCTGAATTAAATAACCAAGGGGGAGTGGGTCTAGTTCAGTTTCAGTATTCTGATCAGATAGGCTGTTAGGTATAATGCATTTACCTCTGTCCTGTTCTGTCATTACACTGGCTACTCCAGTAGATTTTATGTTCCCTGGAGCTGAACTGATTAGAATTCTTTGGGAATTCCTGGAGAGCGTATCTGTTTGCTTTTATTTTCTTCCATAATACCTATGTGCTTGTAAGACGTCCCAGTCTCTGGAGAGGGTAAAACCGTTGGCCCGGAGTCCCTTGAACGCAAGTGACAAGTGGTGTTTGTTTATCTGTCTCTATTCTTCCAAGTCTTTCCTGTCTTCTTTAGAACATTGAAAACAATGAAAAATCTTCCA
This sequence comes from Ichthyophis bannanicus, assembly GCA_033557465.1. Classification (NCBI taxonomy): domain Eukaryota; kingdom Metazoa; phylum Chordata; class Amphibia; order Gymnophiona; family Ichthyophiidae; genus Ichthyophis; species Ichthyophis bannanicus. Next base: position 782,769,685 of record CM066031.1, on the reverse strand, counting down.
GGATCTGCTGTAGCAATCAATGTGCTGAGACAGCTAGTTTTTTTTCCTCCTGTCTGTCTGAGTTTGTATTGTAACATGGAATGGATTTTATGAGTTAATGGATTGGGATCTGAATGTATTGTACACTGAAGTGAGAATCTTAGAAGCAGACCGCACAGATAATTGACAGTGTTTTACTCTGAACTGCCAGCTATTGTGTGCAGTGATCTGACTGGTAGAAAAACAAAGAAAAATAGTTTATAGTTACAAGTACAGCCTGAAAATTTCAAATTGTTTCTTTTCCCCTGTGCATATTTGTGTGCAGTAAATAAGTCTAATCCATATGTGTAAGTTTTATTTTTTAGATTTGGGATCTGAGTATATTCTGGTTAAGAAACATTTGTCTGCTGTTTTCTGTGTGTCAGAAGATTAAATAGCTCTGCCTGGGTCTGTTAGAAAGCTTATGCTGATTAGGTTATAGGGCAGCTGTACACAATGCGGAACGAATTCCTATGTATGTGTTACTTTTTGAGAAGCTTATTTTGATTTTTCTAACAAATGTGGAAGATCCTAATTAACCAGAGATTAATAAAAGATCGTAGTGATGCTAAGAAATTCTGTTTGATTAGTTTTGACTCAGTGATACAAGATCAGCTTTGTTATGTTCTTATGACTACAAATTTAAGATCAGATTGATAAAGGGGAAATGATTTAGTGAAGTCTCTCAAGGAAGCCTCTCTATTCTAATCAGATGGGCTGCTGTACTTAATGACTGATAGCTTTGTATTTAGCTGTCAGCTGTTCAAGTGCTCCTAGATGTTAGATCAAACAATTAAGGCATGAAATTGGAGAATCTGCTTCTGTTGTCCTTTGACCTTAAGAGTGGAGATTGACGGCCCTGACAGGACAATGCTACTTAGAAATGATTTGAATCCCGAGTGAATGAGAAGTTATATGTTTGGTTTTGAACAAGCAAAATTAAAAGTAAAACAGAATTTTATATATTGTTGCAAGTATTTCATAGAGGACAGAAACCCAAAAGAGCTGTAACTAAGTTTTATTTTAACTTTTGTTTAAAGGACAGAAAGAGAGATCTACTGTTTGCTTGCAGTTCAGTTTGACACCAGTCTCATTCATTTTAAATGTGAAAGGGAGTGTTTGTATTCTTAAGCTCAGTACTAATGACTAAGGACAGTAACATGGGAGTTGCTGAATTTTAGGATAAATTCATCTGTTTTTCTGTAGTTGAATTATATATGTTGGGGTCCAGAGAAAACAGTGTACTTTGTTTTGAAAGATTTTTTTAAGTTTCAATTTTAGGAATACACTATATTGTAGCACTATGACATACAAATTTACTTTAGTTTACACACTTGCAGAACAAATTTGGTGAAAAAATGGAGCTTAGTTCCCAGAAAAATATGTGAATATTTGTAAAGTTATTTACACATAAAACAATAACATTAAGTTGAATTGATTAGACAAAGTCTCCTACAGCACAGAGGTTTGTTTGTTTTTTAACATGTCTGTCTAGTTCTGTTGTCCATTTGCATTTCTTGAGATAGCATGCTGGTAAAGTGAAGCTAGCCCGAATACTGACTTGAAGTCTCCGCTTGACATGCAACAGTATCAGTGTCATGAAAGACTCAGGATAATTACTTTGCCTTGTTCAGCACTCTCACTGAGAACAGTATTTACAATAGATTCTAGTCATACGTGAGAGAGAGACATGTGGCTGTCATGTTAAGTCATGATTTGTCCTATTATGACTGCCATTATAAAAATGTTACAAAAATAATATTTTTATACTGTAGGGACTTTATTCAGATTGTTTAAGACAATTGCTATTTTGAATGAGCACATATGTCCATTTTTGAACCATACCAATTAAGTTGGTGAAAGAAAGGACATTGTTTACTCATGTTGTTATATTTATTAAGAAGAATCCAAATTTATATTTTCTATATACTATTTGTTTACCACAATACTAAGTTTTTTCTAACAATTGTTTGATGATCTTAGCATGCCAATTAAGAGGTGGTACTCTGATGGACATTAAACTGATGAAGGTTATTTAAAGTGACATATCTGTCTAATGAACATGTAAACAAATTTTATTCAACTATGCTGTCTCCAGAATCTTTAATTCAGGAAGTCATTTAAGCCCCAACACTTACTCAACAATTGGAAATAGACACCTGGAGACACAGGCTAGGTGCATTTTGCACCCTGATATGCTTTGGAACATCCACACTGGCCATGTGGTACTTCCAGATGCTTTTTGCCTCGTTTTGCCTTTGTATGTCCTGGCCAGACATGCAGGGGTAAAAAGAGGGATGATTTGATGACAAATTTTCACAAATAAAAATTGGAGTAATTCTGAAACTTGCCAAACTTACAGAATATGTGCGTGCAACTTGTCTAATCTATTAATATGTAAAGATCAGTTAAGAGTATGATGGAGTATTTCCTACCAGCAAATGAATCTCCAGTGATGGAGAGACAAGAAGTTTATCAAACTGAGAGACACAGTTGATACCATATGAGATAGTTATGATCTTAAGTAAATGTGGATGAAATTATGTTTGTCACATTGCATTGTCTCATTGTGGAATCTAATCTAGAATATTTAGTCTTTTCATTTAATATTGGTGCTGCTCTTCTGAATGGGACCTGGAGCCATGTCACCAATTGAAATCCAGAGATTCCAACAGAGGAAATTGGCCATAATCCAGAAGAAACTGTCCACCCCAAGACCTCTGAACTAAACCACACCTAAACTTCGGAGACAGGTGAAGCGCACGACGCAGTCCTGAAAAACTGCTGGGAAGCAGGCCCAAATTATCTGAAAATAAAGACTATTAAGACTGATTGGGACTTTTGGGAAAATCTACAAGCCATTTGAGCTACAGCAATTGCAATACCCACACCAGCTCAAGTTTTGCTGTAACATTTTCAAAGCTTTCTTCATCACTTTGTTGAATATTTGATGTGTTCAGTATTATTGCAAGCTGTATGTCTTCCATTCTCTTAGAATGTTGCCTGCTGGTTTTTCCAGACTCGGAGGAGGCCTAACAGCTTTCTTTATAACTCTTTTAAGTATAGCTTGTTTTGCAATCATTGCCTGTTGTGCCTTATCCATTTTACTTGCCTGTTGTAAACAAATGATGCTGCAAAGCATTAAAACCATGTACATTGTATCTATGGAACAGTACCAGTGGTTGCCTCTCAATGATCCCTCTCTGTCTCAAATGGTTGTTATCCATGCCCCTTAGTGGGATTACTTTCGCTTCCCTCCACACAGACAAAAAAAGGAAAAGAAAAAGTGGAGAATGAAGGGATAATTGGAATAAAGGGATAATCAGCTCAGATCTGCTTTATATGTTTGCCTTATGATTGCATATATATCTGCCTTATAACTGCACTCTGGCCTGTTTGAAACAGACACAGCAACATATGGTTGGCACAAACAGGTGGGCAACAGGAAAAGAGTACATGCAGCTTACTACTGTTATAAAGCCTAAAAAAGCTATACTTTGGACAGAAGTGTCCAAGGATATAAGCCTAGGTTCAAACAGGTCAAGCCAGGAATTCAACTAATGCTCTTGCCCTGAAGGTTTCAATTGGTGCCAGCAGATGGAAAAACACAGGAGGAGGCAGAGGGCTATGATTGATTGCATAGATAGACAAGCCTTGATCAGCAGATCTAGCTGCATAACCATAGAAGGCCCTGGGAAAGAGTTTTGCATTTGCTGAAACTATTTAGAATTTGAAGCAGAGAGGTATATATAAGACAGCAATTTTAGAGGGTCTGGGGGCAGTTCTTTTCTCCCCTTGCAGAGAGAAGTCTGCCCCACTGTCCCTCAGATAGGCACTTGCTATCTGCATCTATAACCATTTGTTTGCTGTGCCAAATAAAAAAAAGTTTCTTTGTAGCTGAGCAACTTGCTGTCTGAACTGTTTATTGGTAATTGGGGAGACTTTGTAGGTGGACCCGGCCTACACTTCTTGGGGTTTTACTTTAATTTTGGTCTACATATTTTTATTTTTTACTTTAGGCTGTGGTTACTTGTTCTGTACTTGAGGGTCTGTGTTCTGAGTGTGCGACTGAGGCCAGGTGTTCTGTTAACATGGTGTTTGTACATAGGGGTCTGTACTGTAGTAATTTGAATTGTTCAGCACAATCCAATCCAGTCTTTGAATTTCATGGCTACCAGGATCAGTTTTTCACATTTTGTATCTTCCCTCCTCATTAATAATCTGGTCATAGCAAAATAAATCTGATGTGAAGATACTTACAATGGTTTGATTGGGGGTGGGGGGGGGGGGTTGTGTAAGTGGCTTTTCATTAATCAAATTTAATGTTTATTTTTATGTTTGTTTTATTGTAGCATCTGTTTTACTAAATTACATGTGTATGTTTGGAAGCCACCTAGGATTTTAGATGGGTGGCATATACATTTTAAAATAAAGTATACTAAATTTATGCCACAATGAATCTCTGCACTTGGCTCTGTGTCACCCTCATGCCATCCCAGGGGGGAGGCAGACAGGGGGGCACTGGGAGGTGGAGGAAAACAGAAATCTCAGATTGAGACCAGCATGATCTAAGAATAAAATGGCCAGATAACAAAAGTAGAAGAGAATTTTATTTTCACTTTAATGATTGGACTTGGTGCTATCTTTATATTTTATAAAGTACAGGGAATGCATCTCTTTCTATTTCTCTGGCGTTGCATTATAAGCAGAATCTGACTTTTTGGGGTTGCAGTTTAATTTTTATCTACATATGTTTATTATTAGGTTATGGTCACTTTTTCTGTACTTTGATGAGGGTCTGTGTTCTGAATGTATGACCAAGGCCAGGTGTTCTGTTAACATAGAGCTTGTACATAGGGATCTGTACTGTAGTAATCTGAATTGTTCAGCTTTTCAAATAGATGTTTGGATGTTCCAGGGCCCACTGCAGTATTTACAGTGATGCTTTTTTTGGGTAGGCTCCTTATGTGAGTTTTGGAAGTTTGGTGCTGGTATGGCATGGTATGGTATGGTAGATTTGCTCTACAGATCCTCAATGGCTTTGTTGTAGTGTTTTGTATTAGTTCACAATATGCCTGGTACTGAAAAATGTTTGTTAGTGTTAGTGAGATGATCAGAATCGGATTTTTTTTTTTAGATATTGAGTTCTGTGGGTGAATGTCCTAGTTCTGTTCTGCTCACATTGTTCAGGGAGGGGTTTCTGTGAATGCAAAATATATGTTCAGAAAAGAAAAGGCAAGAACAATAATGCTGTTCATAACAACAAAATACAAATGAGTTATAATTTGGTATTATAAACTGTGTTGTGGTTCTCACTCTCTTTTAGTTCCTTGGTGTGCAAACATCTTGCATTTCCTCCACATTATCTAATCAACTTTTTTGATTTGGTTCAGTCCCTGAATGGAGTTTTGAGAGTGCCTCCCCCTCCCACTTTGGGGGGGAGGCACCATCTCATCCCTCGCTTCAGGCAGCAGATTGCCTTGAGCCGCCCCTGTGTACGTCGTAACTAATAAAGAAGCAGGACAATTCAGTTATTAGGTTTTACAGTAGAAATAACAAAGAAAATGAAAGTCTATAAATTAATGAACGGAGTGGAACGGGTAAACGTAGATCGATTGTTTACCTTATCAGAATATAGAAAGACTAGGACATGCAATGAAGCTACAGGGTAAACTATTTAAGACTAATAAAAGAAAATATTTTTTCACTCAACGTGTAATCAAACTCTGGAATTTGTTACCGGAGGATGTAGTAAAGGCTGTTAGTGTAGCTGGGTTTAAAAAAGGTTTGGACAAGTTCCTGGAGGAAAGGTCCATAAACCATTATTAAGAAGGGACCCAGGATATCAATGCTTGAACCAATACAAGCATTGTGGAACCTGTGTCCCTTGGGGAAACTGCTAGGTACATATGACCTAGATTGGCCACTGTTGGAAACAGAATACTGGGCTTGATGGACCTTGGTCTGACCCAGTATGGCATATCTTATGTTCTTATGTTTTTATGGCCTTGTGGGTAACACAGTGTGCTAGAAGACAGGCAGTCCTTTCCCCAAGAACTGGGGATCCAGTCCAATAGGAACCTTAGCCATACAAACACATTCCCTTTTCCCTAGGCCATTAATGCAGGGAGGCAGGGTCACTAGACACTGCAGGGCTTATGCCAGGGTGGGTGGGTGACCTAGGGACCAGTATATGACCTAGCACCCTTTGAGTGGTTGTACTGCAGGGAAGCAGAAGCCTAGTGAGTGGCATAGGGACAGAGAGTCCCTGACCCCCAAGAGCTTGGAATCCAATCCAATGAGAGCATTAGTTATACAAATACATTCCTCGTCTCACCGGTCCATTGAAGAGTGGGAGCAGGAAAGGAAGGGTTCCCAAACACTGCAGAACCTATATCAGGGTCAGCAGGTGACCTTGGGTCCAGTATCTGAAGCAATATACTTGGAGTGATGGTACCATAGTGCATGCTTCTATTCTTATTTAAATCCTTCAGCATGTCATCTAAGCAGTTCATGAATGCTTTTTCCTTATTGGGGGGAAGGGGAGGATCTTCCTCTATACTTAAAGATCCTGCATTGGGACTAAAGCCCTCAGTGCCAAGACTCTAACTTTAGTTGAACTCACCCCACCATGGGCTTGTGCTACTTCGTCTGCTGTTTTATTCACACTCCTCTGATGTTTTAGGACCTTGCAGCCAATCTGGATGCTGTGCTGGTTCCCTTGGCATGTTGTAGGACTTTGCAGACAATTCAGGTACTATACTAGGCCTCTTGGCATGTTATAAGGCCTTGCAGCCTATCTGGGTGATGGGCTTGTCCCCTTGGTGTGCTTTAGGGCCTTGCAAACAATCTGGGTACTTTGCTGTGCTGGTTTTTGTGGCATGTTTTAGGGCACTGCAGCTAATTAAGATGCCGTGCTGGTTCCCTGGATATAATTTAGGATCTTGTAGGTGATCATGGTGCTATGCTGGACCTCCTAGTTATTTTAGGGCCTTGTGGTTTATCGCAATGCTCTGCTGGTCCTCTTGGCATATTTTGGGCCTTGCAGCCAGTCTTGTTGCTGTGCTGGTCCCCTTGCCATTTTAGTCTTTTCGAAGTGCCTTGATGTGCTTCCACCAATTGTGATGCTGCTTTGCCTTCTTCCATTGTCTTAAGACATTCATTCTGGTCTTTGATCAAATTTGCCCTTCTGATGATGGCTTATGACACTCATCTGCCACTGTTTGTGCTTTTGGCCCCTCTTCTGGTGTCCTGGCCTGTTTGCCATATTTTTGATGCCTTGGAGTGCTGTTGTCATAAAGTTTCAAGCAGGTTTGGGTGAAAATAGATAGGAAACCTTACTGTTTCATTGAAAAATATCTTGCACTATAGACTTTAATGGGGATGAATCCATGAATGGTTTGGCTACCAAAGATTTTCCAAATGAGTGTATTCTGACAAACACAAACGAGCATGAAAATCTTTGGCGTGCACATGGTTAATGCACACTTCACACAAACACCTTCCCATCTACTCTACAAGTGGAGGAGTGGAGGAGTAGCCTAGTGGTTGGGGCAAGGTACTTCAGGCTGGAAGGTTGGTGGTTCAAATCCCACTAGAAGACAGCAACCTTGGGCTGGAAGCAGGGGTGGCCCAAGGGGGGTGTGGGGCCATGTGCGGAGATTAATTGCAGGGCCTCATTTGCATTGGGAGCCTCATTTGCATAAATACTTGCATAATGTTAACATGCATTTTTAGTAAACATGCTTCTTAATGCGTGTCTGGATAAAGAAAGACTAACAGATTTCTACATTACTATATTCCAGTGCCAATCGCCAGGCCCATTAGGAAGTACTATAAACACTGACCTTTTAGAACTCATAGCAAATCCACCATATCATAACAGCTCTGCCAGGACTCACAAAGCACCAAACCCTACCTATCAAAAGGCAACACTGCAAATATTAAACCAATACATCTCAGAGAATACCAATGCATCTCCTACTGGGGAAAGAGAACAAGTGACATGGTCAAATAGAAACTACGTGAACAGAATACCTCAGCTTGGTTAAAATGCAGAATATAGACCTTCACCAAAGAACAAGGGATCACAATTTAGAAATAGGAAGACAATAATTAAACTGGGAACCCCAAAAGCCAAACTTGGGATGTACAACAACACTGGAGAAATAAAACTATAAATTAATTTCCTCTTGTACTAAACAAAACACAAAAGATGTTAACAATGCACATTTCCCAGAGCTGATATATTCCAGTTAATAAATTCAAAATAAAAAAGTATTTTTCTACCTTTTGTTGCTTGTGCATTTTCTTTTCAGTTGCAATTGCTCCAGTCACTTTCTTCTGGTTTCTTTGTGTCTTCTGCGAGCTATCCATTTTCCTTTCTTCTCTTTTAGATTTTTTTCCAAAATTTTTCTCTATATCTGCTTTAACATACTGATCTTTCCCCTTTTGCTCTTTCCTCCATTTCTTTCCTTATTGCTTTATCATCCACTCAAATTTCACCCTTCCATTCTCAATCTACACTTACTCTTCCAATACCTGGCCCTTCGTAGACTTTTCTTCCCTCCCACACAAAATATCTTTTCCCCTCTCCATTCTCATTTCCCATCCCTTTCTAGTCCTCCCCCAAAATCAGCTCCTTTATAGTTCTAGACCCACCCAGCATCTGCCCCCTTCTAGTCCCAGTCTCCCAAGCTTCCACATCAGCCCATTTCCAGTCCTAGCCTCCCATATGCTGTTTTCCAGTTCCTTTCCAGCCCCCCCCATCAGCCCATTTCCACTCCAAGCTCCCCATCAGCCCATTTCCAGCCCTTTTCCAACTCCCATCAGCTCACTTCCAGTCCTATTCCAACCCCCATCAGCCCATTTCCAGTGTCCTATTCCAGCCCATCACCCATTTGCAGTCTACGTTCCCCCATCAGCCCATTTCTAGTCCTATCCTAGCTCCTCATCAGCCCATTTCCAGTCCTAGCCCCCATATGCTCTTTTCCAGTTCCATTCCAGTCCCTCATCAGCCCATTTCCTCCACGCTCCCCCATCAGCTAATTTCCAATCCTAGCCCCCTCGTCAGCCCACTTCGCCCTATTCCAGTCCCCATAAGCCCATTTCCAGTCCTAATCCAGCTCTTCATCAGCCCATTTCCAGTCCAAGTTCCCCCCATCACAGCCCATTTCCAGTCCTATCCCCCCACCATCACAGACCATTTGCAGTCCTCCTCCATCACAGCCCATTTCCAGTCCTATCCCCCCCACCATCACAGACCATTTGCAGTCCTAATCCAGCTCTTCATCAGCCCATTTCCAGTCCAAGTTCCCCCCATCACAGCCCATTTCGTCCATTCCCCCACCTTCATAGCCCATTTGCAGTCCTCCCCCCATCACAGCCCAATTGTAGTCCGTTCCCCCCATCACAGCCCATTTCCAGTCTTGTTCCCACCTTCCCAGCACAATTTGTACGTTCCCCCCACACAGCCAATTTCCATTCCGTTCTCCCCCTCCCCCATCACAGCCCATTTCCACTCTGTTCCCCCCCCCATCACAGCCCATTTCCAGTCTGTTTCCCCCATCCCAGCCCATTTTCAGTCTCCCCCCCCCCCCATCACAGCCCATTTCCAGTCTGTTTCCCCCATCCCAGCCCATTTTCAGTCTCCCCCCCCATCACAGCCCATTTCCAGTCCGTTTCCCCCCCCCCATCACAGCCCATCCAGTCCTAGCCGCCCCCCCCGAAGAGCCCCGCACCGTCTAAGGGGCTGCAGAAGGAGCCGGGGAAGCCCGCGCGAGGCCCCGGCTCCCTCTGCACAGCCCGCCAGAGTGAAGAACCTTTACCTTCCCGCTGGCGGCTGTTTCAATGAAGCCGCGAATGCCGGGAAAGGTTAAAGGCAATGCCCTTTAACCTCTCCCAGCATTCGCGGCTTCATTGAAACAGCCGCCAGCGTGAAGGTAAAGACTCTTCACGCTGGCGGGCTGTGCAGAGGGAGCCGGGGCCTCATGCGGGCTTCCCCGGCTCCCTCTGCAGCAGTCCATTGAGCAAGAATGTGGTTCGCGCGGGGCCCCCTGAAGCGCGGGGCCCTGTGCGAACAACATTCTCGCTCAATGGACGGGCCGGCCCTGGCTGGAAGGACTGGGGTTTCTAGTCCCACAGGTGCTCCTTGTGGTCTTGGGCAAGCCACTTAACCCTCCATAGCCCATGTTCCCTGTAAAATAGTTATCTCCAAGTTATAATACCCTGTTCAATGTAATTTCTGTTTGTTCAATGTAAACCGCACTGATGCAGAATAGCGCGGTATATAAGAGAATGTAATAAATAAATAAAATAAAGTATGCTCCTAAGTGCACCACAGGCACTTTCAGGCATGACCTTGTACATGTGGAAATTAAATGGCCTCTGAAAGGTAGAATAAAAACCTTTTAGGTTTTGGTTTGGTGATTTGAATATGCCAGCTATGGGAATTTAAATATACAGGTATCTCTGCTATCTGTATTTTACATAGCAATATAGTAAATGAAGGCAGATAAAGACCAGTATGGTCCATCTAATCTGCCCAACAAGGTGGCAAGAATAGGTGCATTTGCCACTCTGTGCAGGTCAGCCCTCCCCATGCCTTTGTTTAGGCGTGTACCCACTGTTCTGCGAAGGTTACCCCTATTTGTTCAGATATAAGAGATAGTTATGCTTATTTTGATTTTATCCAGTTGCTATAAAGGGATCCACTGTGTCTGTCCTATGCCATTTTGAATTCTGTCACTGTATTTGCCCCCACCACTTCCATCAGGAGGGCACTCCAAGCATCCACCACCCTTTCAGTGAAAAAGTATTTCCTGTCATTGCTTTTCAGTTCACTGCCTTGCAGCTTTATGCCCTCTAGTTTTACAGCTTCCCCGTCTTTGGAAGAGGTTTGTTTGTCCATTAATACTCTAAGGGGTATGTTTACTAAACTGCGTTAGTGTGATTCACGTTAGGAGCCGCGGTAGAGACAGAAATCCCAAATAAGGGCATGGGCGGTACATCGTTACCGATAACGCGCGTTACCAGGCGCCATAAATGAACTAGCGCTACAGGGCATGTTACCGCACATTAATCTTAAGAAGGCGCGCAGGCATACAAGCACAGCAACAGAACTGTAGCACAATGGTTACAACACTGACTGATGGTACCAGGGGTCATGGGTTTGATTCCCCAGTGGGCCTAATGTATAAGGCTGGCTGAGGCAGCACCCTTTACATTTAAGTAGTGATTGTTGAGGCATTTGACGTGTATTTTAATTAGTGCTGCCAGCAAACACACCCTCACGGTGGCATAACCTAAGGTGCCGCATAAGGCACCCCATAACGCACTCCATAGGGCACATTATAAAGTGTACTGTCCGCCAAGGCACCCTATAATGTCCCCTATAGGACACCTTATAAGGCTGTGAACAAAGCCCTGGCTGGCTGCAGAAGGACTGCACGTCACCACACAAACTGTCTGCTGTGGTTACCAGGATAGGGTTAACCCACCCGTACCCATGATGCACTGCACATGCAAATCAGCAGTCGAGAGATGGGCACAAGATTGGGTAGCACCCCCACAGCACCTCGGCCTGGTAAGGGCAACAGACCGTGTGTGGCACTGCCACAGAGTAGCCACAGACAGTCACATTGTGTGGGTACTGTGCTCACCCTGAGGTTGAGGTGGGGCACCCAGCACAAGGTCCACAGCACCTTTCATGGCTGAAATACGCCATGCTGCAGGTCCCCATCAGTGTGTGATAGGTAGTTCTGTTAGACACACCTAGGATACATCTGTGTCCTGCTGTATGTCTCAGTCATGTCTAGTCCTTATGGGCAATGATGAACCTAGAATAGTGCATATCCTGTGTTGGTGCCATGGTTACCTGATGTAGGTGAAGGGGGGGGGGGGGGTGGTGTATGGACCCATAGGCAGATTATGTACCACCACACAACCCACCCTCTGGGGCTCAGGGTGGGAAACAGGATCACCCACCAATAGATCCACAGTCTACCTCCCTGCAATGGTAACAATAGAGGGGACCATCAACCCCAGTCCTGCTGGGGAACAGACAGAGCAGTACACATCCATAACACAATAGTAGACAGACAGCAGGCCTGGAAATGCTCAGCAGCCCCACACCATTATCTGACATTCTCCAGCAGCAAGCCTCCAGCCGCTGCACCCTGCAAGGTGTTCCAGCAAGACACATACTAGTTGCAGACAGTCCGCCAGCTAGTCCATAGTGCATGGTCCTGGAGGAGATGCATGTACCCAGAATGGGGATGTCAGCATACACACCAAACAGATAAGTCAGTGATTGGGCCCCAAAAGAAAACCCATAAATATCACATGAGAGAAATGCTATATAGCACTATGGGGGAACCTAGCCATGCCATGGTCACTGCTCAGTCAGAGTGAGAGTGACCTCCCAGCAGGACATGCTATGGCCACCCTGTCCGTGCAGGTGGTACCGGGTACTACAATGTCCGAGCCATTGCCCTATGCCCTGTGCAGGTGCGGCCAGGCCAGGCCACCCTATCCAGGCTATTCCCACAGTACCTTGCTCCTCATTATGCACATTGGCAGGCCAATACTGGCAACAGTGCTAGCAGTGTGGGCTGTGGAGGGTGTTGGCAGCCACCACACACTGGATAGACAGACACACACTCCCCACACCTATGCCAGCATTGTGCAACTATAGAGGTGTTGGGCAGCCCAGGCCACCACACCAGACCTGGGCAGAGTGCAGGCATGGCTATGGTACGCAATACTGTAGGAGTCACTCCCCAGGTTGGTAAGCACTGTCAGACACAAGACCTGTAGCACACTCCACAGACATCAGAAAGGTTGCTATGATGCAGCTCACTCAGAAAATTGTACTTAACCTAGGAATTGCTATCTGCCAGTAATCATAGCAACCTTTTGATAGATGTGTACCATATTCCCAGGTTTAGGGTGGCATTACTAAGGTATGCAAGTGCTAGTATTGGGAGATGCCCGCAGAGCCCAAAGTCCTGCCTCTCCAGGAGGCTTTGGATAATGGGGCCTGTGGGTGCGGGTGTGTCTGCCCCTGTTGGCTGCTGCTTTACGGCAGAGGTTCCCAACTCCAGTCCTGCGGTACCAAACACTGTTCAGGTTTTCATGCTGTCCCTCATGAATATGCATGAGATACATCTGCATACCATGGGGGTGGCGCATAGAAATGCAGCACAGGCATCTTTATCAGAGGCAGCATGGAACCTGAATGGTGTTTGGCCCTCCAGGACTGCATTTGGGAGCCTCTGCTCTAGGTAATGTGCATGTTTATGGTGTCCGTGCTCTGTAGGGTAAAATGTAGGTGTGTTGGGCATGTTTACGTCATCTGCAATAAAGGTGCTGTCTGTATTAGCACGTTGTAGTAGTCGGTAAAATATGGGGACTGGGTTGGCAGGAACCACAGCTGGGACTTGAACCTGTGACCTTCTGCTTCTGAATACACTGGTTTTGTGCACTGCACCACCTTGTTGTCACAGAGTCAGTGCATTCCTTGGTGATACCATAACTGTTCATCAGACAGGGCTCGTCTGTTGCAGTGCACGGCACCCACCTACACAGGGCTAGGCCACGGTCTGCTCTGGGCAGCTGCCACTGCCCCCTCCACCACCAGTATCCCTCAGCCACCATGCTGACATGCCCTTCTGCTGGTGGTGCTGGTGGTGCTGGTGGTGCGCAGTCTCAGGCCATCCAGTGTGCAGGTAGGTGACTGCCTGTGGTGTGGGTTCTGGGATAGGGGTGCCTGCATAGACGTCCACACTCCCCCCAGCCCCGCCTGCCAATGTTCCGTGCCCTTTGGGGTAGCTGTTGGGTACTATCCCCTGTGACACTGTGGGAAACACACTTATGCCCATGTTGGACCTTCAGCAGTTGCTGTCTGGCTGCTCTGCTGTTTCAGCATTCGTATAGGCCACCTAGGCATCACCCTAGTCCGCACTGTGGCCCAGCTCCACCACAGCATGTGCTGCCTGCGGCCCTCTGTATCCCCTTCTCCGGCATCTGTCCAGTTGCCATTCCGACATGCCCGCCCTGATGTTGCGGGACATGTGCACACCATAGGAACCCTGTCCGATGGTGGGGAAAACCCTGAGCAGCGCTATTTCACTGTGGGCTCATTCACCTTGTATGGGGACGGAGTATAGACCCTTCCACGATTTATATCTGTTCTATGGAGCTTACTCGGGGGGGGGGGGTGAGGGGTTGATGTTTCTCATTGATACCACTATTGGCCAGCTTGGTTATGGTTGTTTTCCAGTTTGTTGGGGTCATTTTCAGTGTTTATGTACCCTTTTGTTCTGTGCACATGTATCACACTTATCACTTTTTTTTGTTTCCCTGCCTGGGCTGTACATTGCTGACACTGAAATGGTTTCTCTCCCCTGTAATCTGCATTTAATGGCAGGTTTTCAATCGCATTTGGATTCAGCTCTTCAGATCAGCGCGTTAGTGTGCAGGGAGCCTCTCCCCGCCCACTCTCCGCCCACTGACCCCTTCTCTCCGCCCTTTCTCCACCTTCTGCGGTGTTTTACCGCGCCACGGAGCTTTACAATCGTTAATGTTGGTTAACACGCGTTATGTAACGTTAACGATCGTTAGCGCATCATAATGCTCGTTATGATGTGCTAACGATAGTTAACGTTACATAACACGCCTTATGTAACGTTACCGCAGTTTAGTAAACATACCCCTAAGTATTTAAAGGTCTGAATCATGTCTCCCCTGTCCCTCCTCTCCTGTGTACATATTTAGGGCTTCAAGTCTCTTCTCTTAAGTCTTCTGATGTATGCTCCAAATCATTTTGGTTGCCTTCCTCTGAACCGCTTCCAGCCTTTTTATATCCTTTGCGAGATACGGTCTCCAAGACTGAACACATTATTCCAAGTGAGGCCTCACCAGCGACTTGTACAGTGGCATTAGCACCTCTTCCTTTCTGCTGGTAATTCCCTCCGTATGCAACCCAGCATCATTCTGGCTTTTGCACCGCCTTGTCACACGGTTTCGCCACCTTGAGATCATCAGAAATGATTACTGTGATGTCTTTCTCCTGGTCCGTGCACACCAATCTCTTGCCCCCTATCGCATATAATTCCCTTGGATTTCTGCTTCTCAAGTGCATGACACTGCACTTCTTCACATTAAATCTTAACTGCCAAGCATTAGATCATTCTTCCAGCTTTTGTAGATCTTTATTCATCTTCTCTACTCCCTCAGGGGAGTCCACTCTGTTACAAATGTTGCTGTCATATGCAAAAAGACAGACTTTTCCATTCAGCCCTTCGGCAATATCACTCATGAATATATTGAACAGTACCGGTTCCAGCACCGAACCTTGGGGCATACTGCTAATCACCTTCCTTTCATCAGAGTGAGTTCTGTTTACCGTCACCTTCTATCATCTTCAAGTCAACCAGTTTTTGCTCCAGTTGACCACCTTGGGCCCCATCTCCAAGCTGTTGAGTTTATTGATAAGCCTCCTATGAGGAACAGTATCAAAGGCTTTGTTGAAATATAGGTAGATCACATCCATCACATGCCCTTGATCTAGTTCTCTGGTCATCCAGTCAAAGATTTGTTAGGCAAGATTGTCTTTTGGTAAAACCATGTTGCCTCAGATCATGCAACCTGTTTCAGGAGCTCCTCCATTACTTTTCCCGCCACCAAGGTAAGGCTTACTGGCCTGTATTTTGTCACTTCTTCCCTATTATCACTTTTGTGGAGAGGTACCATATCAGCCCTTTTCCAGTCCTGTGGAACTTCTCCTGTCTCCAAGGATCTATTAAAAACGTCCTTTAAAGGTTCTGCAAGAACCTCTCTGAGCGCTTTCAGTATCTTGGGATGTATCCCATCTGGTCCCATAGACTTGTCCACTTTCAGTTTTGCAAGCTGTTCTAACACATCACCATTTGTGAATGGTGTGGTATCTACTCCGTTCTCATTTGTATATTTGTCAATCATAGGGGGTCCTTCTTCAGGATTTTCTCTAGTTAAAAAAGAATAGAAGTATTTGTTTAGCATTTTCAATGTTTTCAATGTCACTTTCCACGAATCCTTTCCCAGCACTTTTGAGTCTTGCAATTCCACCTCTGATTTTCCTCCTCTCCCAAATACACATGAAAACGTTTTGATGCCACACTTCACATCTTTAGCCATCTTTTCTTCTGCCTTTGATTTTGCTATCCTTATTTCTCTTTTTGTCTCTTTTAGTTTGATCTTGTATTATTTTCTGTATTCCTCTGTTTGCGAGCTTCTGAATTTTGTGAAAGCTGTGTTTTTTGCCTTTATTTGTGCAGCCACATCTTTGGAGAACCAAATAGGTTTCCTTTTCCTCTTGTTTTTATTTACTTTCTTTACATATGTATCTGTTTCACCTTTTATTGCCTCCTTTTGTTTAGCCCATTGCAATTCCACTTATCTTATCCCCTCCCACACTACCAACTCCTTCAGGTACTTGGCTACTTTACTGGTCAGCGTTTTTGAAGTTTAGGACTTTGAGCTTGCTGTGATCGGATTCCCCCTTGGCTTTTATCTCAAACCACACCATGTGATGATCGCTGCTGCTCATATGGGCACCCACCTGGATATTTGACACTCTATCTCCACTGGTGAGCACTAAATCCAGCACGGAGCTCTCCCTGGTTGGTTCCATCACCATTTGTTTAAGTAATGCATTTTGGAAGGCATCCACAATTTTTTTACTTCTTTCCAGATTTGCAGAAGGAACACTCCAAACTACATCAGGTAGATTAAAGTCACCCAATATGATCACTTTCTCCTTCATGGCTATCTTTGCAATATCAACAATCAATTTGCTATCCATTTCTTCGGTTTGAGTTGGAAGCCTGTAGACCACACCAGTATGGATGACAGTGCCATCTCCTCTTTACAACACAATCCAGAATGCTTCTTCTTTTCCCCATGTCCCCTGCATTTCAGCAGCTTTAATATTGCTTTTGACATACAGGGGTACTCCTCCTCCTTTGCTACCCTCTCTATCTCTTCTAAATAGATTATAGCCAGCTATGGTTATATCCCATTCATGTGACTCATTAAACCATGTTTCTGTAATAGCCACAATGTCCAAGACCATTTCCACCATTAGGGCTTCCATATCAGGAACTTTGTTGGCTAGGCTTTGAGCATTTGTACTTATTGCTTTCCAGCATTTGTTCAATGGCTTGCCTGCCTTTTGCATGGATTTTGTTCTATACGTCCCCTTCCCACTTGCCATTGATGTCTTGTTCAAAAGTGTGGCTCTTTCCAATGTTGTTTTGCCTTTGCTGGGAGTGATGCACTGAACTTGTCCTTCTCCATCAAAGAAATGTATTTCTACTAATCAGGGCCGGTCCTAGAGTTGCTTCAAAGTGTTAATGCCCTTGGCAAACCTCAAGCTTTACACCTCCTCTCACTGTCAAAATCTACTATTTAGCTTTTGTGGTGATGCGGGTGCAGCACAGCCCTGTGAAAGTGAAAAAAAAGAAGTTTTTTCCATAAGTGGGGGATGGGCTCACCTAAGCATAGGTCCCAGAGAGAAAGTGAAACTAAAACACACTCTTGCAGAGCTAGCCTGAAGCCACACCCAGTCTCCAGAGCAGCTGCAGGGAGAGAGAGGGTGGGGCCAGAGAAGGAAGCAGGCTACAGAGCATTTAAACTGCGTTACTCAGCAAGTGAGGGAGAGACGGACAGAGGCAGAGGAAAGCAGAGAGTCCAGAGAAGCCAGGAGAGGAGACAGCACTGCAGGGCTGAGAGTCCTGGTGATTCTAAAGGGACTATGTTTATGTTTTATGTTTATGTTTTATTAAAATTTGATATACCGCCCATACCAAAAAGGCATCTGGGTGGTTTACAATTAAAATTTACATAGCTGCGAAAAAAAGAGAAAAGAACGCCATTATTAAAACAGTAAAGAGGAAAAAAGAATAAATAAATAAAACAAATAAAGACAAGGGCATTACTACAAGGGTAGGTCAGGGAGGTAAAACCAAACATGGGGACAGACTACAGGGGAAGGTTAAATGCCAAGGTGAATAGATGGGTTTTTAGCTTTGTTTTGAAATGTGGAAGAGATGTTTCGGTGCGGAGGGAAAGAGGGAGTGAATTCCAGAGCCGGGGACCCAGCCTGAACTGCCAAGGCAAGTGGCAGGGCCAGAGGAAAGAAAGGAGCTGGGGAAAGATTCAGAACTACATTTCTGAATCTGAAGACAGCAGCTCAAGCTCTGAGCCCATAACCAAACAATTCAGAAAGCCTTGGAGAGGAAGGGTTTCTGAAAGCCAGGTAAACCAAACATTTCCTGAAATTGATTCAGTAAGGGGAAGAAGGGCAAGAGGTTCTGACCCAGTTCCAAAGGGGAGAAGGAATCTCAAGTGGGAAAAGCTTTTTAAACTTTTAAAGAAAGTGCAGCTAAACGTTCCAGAACGTGTCCCAAGCCCTGAGCCTTACAGCACAGAGGAGGAGATGGAAATTGGGTCTTATCAAGATAATCCAGTGTCCTCTGATGAATCTATGGAATGTGGTTTTTGTACAAGCAATGCTTAGAAGTTTTATTGAAGGCTGTGTGAAAAGATAAGAAGTGCTGGTGCCAAATAATGCCATTGAGAAGGGCAGATAAAAAGGTGGAAAACCTCATGCTTTAAAAGCAGCCATTTTTACTGATGCTGGAGCTGTGTTGAAATGCTGTTTGTTTCTAAGCTAAGAGGCAGCACATAATCACATGCTGGTTTGTAGCAGCTGGGAGAAGCTGAAGAGATTGCTGGACTGTGCATGTAACCGAGTTTAAAGTGTTTTGCTTAAGTGAAGAAGAATTTAAGTTAAAAAGCAAAGAGTGAAGAAACTGCTTTGCTAGGAGCAGTTAAATGTCTCTTTTGGAAAGTTTTTGTTGGAGAAATTATCCTTCTTTCTGTTTGCTGTTTTGGGAACCTTTATCAAGGCCAGTTGCCAATTTGACACTGCAAAGAAAAATAAAAAAAAAATGTATAACAAATTTTCCTGTGTTAGCCTCATCCACTCGGACTGCTTTAATAATAAGCCCACAACTACACTATAAGGGCCTCAGCTACTACGTTGAAGCATAGAATTAAGTGTGATGACCGGTCGCCCCCACTAGGCAGCCGCCTAGGAGGGCGCGCGGCGCCACAGGTGGCGTAGTTCTTGGATTTTTTTCGTGTGGGTCAAGTTTGGCACACCAGAAAGGAGATCCTGACCTCAGAAGGAGGAGAGAACCCCTAGGAGCAGCTGTGTCAACACGCCCGGTCTGCGGAGCAGAGAAAATCCGGAGTGGCAGTGGAGTTGGACTCAGGATCCACAGGGTTGACAAAGTGAGACTCTGCACCAGAGCCAGGTAACCCGTAGCCTGGAGGGTTATTGCTGGATAATGCTGGTGTAAGAGGGTGGCTGTAGGGGAGTGATCATCAAGACAGGGGGAACATAAGGAAGTACCGCACTTGGTGTTTGTTCTCTTGTGTTTTCTTCACAGTGCTACAGGAGCAATGGAGAATCGCGACATCCTGGACTGGGTTGCTAACCAGTTTGACAGACAACGGGAGATGTCAGCGCAGAGCCTAGAACAGGCAAAGGCAATATTCCAAGCCCAACAAGCACCACTACTAGAGATGATGTCCAGCTGGCTTGCAGCACAAGGAAAAAAGGAAGAAGCTGCAAGGACTGTACCAGGTTCAGGGGCAGGTTTCCAGGGGTGGGACTGTCCAGGTACTGGGCCTTTCTCGTGTGGACGCCTCACTAGAGACGATGATGTTGATGACTATATTGAGTCATTTGAGAGAATAGCTCTCCTGGCCAGGCGGCCAAAGGAACAGTGG
Organism: Ichthyophis bannanicus; assembly: GCA_033557465.1. Lineage (NCBI taxonomy): Eukaryota > Metazoa > Chordata > Amphibia > Gymnophiona > Ichthyophiidae > Ichthyophis > Ichthyophis bannanicus. The sequence continues at coordinate 782,749,828 of CM066031.1, read as the reverse complement.
GCGCTAAGGTTCGCCGCTTCTCTCACGGGCGAAGCTTTAGCGGCCTACAGGGCCATGCCTGCTAGTCTAGTTATGGATTACAAAGAAGTAAAGCAAGCTGTTAAGGATCGCTTGGGATTAAACCCCATGGTCTATCGCAGGCTGTTACGTTCTTGTAAATTGAGGTTAGGTGAGACACCTCAAGCACTCTATTATAGAGTAAAAAGCTTAGTGTACAAATGGCTTATGCCAGAGGCTAAGGATTTGGAATCCATATTAGATACTGTAATCTTAGAACAGTTTATGGAATCTGTACCAAGCAATGTGCAAACATTCCTAGTCCTCCAGGATTGTAAAAACACTCGGGAAGCCATTGCACTGACTGACCGCTTTCTAGAGGCTAATAAATTAAGCCCGGAGAAAGAAGGTGTTTTTATGAATGGAAAGCTGGAGTCACTAGAAAGGAAGGCCAAGCTTGAAAGCTTTGGGAAAGAGAGTATGAATGTGGATAAAGGGTATAATGCACAGAAAAATGTTTCATGTGTGGAGAGTTTGGTCATCTTAAAAGAGATTGTAGAGCCAAAAAAGCCTTTGTAATCACCCATCACAGAGATGCAGGAGAAGGGTTCCTGTTAACGGTAGAAGTGGAAGGGATCCCAACTGAGGCACTATTGGACTCGGGCGCAGACCAATCGATGATATCTCAGAGTCTGTGGCAGAAAATAGAGGCAAAAGACAAACCCTCACCACAGACCTCTGGAAATCATATTAGGATTCGCTGTGTCCATGGCGCTGCCTCTACCTATCCCATACAGTCTGTGGAAATAGAAGGTTTAGGCATGAAAAAGCAAATAGATGTGGCTATAGTACCCAAGCTTCCACATGAGGTAGTCCTAGGCCGTGACTGGCCACAATTCAGAAAAGGTTTAGCTGAGGAGTTGCAGGGAGAAACCACCCAACCAGCTACCTTTTCACAAGAAGATAACTCAGCCAGGGAGAAAGCCTTACCCCAGGTAGGAAAGGTTGCTGACCCCAGGCTAAGAGAAAACAAGGCAGGTATGATAACTACCCGCACAGGCTTTAAGCCTTTAGAAAAAGGAAGTGACCCTCAGAAAGACCCTATATCAGGGATGTTCTTTCCTGAGAGATTGATTACTCCTTTAAAAGACATCTCTAGGAAAGGGAAGGCCGAAAGGAGGTGGGAAGGTAAAATCAGGACAAAGAATAGGGCTAGCTGGATAGCTAGACAAAAATTGCCCTGGGTTCCTGCTTTGTTAAAGGAACAATTTCCCTCATTTCCTAGGGAGCAGATGGCAAATCCTGCTTTGATCCCGGCGTTTGGATATGCCAGGAAAGGATCTGAGACCCTGCCAAGATTTTTCTTGGTGAATAATCTCCTATACCGGGAAAGTTCAGACCCAGAAACAGGTGGTACAAGAAATCAGTTAGTGATACCTCACTCCTGTAGGGACATAATCTTAAGATGGGCTCATGATCACCCAGTGAAGGGACATAAAGGCGTACCAGGCACATTGGACCGGGTACTAGCCAGATTTTATTGGCCCGGGGTTTTTAGAGAGACGTTAAGATTTTGTGCATCCTGTCCGTCCTGTCAGAGGGTTTCCAAAGGACGCTTGCAGCAAACAGCTACAGCGGTAGAAGGGAACTTGAAAGTGAGTCAGGCCCGTCAGAAGTCTTATCATGACCGACGAGCAAGACCACGTGTCCTGAAGGTAGGGGATAAGGTAGGTGTAATGCTCGCAGACCCTAACTCCAAGTTTGAGAATGCCTGGAAAGGGCCTTACAAAGTTTTAAAACGAGTAGGTCCTGTAACATATGCATTGGAGACAGGGAAAGGGAGGCAGCAAGTATACCATATTAATGTACTACGCCCATGGCAGGAGCGTACTGTAGAAGTAGCTACAAGAGGGAACAATAACCCACAGGCCCTAGTTGGGATTACAAGCTGTGCGCGGGTTGTGGCGCCAGCCTGTAATAGCTTAAGAGGGGGGGGGGATATGTGGTGATGCGGGTGCAGCACAGCCCTGTGAAAGTGAAAAAAAAGAAGTTTTTTCCATAAGTGGGGGATGGGCTCACCTAAGCATAGGTCCCAGAGAGAAAGTGAAACTAATTCACACTCTTGCAGAGCTAGCCTGAAGCCACACCCAGTCTCCAGAGCAGCTGCAGGGAGAGAGAGGGTGGGGCCAGAGAAGGAAGCAGGCTACAGAGCATTTAAACTGCGTCACTCAGCAAGTGAGGGAGAGACGGACAGAGGCATAGGAAAGCAGAGAGTCCAGAGAAGCCAGGAGAGGAGACAGCACTGCAGGGCTGAGAGTCCTGGTGATTCTAAATGGACTAGCCTGAACTGTCAAGGCAAGTGGCAGGGCCAGAGGAAAGAAAGGAGCTGGGGAAAGATTCAGAACTACATTTCTGAATCTGAAGACAGCAGCTCAAACTCTGAGCCCATAACCAAACAATTCAGAAAGCCTTGGAGAGGAAGGGTTTCTGCAAGCCAGGTAAACCAAACATTTCCTGAAATTGATTCAGTAAGGGGAAGAAGGGCAAGAGGTTCTGACCCAGTTCCAAAGGGGAGAAGGAATCTCAAGTGGGAAAAGCTTTTTAAACTTTTAAAGAAAGTGCAGCTAAACGTTCCAGAACGTGTCCCAAGCCCTGAGCCTTACAGCACAGAGGAGGAGATGGAAATTGGGTCTTATCAAGATAATCCAGTGTCCTCTGATGAATCTATGGAATGTGGTTTTTGTACAAGCAATGCTTAGAAGTTTTATTGAAGGCTGTGTGAAAAGATAAGAAGTGCTGGTGCCAAATAATGCCATTGAGAAGGGCAGATAAAAAGGTGGAAAACCTCATGCTTTAAAAGCAGCCATTTTTACTGATGCTGGAGCTGTGTTGAAATGCTGTTTGTTTCTAAGCTAAGAGGCAGCACATAATCACACGCTGGTTTGTAGCAGCTGGGAGAAGCTGAAGAGATTGCTTAAGTGAAGAAGAATTTAAGTTAAAAAGCAAAGAGTGAAGAAACTGCTTTGCTAGAGCAGTTGAATGTCTCTTTTGGAAAGTTTTTGTTGGAGAAATTATCCTTCTTTCTGTTTGCTGTTTTGGGAGCCTTTATCAAGGCCAGTTGCCAATTTGACGCTGCAAAGAAAAATAAAAAAAATTTATAACAAATTTTCCTGTGTCAGCCTCATCCACTCGGACTACTTTAATAATAAGCCCACAACTACACTATATGGGCCTCAGCTACTACGTTGAAGCATAGAATTAAGTGTGATGACCGGTCGCCCCCACTAGGCAGCCGCCTAGGAGGGCGCGCGGCGCCACAATTTGCATGCCCTGCTTTTGCTGCCCTCTGAAAGTTTCTGCCCTAGGTGACTGGCTAGTTTGCCTAGTGGTTGGGCCTGCCTTGCTTTTAATACTATTTATCATTTGTGTAGCACTACAAGGCATACACAGCACTGTGCAGACACATGTAAGAGACAGTCCCTACTCATCAGAGCTTACAATCTAGTCAAGACAGCCAACACAACAATTGTGGACAAGGATATATCAAGGGAAAGGGTAAGGAAATACACAGGAGGTGAACAGGAGGCTGAAGGGATCAGGATCCAAAAGCAGTCTCAAAGAGATGAGTTTTTAGCCAAGATTTGATTAGGGCCAGAGATGGAGCCTGATGTATAGACTCGGGTAGTTTGTTCCAGGCATAAGGAGCAGCAATGTGGAAAAATCAAAGTCTGGAGTTGGTAAAGGAAGATCAGGAAATAAATAGAAGATATCTGCCAGAAGAGAGGAGTTCCCAAAGAGGGGTGTAGGGAGAGATACAGTAAGAGAGGAAAGATAGTGAGGAGCAGCTGAATGAGGGTATCTGCACTTGTAAGTCAGTAGTAGAAGTTTGACTGGGATGTGGAAACTGACAGGAAGCCAATGAAGTGACTTGAGAAGAGGGGTGACATGAGCATAGTGACACTGGTAGAAAATTAGCTAGGCAGCTGAGTTTTGAAGATTGAAGAAGTGAGAAGGATTCCGAGGAAGACAAGCGAGGATGAGGTTGCAATAATTTAGATGGGAGGTAACTAGAGAATGGATAAGGGTCTTAGCAGTGTGTTCAGAAATGTTCTGTTTTTCTAGTGTTGCACTCCATGCCGATTCTAGCTTTTTGGAGTTTCCAGCTCAGTTTTGGCATATTTCTATTTCTAATTTGTGGTGATTTATTCTGTATTTGGTGAGATTCTATCCATGTTCTGAATAAATCACTAAGGTGAGGTACTTTGTGAACATGTAGGACCCGATATTCAACAAGGCGCCGAGGCATAGCATACCCACATAAAGATACCCGCTCAGGGAAAGTGCTGGAATCATGAGTCAGGTGCCTCCAAAATGGCCAAACCTCGAAAATGAGACACAAACCGAGTTCAGTGGCAGATGCCAAGCGTGGCATATATGGGTATGCACAGGGGCCGGAACCCAGGCTCGGTGTCTAAGAAAATGTTAGCCTGTGATACCCATGTAGGGTCCAAACCAGTGGGCAGATAAGTGGGATGGCAAGTATGCATGAAACTGTATATTGCCCATCCAGTGTACCCGTGTATTGATGACACCGTCATGCAGGCCCTGCAAACTGCCTGTGCAGGAGCACCCTGTGACTATACAGATAGACACCAGCGGCATGGTGGTGAGAAGGACAGCCAACTTCTGCTCCGATGAGTCTGAGGCCCTTGCCCATTCTGCACAAGATGGTGCTATACCCCAGGGGGGGCTGGTGGCTGAACCTGTGGCCATCCATGGCCATATGGAGGGCCATCTAACTCTGCCTGAGCAGGTAAGAAGACCTGAACTGGCAGGAGGAGGGGGGCTGAGCACCATGCTTGAGTGCTGCACAAGCTATATGTTGGTGTCCTCTCAATGCCACAGTGTCCCTGATTGATATTGCACCCTTCCCTGCTAGTAGATGGTGTATTATATATTGTCCGTAACAGCCCATAGACCTTAACCAACACATGTCCCATGCTTATGTGCACATCTCACATTGCCCCACGGGTGACTGTGGATATCTCCTGAGGACCTGGTGCTGTCTCCAGTGCACCTCCCCAGGAGCCGGCAGGAGGAGCGATACAATGCTGCCCATCAACAGACCTGGGTTGGTTGTAGAGTCAGTATACACCACAAATCTTTCACACAAGGATCCTCTCATTGTATATGAATCAATGTATCTAATGCTATACATCAATGTACCTCACCTAGCACAGTATGTAACATTGCTATTCTACTACTCAATGCTGTTCTTAATCCCAGCCATAATGTTTCTTGTACATAGTTCAACCCAAACTGTTCCATGTACATAGTTCCACCTAATATGTATCTCGTTCTTTATAAACTGTTCCCTGTAAACTGCCTTGATTAATTAGATAAAGCGGCATATAAAATAAATAAATCTGGTGCCAGAACTGTGGGAAAAAGTACCTGTGTTCCTTTCACCAATAAAGATATCTTTGAAAATGCCCTTTTTAAAAAACTACAAATGCAGATAAACCCCAGTTGTCCCTTACATTGAATAACACACCATGAAGAAAAGAGGAAACAATATAGGAATATTAAATGACTTGTCTCAGACATATGCAACCAAACCAGTGTATTGCCACCACTCACACAGAGCGCGACAATCAGCACTAACTGAGAAGTTCTGGCTTGAGTAAGGAGGGGGTCTCCGTGTACGGGCTTCAGGCTAACCGGCAGCAGTACCTTTGCCAGCTTAGCATGGAAAGCCCCATCACTCATGCTCAATCGTAGCATTCATTGACCTCCGTCCCCAGCAGTGTTATGGTTTTTCAATTTTCAAATGTATTTAAAAAGAGGAAAACAAACACTTGCTGTAACTCCGAATTTCCAGACAGAAAAGCAGGTGCTGTATGACAAAAAGTCAACTCGAGTTTTGCCTGATAATTTCCCAAACTGCATCAGGATGTTGCTTTCCATGCTAAGCTAGTTAACATACTGCTGCCGGTTAGCCTAAAGCCCGTACACTGAGACCCCCTCGTTACTCAGCCAGAACTTCTCAGTTAGTGTTGATTTCCATATTCTAGGAATGAGATAGTGTGAGTGGTGGAAATACACTGGTTTGGTTGCATATGTCTGAGACAAGTCTTTTAATATTCATAAACTGTTTTCCCTTTTCCTCATGATGCTTTATTAAAAAAACAGCATTTTCAATAGTCATCAAGCCTTCATTTTGAGAGCTGGCTTGATTACTGAGTGGTTGATCTGTTTTATTTTCAATGTCCTTCCTCAAAAGAGTCCAACAATCTTTTTTTGCTCTGTCTGGCTTAAGTAGTGTGCCTTAATTCTTTTCCTGTATCACGGTGAGACTAATTGAATTTGAATACAAACAAAAGTGTGCCCTAGTTCTGTCAAAAACAATGCATGAAAAGGTTTGATTTGATGGATTGTGAAAATGCTTGGTGAGAGTTATCAGTGATTTCAGAGTTTCAGGCTTGAGAACCTGAGGAACGTTATAAACTTTTAGAAATGTGCAAACCATCCACTGTAGACATTTTTTCTGTCATCTGTATGGAAAGGCAGACTTCACATATAGCTTAGTGGGCTTTCAATTTTGATTTAGCATTTGGATTTGCTGTAATAAAAATGACTATGATTGCCATTGTGCAGGAGACCGTACGGCCTGGTTTCCAGCAATCATACTTGAATAACCACTTTATAGAGTGAAAAGTCCATTGTGAAATAAAACGGATCTGATTCTGAGTGCTGGTTATTTCCATTTCAGTAACAAAAATAAATACATAAAATAAAAGCAGAGATTGCTTTTTACTGGGCATGCCCCTTCATTTTTCCTCCTACCTGGCATAAGATCTTTTTCTGGTTCGCCTTTCCCAATCAATACTGCTGACTCATTGGCTGTTCATTGTGGCACAGTTAAAATAGGCCGATAACTCTTATGTTAATTAGAATATGCATTAAGCAGATTCCTGGATTCTGTCTAGGTTTTGATACCTTTTGTTAGATCACTGTAAAGATGACGTAAGCATATCATACATCGTCTTTCCAACCACATCTCCAGGAACAATATGGTTGCTGGAATTCTGGCCTGTCTTAAATGAATATGTCATAGATATACATGTGCAGTTCAGTATGGGAATACAGGGCTTCAATCAGGGATTCTCAACCCAGTCCTTGCTACATACCAAGCCAGTCAGGTTTTCAGGAGAACCACAATGAATATGCATGAGAGAGATTTGCATACAATGGAGGCAGTGCATGCAAAACTCTCTAATGCATATTCATTGTGGTTCTCCTGAAAACCTGAGTGATTAGGGGGTCCCCAGGACTGGGTTGAGAACTCCTGGGAAATGGTCTCCAGTTTTTTTTGTGCCTCTAATCTAGAGGTCAAATACCTGAACCCCCCTCCCCCTCAAATTGCAAATTTTGTAAAACTGATCTTCAAAATACATTTGTCCAAACTATTTGTCACAGACTTTTAAAAGTTTATCAAAAAACCAAAAAAGAAAGGTGCAGCATGCTTCATATATGCCTCCCAGCCACAGGCCAGCCTGCAAACAGTCATTTGCCCAAATACCTACGTGCCTTCCGGTCCCTTCTGACAACACTTAGACCCCGATATATTTACTGCTGCTCCGCTCCAGGCTGGCCTAGGTCTGGCATGAAGAGATTCTGGTCATGCAGCCATCATGTCGTCTTATAGGAGCAATTTCAAACTATTTTATGTTGAGTGAAAATCAGAAAACAATAAAGAACAAATAAAAAATGTTTAATCTCTCAAATAATACTCCTAAGAACATTTTAATAGCCTTCCTCTAATATTAAATGTTAGCTAAATATGCTCTGCTTTTCCTCTGTGGATTCTGGTATTTCTCATTTTGAAAGCCCTTTGGCATACTCTAATAGGTTTAAATGAGAATCACACCGTCTTTCTTATAATAATCTGAGACTCTTTTCCTTTCATTCACAGTTTGCCCTGATTCTCACAGCAGCAGGATTCTGAGCCAGCCCTGGATAGAAGGTTATCAGGGAAGCTGCTTTCCTCTTGAGCAGGAGACTTTGTGACGGGGTGGAGCAACTTGGGGTTCTTCTAAAACAGAGGGTTCTAAACCTTTTGGTTGTGGGGATCTCTTTTGAATATTCAAAGGTTTAGGGATCCCCATCCCCCTGTCTCCACCAATCTTACTCCCCTCCTCCAGCCCCTCCTCTAGTCTCTCTCCCCTCCATCCAAACTTTCCCCCACTAGAATCTTGCCCTACCCCAGTCAAGCTACTCCACAGTATTCGCTTCCTCTCCCCCAGTCCTACCCCATCAGTTCCCCTTACGCCACCGCTGCTTTTCGTGGTTCCTTGGCAGTGGTGGTGGTGGTATCAGCAACGGAGCAGACATCCAGTTTTAAAAAAACACGCAGGTCTTTCCGACTCTGCGCTTGCATGCAGGTCTGATCCTTCCCTCCACTGATGTATGCTCACGTCGGAGGAGGGAGGGACCAGACCAGCCATTCAAACGTGAGACTTTGCAGCTCTGCGCTTGAATGGCTGGTCTGTTCCCTCCCTCCTCTGACGTGAGCATACATCAGAGGAGGGAAGGGTCAGACCTGCATGCAAGCACGTAGTTGGAAAGACCCATGTGGGGGTTTTTTTTAGAACTAGATGTCCGCTGCTTCCTCCACTGCCGCCAAGGAAACACAAAAAGCAGTGGTGGGGCAAGGGCAGGCAGTGGGGGAGGGGGGGGGAAGAGCCAAGGCTGGCAGCCCCAAATGCGCCCCTATTTCTTTGCGCTCTGTGTGGTCGCACAGGGCTCAGTACAGTGCTGCCTGCACATATTCTGAATTTTGGGTGGCAAATTAGCATATCAAAATACTGTGTTGGAGGAGTGGCCTAATGGTTAAGAACTTTGGGATCCAGAGACCAGGGTTCAGTTCCCACTAGCACTCCTTGTGGCCTTGGGCAAGTCACTTAACCCTCCATTGCCTCAGAAAAATCCAAGTTATCTATATCCCTGTTTAATGTACATTACCAAGCTTAAGTTACAATGTAAACCACTTTGATTGAAATGATAAAGCAGTATATAAAACCTGTTAAATACATAAAAAATGGTCAAAATCTGTAAACATTTGGAAAACTGAGCAGATTTAGCAGGGCAAATGGTCCTTATCATTATCTGGTCCTTATCTGATGTCCCTCAAATTCTCGCATTTTGTTTTCTAGCTCCGTGATGAAGAGGAACTCGGTTTGGGGCAAATCCTAGGGCCGAGTTGCTGAGGGTGCTGCTGAGTAGTTGAACCCATTAAAGGAGAAGATGAACAAGTAAGTTGGGATACCCTGTCCTAATGCAGTGCTGAGTACTGTTGAGTAAAGGCGTAGAGTAGGAGTTTAGAGCCCACATTTGCTGTTAGCCTAGTGTTTGATTGTGATGGTGTGCACCCTGATTTGGAGATGTCCCTGAAGTGTTTCTCAGTTGCTTGTGTAACATAAATGGTGATCTTCTGTGAGACTTCCTATGTATCTGATGGCCCCACAGTACTTGCTAGAAGACAACATCTCTTGAATGTGGCACTATAAGGCAGCACTAATATTTATTTTCTCTTTCCCTCTCTGCTGCCAAAGCATTAGCCATGTGTCACCTAAGAAACATTTGTGGGGAGGGTCATTTTCAGAGTGTTTTAGCTGGTCCACAGACCTGCTAATAGGCTAAAATGAGGTCACTGCAATATTCAAGAGCATTAACATCTTCTTAGACATTGTGGCAGCTTTCGATTCCATCAGTCACGAATTACTCTTATCCTGCCTCACCGATAAGGGAATCCACGGCATGGCACTCGCCTGGTGCGCTTCATTCCTAAATAACAGATGGCAGCATGTCTGCTTGGGCTCCTCCATATCCACTCCTTTACCGCAAGAGAAGGGCGTTCCGCAAGGATCTTCACTCTCAGCCCTATTGTTCAACGTTTATATGCAACCTATCTGCAACCTCATCCGGTCCTTCAAAATTAATTGCCTAATATACGCTGATGATGTTCTTATGTTCACACCAATATCCACAGATCACCCAGACCTCTCTCGACTATCTACTTGCTTTGATGCAGTTACAGATTGGCTACATACACAGAAGCTCAAAATAAATCTCAAAAAGACGGATGTCCTCTTCATCAGCAGAGATCATGCATTCACTCCGCCCACATCACTGAAGGTATGCGATGCAGAGCTCCTCACCAAGCCGACAATACGATACCTTGGTATCACACTTGACCAACATCTTAACATGAACGTCCAGATAAGCAACACAGTAAAGGCGATTTACCACAAGGTTTGGATACTGCGTCACTTGAGATAGCTACTAGAGCCAATAGACTTCCGAACAGTCTTTCAAGCACTAGTAATGCCTCATTTTGACTACGCCAATTACATACTGCATGGCCTCCCAAAGAGCTCGCTTAACCCCTTGCAGCTCGCAATGAACACTGCAGCCAGAACCCTAGTTGGAGCATCCAGAAAGGAGCACATCACCCCAATTCTAAAACTTCTACACTGGCTCCCGGTCCACTGCAGGATTACCTTTAAGATCTTAACAATGACATTCAAGGCCATTAACAAATGCACCTCGATCTCCCTCTCTAATCTCGTCCAGATCACCCCCCTCAACAGATTGAGGAGATCAGCCGCCACCAACACCCTGCTACTCCCGAGAGCTATCACTAAATGCTCCAAGGCTACGAGTAACCGAGCCTTTGCACTCTATGCACCGTCCTGCTGAAACACCCTTCCACCAGACATTCGGGCCATAAACAACCTCCCCCAGTTCAGGAAGGCACAGAAGCATCATCTGTTTCTCCAGCACTTTACCAACTCAGACAACATCTCACAGTCACACGCACCTCAACCCACGCCAGCACCCACAGAAGATCCACCTTACATACCTTTTCAGATCACTTAAGTGATCCCCCCCACCCCCACGGCAATCACCTCCCTGCTGATTCACAACACGAACCTGGATAACGTTGAGCGAAATACAACGAGTATGTATTTGTATATAGTCACACTGTTTAAATTGTAAATAATGCCAAGTTACATGTTGAACCTGATACCAATTTGTATATAGTTCACCTGTTCTCCCTGTTTAAACTCCCTGCTTACTGTAAGTCCAATGTAGAGCTTTCTACATTGCACAATTATGTTACCTGTGAACCGCACTGATGACAAATAGCGCGGTATAGAAAAACCATTAAATAAAATAATAATAAATAAATTAACATGGTTAGTACCCTTGAATATCCTTTGTCACTCTACTCTCACCATGAGTGAAATTCTGTCCACTATCCTGAAACTCTCCTGCTCCGGCTTGATTCCTCTCCTCCCTTTCATTTCTTTCTCGTCTACTCCCCCTCCTTCCTTCCATCCTCACCTTTTGGACTATCTTGTTTAATGATTTTAGGGGACTTTAACATACATTTTGACTCCCATTCCAGACACTGCGACAAGGCTCTCCTCACCCATCTTGCTGATCTTTCACTCCAACAACATCTTCACTGTGCCACTCATACTGCCAGATATATTCATGACCTGATCATCACACCTTTGGACTCCCCTCTTGTGCCCACTGCTTTCTCTGCTCTTCCCCTCCCTTGGTCCAATCACCTATGCCTTCTCTTCTCCCTACAGCTCCATTCCAACCCATCCCTGTCTAGGAACTCCTCTGTCTTCAGCCCAACTCATCTATCACATGTTGTAGTCTTGAAGGACTACAAAAGGGGACTGCTACTTCTGGAGAGAGATCTGCAATTGTAAGTATTACTTCTGGGAATTTTTTCTAAATCTTGGAGAAAAAGGAATTCTTTAGATTAAAGCTGATTAATTTGTGAACCCAGTGTATTTGTTAAATCAATCAGGGCCTAGTAGCAGCAAAGAGTTTTCAGTTTAGATTTAAAAAACAGAAGAGAGCTTTCTCCCTCTATCCAAGCAAGGGCTGTGGGACTCCCCCTGGTGATTGGTTAGAGATTACCTTAGAAGCACAGGACAGGGTACTGTGTAGCAGCCAGCTTTTAATAAGTCTTTTTTCCCTCCCCTCCCTCCTTGTCGCCCACCCACCCCTGGGCTAATCATAGCTTTATAGGTACTTAAACCTCTTAAAGGAAAGGAGGTGCCATATTCACTCTCAGGTGCAGCTGTTTATTCTCTTCAGCATACATTAAGGACCTGAGATTAATTAAATTTCAGGTGAACCAAGTACATTAAACATATTGGGTATAGTTTTATTAGTATAAGTATCCCCAGCAACCCTTAGTAAGTAAAGAACTTAAATATCTAAACACAACCTTAAAACTAAGATGCAGACAGCAGTCCAGCAGCGAGATGGAGGCTTTCCAGTCTTTTGCATTGAGTGTCACATGTATGATTTTCTACCAGTTGGTGAGTGGTCTTATGTGTGCACAAGGTGCAAGGAGCTCTTTGCTCTCAGGAAATGAGTCCGATCTCTAGAGGCTAGAGTAGCAGACTTGGAAGACATAAGGAAGACAGAGAAGTACATAGACGAGACCTACAGGGATATAGTCCTGAAGTCCCAACTCCAGTCTGGCAGCAGCACTGTTGCCATGGAGGACAGAGGTCACGTGACAAGAGAGCATCACCATGGTGTGGTAGGAAGTGATCCTATAGCTAGGACCTGTCCTCCAGGTGATGTAAAACCCTCTTGCACTGAGGAAGCTTCTCCAGAGCCATTTACCCATGAGGGAAGGTTAGGACAGCCATTATAGTTGGTGATTCGATCATTAGGCATGTAGATAGCTGGGTGGCTGGTGGACGTGAGGATCGCTTGGTAATATGCCTGCCTGGTGTGAAGGTAGCAGACCTCACGCATCACCTAGACAAGGTCTTACATAGTGCTGGGGAGGAGTCTGCTATCTTGATACATGTCGGTACCAATGACACAGGAAAATGTGGTAGGGAGGTTCTGGAGGTTAAATTTAGGCTTTTAGGTAGGAAGTTGAAATCCAGAACTTCCAGGGTAGCACTCTCCGAAATTCTTCCCATTCTACGCGCAGGCCCGAAAAGGCAGGCAGAACTCCGGAGTCTCAATGCGTGGATGAGACAATGGTGGAAGGATGAGGGTTTGGGATTTGTTAGGAATTGGGGAACATTCTGGGGAAAGGAGGGTCTCTTCCGAAGGAATGGGCTTCACCTTAACCAAGATGGAACCAGGCTGCTGGCATTAATCTTTAAAAAGGAGAGAGAACAGCTTTTAAACTAGATAATAGGGGAGAGCCGACAGTTGTCCAAGAGTACATGGTTCGGAACAATGTATCCTTGAGGGATACTACCAAAAAAATGAAGTTAGGGCACATCAGCAGAGAGGTTCCAATAAAGACAAAGGTAGCCCAAATGCCCTTGAGTACAGAGCAGACAGAGCTTAAAGATTCCAAATTACCTCTACCTACTGATAAGCAGATTAATATGAATAAAATACAGTCTCTAAAATGCTTGTATGCAAATGCTAGAAGTCTAAAAAAATAACATGGGAGAGTTAGAATATATAGCACTAAATGAGAAGTTAGATATGATTGGTATCTCAGAGACATGGTGGAAGGAGGACAACCAGTGGGACACTGTGATACCTGGGTACAAACTATATTGTAATGATAGAGCTGATAAAATTGGTAGAGGGGTTGCACTCTATGTTAGAGAGGGCATTGAGTCACAAAGGAATAAAGTTCTACAGGAAACAAAATTCGCTGTAGAATATCTATGGATTGAAATTCCATGTAAAAAGGGGAATGTGATGGCAGTGGGGTTGTACTATCGACCGTCTGGCCAGAATGAACAAATGGATGATGAAATGCTCAAAGAAATCAGGGAAGCTAACAAAAGTTACAGAACAGTAATAATAATGGGTGATTTCAATTACCCTGGTATTGACTGGGTCAGTGTCACGGCAGGACATGCTAGGGAGATAAAGGGGGATGTTTACTAAAGTCCGCAAATTTGCGCGCCGCAAAATAGCGCACGGCAACGCGGCATTCAAACGCGCAGAAACGCGTTTAAACGCCCCGCACACGTGCGTGTCACCACCGCACAGGTACGCGGCACACTAACGGGCCCCGTGCAAGTGCGGGCCCGCAAATGTCCGATAGAGGCGTGGAACGGCTAAAGGAGGGCGGAGGAAGGCTCCGGAGGGGCGGAGGGACGGGGTCAATGGGTGGAGAGTGGGAGGGGAGAGGCTCCCCGCACAGTATCGGGCCCGAATTTTCATGTAAAAAATAGCGCGAGTGAAACACTCGCGGTAGAGGGCATTTAAAGGGAAGAGAAACCATTTCCGTCAGCAATGTACAGGAAAACCGGGGAAACCTAAAAAACGTGAGCAGTGTGATATATGTGCACAGAACAAAATTGCAAATAGAACCTGAAAATGACCACAACAAAGATATTAAAAATAGAAATCCAGCTGGAGAACAGTTATAGTGATGGGCAAATATACAAAACACACCCAGCAAAGCTCCAGAAAAAAGAGATGAATATTGGAAGGGTCTACGGAGCGGAGACTCTTCCGAAAAACATTTCCTTTTTTTGGAGCTTTCCTCGGAGTGTTTGCTATGGTTGCCCATTAATATTACTGTTGCCCAGCGTGGTGATATTGTGTCCCCCATTTCCCGTGGTCATTTCCGGGGTTTATGTGCACGTTTGCCACCAGACAGGGTGCATATGCCCACAGTAACATTGCGTAGAGCAGGGTTTGTGACTCCATCCTGCCAGGCTTACTACCTCCCAGGGGCTGCACTGTCTCAGTGGCCATAGTGTGGTGCAGTGGACAGAGTCAGTACCTCTAGGACCAGAGAGTCAGGGGTTCAAAGCCCAGCTGGGGCACTTGCCAGCCCAGTTCCTATATTTTACCCACCACTAAACACAGATAGCGCAGACACCCCTGTATTGCAGGGGACAGAAGCATGGGGAAAACACCCATATTTTAACCAACAACGCGCACACACCACAACAATGGGCATTACCCACAGCCAAGTACCCCAAATGCAGTCCCGTACTGCCACATTCCAATCAGGTCACCTGCTTTGTATGGGAGCATGTTGGCGGACGAGTACATGTGGTGCAGGGGGCAGTGGCTGCTAGCGACAGAAGACAGAGGCCTAGCCATGTGCAGGCTGCCACCGTCCACTGCAACAGACTGCAACAGACAGGCCCTGTCGGATCCACAGTCATGGACATTCCAGGGAATCCACCCAATCTGTAGCTACACAGTGGTGCAGTGCACACAGACACTGCATACAAGAGCAGAAGGCCACAGGTTCAAAGCCCAAATGGGGCAACTGCCAATCTTGCCCACATATTTTTCCCCCAATTAAACAGTGATAGTAAGGGCACACCTTTCCTGGCGAGGACATATGCAATGGCAATACGTCTATCTTTTACCCCACGGAGCACAGACACAATGAACAGGGCCAGTACCCAGAGCAGAATCACGCAAATGCAGTCCTGGTGGGGCACGCACCAGTCAGGTTCCATGATGCCACTCATACAAATGCCTGTGCTGTATATCTATGCACCACACCCATGGTATGTAGATGTAGCTCATGCATATCCATGAGGGACAGCAGGAAAACCAGACCAGTGTGGTGCAAACCTGGACTGGAGTTGGGAATCTGTGCCGTGAAGCAGCAGCCATCAAGGGCAGACACACCCACACCCACACCCACAGGCCTCATTGGCCAATGTCTCCGGGAGAGGCAGACCATTGGACCCTTCATGCATCCCCCAAAACTAGCACTTGCATAACTTACCAATGTCACCCTACACCTGAGGTATACGGTACACAGCTCTGAGACGTTTGCTAGGAGCACAGGCAGCTAGATATCCATACGTTACGCACATACTGCTAGTTGACCCCATCCAAACAATCTGTTAGGTGTTTGCGGTGCGTGCTCCAGGCCTGGCCTCTGACGGTGTTTACCACCCTGGGGAGTGACCCCCAACTGTACTGCGTACCATATCCATGCCTTGCCGTGCTCAGGACCGGTTTGGTAGGCAAGCCTAATAACCTCCTCAATGGTAACACCATGATGGCATAGGTGTGGAAGTGTGTGTCTGTCTATACAGTGGGTGTTGGCTACAAGCCCCTTCCACAGCCCACACTGCCAGCACTGTTGCCAGTATTGGCCTGCCAATGTGCATAATGAGGTGCAAGGTACCATGGGTATAGCCAGGACAGGGTGGCGTGGCCAGGATGCATCTGCACCGGGCATAGGGCACTGGCAGGGACATTGTAGTGTCCGGCCACCACCTACACAGACAGGGTGGCCAAAGCATGTCCTTCTGGGAGCTCACGCTTACCCTGACTGTGCAGTGACCCCAGCATGGTTAGGCACCCACATAGTGCTATACAGTATTTCTCTCATGTGATAGATATGGGTTTCTGTTTGGGGCCCAGTCACTGAGTTATCTGCTTGCTGTGTATGTTGGCAGACCAGTTCTGGGTGCATGTGTCTCCATTGGGAACATGCACTATGGACTAACCAGCAGACTGTTTGTAGCTGGTAAATGTCTTGCTAAAATGGCTTGCAGGGTGCAGTGGCTGTTGGCTTGCTGCAGGGGAATATCTGGTGGTGGGATGCAGCTTACCTTCACCTGGTCCTATGTCTGTCTGATATAGTAATATGGCTGTGTATGGAGCTGGGGGGGGGGGGTGGTGTTTGTACCTCAGCAGGACTGGGGTTGCTGTTGCTCTCTACTGCCACCTTTGCAGGGAAGTAGAGTGTGGATCTCTTGATGGGGGACCTTGTTTGCTGCTGGGGGCTGGGGGGGGGCTGGGCGGCTGTGCCTGGCTGGGATATCCATGGTGTTTGTGCAGGAACTAGCTATCTTACCCATTAACACTGCTTTGGAACTCCTGCTTGGCCTCCATCAGCCATGGAAGGTGTTGTGGACCTGGTCCTGGGCGCCTCATTGCACACTCAGGGTGAGCACAGATCCCGCACGATGTAACGGTGTGTAGCTACTCTGTGCCAGTAAAACACCCGGTCAGTGCCCCCTACCAGGCCAGGGTGCTGTGTGGGTGCACATGGACACTTCCTCCTGCCTGTTGAGGTGCATTCCCCATCTTGTGTGCATCTGTGGACAGCTGATTTGCATGTGCAGTGCATCATGGGTACGGGTGGCCTAACCCTATACTGTCTACAACAGCAGACTGTCTGTGGGGTGATGTGCAGGCTCTCTGCAGCCAGCCAGAGGCTTGCTGTTAGCTATAGAGCTGTAGCCCAATGGTTACGTCACTGCCTGTGCAGCCAGGGATCATGGGTTCAAACCCACAGTGGGGCCCTTTGATAGGGCTGTCCACAGCTTTATTTTTATTTACTGTACATATGTCTATGCCGGCAAAACCACCCACAGCTTACTATACCCATTAGGTGCCTCTGAGGGTGCTTGATAGGGCGCCCTATAGACCACCTTATGGTTGCCATCCATATAGGGTGCACTATACATTATCCTGTGTCGCAACATACATGGTGCCCTATAGGGGACATTCAAGGGTGCCTTGGCGAACAATGCACTGTAACATGTGCCTTATGGGCCGCCGTATGTTAACATGCTGGGAGAGTGCGTTTGCTAGTAGTGATAACAAAATAAAATTAAAAAGCCTCCTACAGCACTCCACAACATAATACATACTGCCTCAGCTAGCATTTTTCACTGGGCATTGTGAGGGATTGAACCCCTAATCCCTGCACCATTGGTCAGTGTTCTAACCATTGTGCTGTGGCTCTGTTCCTGGGCTTGTGCATCAGCATGCCGCCTTGTGCCCATCAGTGCGCCGCCTTCTGCCGCCCAAGAGGACCAGTGCGCCGCCTTATGCCGCCCAAGAGGACCAGTGCACCGCCTTCTGCCGCCCAAGAGGACCAGTGCACCGCCTTATGCCTCCCATAAAGAACTGTGCGCCGCCTTATGCCGCCAAAAGGGACTGTGCGCCGCCTTATGCCGTTAAAAATTAATTTGCCTCCTACACCACTTTGACCCATTACAGTTGCTGCCTCAGCTGGCCTTTTTCGTTGCACACAATGGGGGATTGAACCCATGGCCCCTGCACCATTGTTCAGTGTCTTCACCGTTGTACTACGGCTCTGTTGTTTTGTATACTCAGCAGCGTGCCGCTTTGCCTTTCCACGCGCTAATGTCGACCCCCGCACATTAGCGCGACGCGCACACGTCCGGTTGCTTACTACCGTTTTTTTTCTATTTTCTGCCTGAACTGCC
This sequence comes from Ichthyophis bannanicus, assembly GCA_033557465.1. Lineage (NCBI taxonomy): Eukaryota > Metazoa > Chordata > Amphibia > Gymnophiona > Ichthyophiidae > Ichthyophis > Ichthyophis bannanicus. The sequence continues at coordinate 782,731,577 of CM066031.1, read as the reverse complement.
CACTCCTTATATGGCACAGGCACACTACCGCGGCCCCGCACGATAGGAATGTTTAGTAAACATGCCCCAAAGTTTCTAGATGAAATAGAAACATAGAAACATGATGACAGAAAAAGACCACATGGCCTATCTAGTCTGTCCTTCTATATCCAGAAATAAATGACTGCTTCTTGGAGCAGCTGGTTCATGAACCAACCAGAGGGGAAGCCATTTTGGACTTAGTCATTAGTGGAACACCATATCTGGTGCAAGAGATAAGGGTGTTAGGGCCACTTGGCAATAGTGATCATAGCATGATCACATTTGATTTAATTAATGGAGGAGGGATGGTAAGGAAATCCACATTACTACCTTTCAACTTTCGAAAGGGAGATTATGATAGAATGAGGAAAATAGTTAAGTAAAAACTAAAAGGAGCAGTTGCAAAGGTTAAAGACTTACATCAAGCTTGGGTGTTGTTTAAAAATTCTATCTTGGAAGCCCAGACCATCTGTATTCCACACTTTAAGAAAAGTGGAAGGAAGTCCAAAAACCTGCCAACATAGTTTAAAGGTGAGGTCAGGGAGGCTGTAGTTACCAAAAAAGCATCTTTCAGGAAATGGAAAAAAGAGCCAAATGATGAAATCTGGAAACAGCACAAGCACTGGCAAGTTAAATGCAAGGCATTGATAAGGCTGGGAAACAGAGAATTTGAGAAGAAACTTGCTGTGGAAGCAAAAACGCATAATAAAGACTTTTTCAAGTACATTCATAGCAAAAAGCCTGTGAGAGAGTCAGTTGGACCACTAGATGATAAAGGGGCAAAATGTGACAAGGCTATAGCGGAGAGACTGAATGAATTCTTTGCTTCGGTCTTTACTGAGGAAGATGTAGGGATGTTACCCGTGACTGAAGTGATATTTAAAGGTAAGACTGCGGAAGAATTGAAAGAAATATCACTATACCCGGAAGATGTATTACAACTATTTGATAAACTGAAGAGTAGCAAATCACCTGGACCGAATGGTATACATCCAAGGGTGTTGAAAGAACTGAAATAGGAGATTGCAGACCTGCTATTAGTAATCTGTGAAATATCACTAAAATCATCTGCAATACTTGAAGACTGGAGGATTGCCAATGTAAGGCCTATTTTTAAAAAGGCGCCAGTACTGGAATAAAATGGTAGAAACCATCATAAAGAATAAAATTACTCAACATGTAGATAGTCATGGCTTAATGGGAGACAGCCAACATGGCTTTAGACAAGCAAGATTTTGTCTTACTAATTTGTTATGTTTTTTTGAAGGTGTGATTAAACAGGTAGACAAAGGTGAGTTGGTTGATTTAGTGTATCTGGACTTTCAGAAAGCCTTTGACAATTTATTTACATTCTTTTATATACTGTGCTATTCTGCGTCAGTGCGGTTTACATTGAACTAATTGAAATTACATTGAACAGGGCATTATAACTTGAAGATAAATATTTTACAGGGAACATGGGCTATGGAGAGTTAAGTGGCTTGCCCAAGACCACAAGGAGCTCCTGTGGGACTAGAAACCCCAGTCTTTCTGGCCCAAGGTTGCTGTTCTCTAGTGGGATTTGAACCCCTGACTTTCTGGCCTGAAGTACCTTGCCCCAACCACTAGGCCACTCCTCCACAAGGTCCCTCATCAGAGACTCTTGGCAAAACTAAATAGTCATGGGATAGGAGGTAGTGTACTATTGTGGATCAGGAATTGGTTAAAAGATAGAAAGCAGAGGGTAGGGCTAAATGGCCAATTTTCCCAATGGAAAAAGGTGAATAGTGGAGTATCCCAGGGATCTGTGCTGGGTCTGCTGCTTTTTGATATATTCGTAAATGACCTGGAAAAAGGAATAACGAGTGAGGTATCAAATTTGCAGATGACACAGAACTATTTAAAGTTGTTAAAACCCAAGAGGATTGTGGAAAATTGCAAGAGGATCTTGATAAATTGGAAGACTGGGCATCCAAATGGCAGATGAAATTTAATGTAGACAAGTGCAAAGCTATGCACCTAGGAAAGAACAACCCAAACTATGGTTACACAATGCAAGGTTCCACACTGGGAACCACCACCCAGGAAAAAGATTTAGATGTCATCGCAGATAACATGTTAAAACTCTCCACCCAGTGTGCAGCGACGGCCAAGAGAGCAAATAGAATGTTAGGTATCATAAGGAAAGGAATGGAAAATAAAACAAAGGATATTATAATGTCTCTGTATCATTCCATGGTGCGACTGCACCTTGAATATTGTATGCAATTCTGGTCCCTGTATCTTAAAAAGGATATAGGGTTATTAGAAAAGGTACAGAGAAGAGCCACCAAATGGTAAAGGGGATGGAAGGATACTCCTATGAAGAGAGGCTAAAAGGGTTAGGGCTCTTCGACCTGGAAAAGAGGCGACTGAGGGGAGATATGATAGAGGTCTATAAATTAATGAATGGAGTGTAACGGGTAAACGTAGATCGGTTGTTTACATCATCAGAATATAAAAAGACTAGGTGACAAGCAATGAGGCTACAGGGTATCCTATTTAAGACTAATAAGAGAAAATATTTTTTCACTCAACGTGTAATCAAACTCTGGAATTTGTTACCGGAGGATCTGGTAAAAGCTGTTAGTGTAGCTGGGTTTAAAAAAGGTTTGGATAAGTTCCTGGAAGAAAGGTCTATAAACCATTATTAAGAGAGATCCTGAATATCACTGCTTGACCCAATACAAGCATTGAGGAGCCTGTGTCTTTTGGGGAAACTGCTAGGTACTTATGATCTAGATTGGCCACTGTTGGAGACAGGATACACTGGTCAACATTGAAATCATTACTGACTTTAAAAGGCCCTAATCTGTAGTATCTTGGTGAGCTGAACACGAATATAACATTAAAAAAATTTTATTGCTTCTCGTTTTGAAGATATTGCATGTAGTTCATTTTTGACGTTTCACCGTGTAAATTTATCCAGTAGGACATCAACAACATCCCAAATAAGCCTTGAATGATGTAATATTGTGTCACATTGCATAATACCAGCATTCACACATCATCCAGAGTTGATTGCATCATTTTCTGATGCAATGCAATACTACTGCCAGACGGCTGCTGAAGCCATCTGATGTCAGCAGTGTACTATACGCAGTTGGAAAGGTTCAGCATTTAAAATATTTTAAAATATTCCCCTACAATGTAAACACCAAACATTATCCTTTCTCAGTACACCTCATATGTATATAGTGTACCCTTTTTCCAAGTTGCATTTCCTGTTTAATGTAATGGCCAGACATATTTAAGTTGTCGGATGTTTCTGTTCCATGTGAACCGCGCTGATTGCAAATAGTGCGGTATATAAGAAATATAAATAAATAAATAAAATAAATAAATTTCAGACTGTGTGCGAGACTGTTTAAGCTACTGTTACATGTAACGTTTATTAATCATATAATTTTAGCCATTTAGGTATAATATAGAACAATAATGCCACAAAAGTGCGTTAATACCGTGGACAATTTCTGCTACATTGGTGGGGAAGTGACATTTGAAAGCGAGAAGAAAAGTATCACTTCTCAACTGAAGAAGGCATATCATCTTTACTTCTGATGCAAGATTGGTGACCAAGATAAGCCTTGGGCCCCGCATATATGGAAACATAGAAACATAGAAATATGACGACAGAAAAAGACCACATGGCCTATCTAGTCTGTCCTTCCATAACAACTACAACAGTCCCCTTTTTACCTTTAGAGATCCTCTGTTTGTCCCATGCTTTTTTGAATTCAGTTACTGTCCTCATCTCAGAGCTACGAGGGGACATGGGATGAGGGTGAAGGGAGATAGATTCAGGAGCAATATATGTGGAAATATTTCTTTACGGAAAGAGTAGTGGATCCGTGGAATAGTCTCCCAGTGGAGGTGGTAGAGATGAGGACAGTAACTGAATTCAAAAAAGCATGGGACAAACACAGAGGATCTCTAAAGGTAAAAAGGGGACTGTTGTAGTTGTTATGGAAGGTCAGACTAGATAGGCCATGTGGTCTTTTTGTGACAGACTAGATAGGACAGACTAGATAGGCCATGTAGTGACGAAAAATAACAATACAGGACTCTTTCGAGGCCCTGTAATTGGAATGAGTACACTTTAAATCCTTTAACGAGGATCCATTGGAGGGCAAGTCTGGTGCCAGCAGCTGCGGTAATTCCAGCTCCAATAGCGTATATTAAAGTTGCTGCAGTTAAAAAGCTCGTAGTTGGATCTTGGGATCGAGCTGGCGGTCCGCCGCGAGGCGAGTTACCGCCTCTCCCAGCTCCTGCCTCTCGGAACCTCCCCGATGCTCTTGACTGAGTGTCCCGGGGGCCCGAAGAGTTTACTTTGAAAAATATATGCTGCGCTACATGTACAACACAGCTTTCACAGTGGTTGAATTGCAAAAGACCATCAATGCCGTTTGCAGTCCCCATGGTGTGGAGAGAGCCAAGTAACCACATAAATGACTGTTACTTCTGCTTGGTTCCTCCTCTTTCCAGCGGAATAACGAAGCAAAAGAAGTCGTGCATAGTCTACCCAAATATTCTGTCTGCATTGAGACCAGTTCCACATGGTGAAGGACTTCCTATTCCACAACCTCCATCAGAATATTCTCTTGATTCATCTGATGAGGACAAGGGTGAGCCGACCTGTTCTTCTCCTGGTCCGTCAGCATGCAGTGACCCAGATTTTCACTGGGATGCATTATCAACTCCACACAGAATAACACAGGAAGAAATAAATGACCTGGTTCATGATTTGGACTTATCCAAGAACGAGGCAGAATTGCTAGGATCAAGACTCCAACAATGGAATCTTCTAGAAGATGTCAATATTACTTCATATCGAAAATGCCACCAGCAGTTGGAGCCTTTCTTCAGAAAGGAAAGTAATCTGGTATTCTGTTCCGATATTGAAAGCCTCATGAATGCCTTAAAAATCAGTCATGACCCACAAGACTGGAGACTATATAGACTCTTCAAAACTGAGTTTAAGGCTGTGCTTTTGAACAATGGAAACCGTCTTCCATCTATTCCAGTAGTGCATGCCGTCCACATAAAAGAGACATACGACAACTTAAAGCATCTACTGACTTCCATTAACTATAACAAGTACAGCTGGCACCTCTGTGGTGACTTGAAGGTAGTTGCCCTTTTAATGGGACTGCAGCAGGGATATATAAAATACATGTGTTTCTTATGTGAGTGGGATAGCTGAGCAAGGGATTGGCACTACTTGCAGAAAGAATGGAATCGCAGACAAAATGTAACAGTTGGAGAGAAGAATATCCAGCACCCAGCTCTGGTTGAGGCTCACAAAATCCTGCTACCACCCCTTCACATCAAACTAGGTTTGATGAAAAACTTTGTGAAAGCCATGGAGCGCACTTCGCCAGCTTTCTGATACCTGCATGAAAAATTCCCTCGACTCAGCGAAGCAAAGATTAAAGAGGGAGTTTTTGTGGGTCCTCATATTTGAGAGCTCTTCAAAGATGACCGGTTCAACAACTTGCTGCAGGGTGATGTGAAACAAGCATGGAATGCTTTTCACCTAGTGTCAACAAACTTTCTCAGGAATGTTAGGGCAGAAAACTACAAGGAGCTAGTAGAAGACATGCTGATGCAGTATCAGAAACCTGGCTGCATTATGTCTCTAAAGATCCATTTCCTTGATTCCCATCTCGATTTCTTTCCTGACAACTGTGGTATGGTTAGTGATGAACAGGGCGAATGTTTTCACCAGGATATCGCAACGATGGAGCAAAGATACCAGGGAAAATGGTCCACTACAATGCTGGCTGACTACAAGCATTGTGGAACTTGTGTCTCTTGGGGAAACTGCTAGGTACATATGACCTAGATTGGCCACTGTTGGAAACAGAATACTGGGCTTTATGGACCTTGGTCTGACCCAGTATGGCATATCTTATGTTCTTATGTTCTTATACTGCTGGACACTCCCCAGAGAAGCTCCTGAACAGCTGTACAAGAGACAGGCGAAAAAATCTAAGAAGTATTCTATGACTTGTTTTTTTTACAGGTATTAACCGAAGGCCTATTATATTTACTATTGACATGCATTTTGTGATGTAAACATTAATTCTTGTAGATTGCAAAAAAATCTAGAGCCAACTTTTCACCGGGTCAAAGCGGTGGAACATACAATAATCAATTACAAGGGTTTGGGGCCGTCACCTGGTGGCCAACAATAATGATAGTTAACAATTAATTGGGACGTAGACATAGACATTGTGTTATGGTTACATATGACATATGTTCAGGGGGACGAAATATGGTGGTTGGGAGGGAGTCAGTGGTGGGTGCTTGTCTCTGGTCCGAGGAATTCTTGGAATAGTGCAGTTTTAAGTTGTTTCCTGAAGGATAAGAGGTCTGTGTTGCCTCTGATGTGATTTGGTAGAGAGTTCCAGAGGGATGGTGCATATAGTTTGAAGGCTCTGTTGCAGGTCTGTTGATTGTATTTTGTTCTTTTGTGTGGGATGGTGAGGGAGTTATTGGTGGTTTGTCTGGTTGTTCTGTTGTGGGCTGGCTTATTATAACTTGGAGATAACTATTTTACAGGGAATATGGGCTATGGAGGGTTAAGTGGCTTGCCCAAGACCACAAGGAGCACCTGTGGGACTAGAAACCCCAGTCCTTCTGGCCCAAGGTTGCTGTCCTCTAGTGGGATTTGAACCTCCGACCTTCCGGCCTGAAGTACCTTGCCCCAACCACTAGGCCACTCCACTCCACTCTTATCCATTGCTCTTCTTACTCTTTATGTCAGATTCGTGCTGTCCGCCCTTTCTTATCTCTTCTCTCTCTAACTACATTTCTCCTCTCCCTGGTCATCACACAGATTGATTATTGTTAATATCATTCTCTCTCCAGTCTCCCCCAATACCAACGGCAGCGTCTCCAACTTCTCCAAAGTACTGCAGCCTGAATTCTTACCTATGCTTCCCAATCAGACCACATCACCCCTCTACTCATACACCTCCAATGGCTCTCCATCAAATACAGGATCCAATTCAAGATACTCACCCTGGTCCATATAGCCATTCATACCTGCACCCCACAATATCTCTCGGACCTTGTCCACCTCCACACTCCTCACTGTCTCCTGTGATCCATTCATTCTAACAATCGGTTCCTTCCCTCTGCTTCACAGGCCCACTTAGAGATCACACGCATCTCTGTTTTTTTTTTCCTCGGTTCCGCACTGTGGAACTACCTCCCACCTGTCCTACATCTTGAGTTCTCTTTCCAGGAATTCAAAGCTATGCTGAAAACCCATCTTTTCCACAACGCCTTTGACCCCACCCCCCTAAGGCTTAATACTACCCCCTTTTTCCCTCCTGTCCCCTCAAGTATGATTGCCTCTCTCTTTTCCTCTCAGTTATTGGCATTTTTCCCTCTCTCTGATTTCGCAACAAATTTTACTAGTGTTGTAAACCACTCTGATACTTCAGTTTTGGGTGGTATATCAAATGATGGAATAAAGATAAAGAATAAACATCCCTTCCCAACCTAGTTAAATGTCCCATTGCTAACCAGTTAGTGACGGGGTGTTCTGGGCCAGAGAAGGGGCAACAACAGTAACTAGTCCATCAGTGGCTAACCAGCTAGATAAAATGTTTAATTAGGACAGATGAAAAGATGTCCTAACTTTAGGCAGTTTTGCAATCCAGTTAGCAGCTAAATATTGCTGCTGACTGGATTGCAAACAGCATTCCAGGTAAACTAGATATTCAGTGCCGATCGCTGGATATGGCCTGGCACTGAATATCTGGGCTGAAATTAAAGCGATGACGACCAGCTGCTTTAACAGTGCTGGCTGCCATCAATGAATATGCACCCCTCCCCCCTCCCTTAGCTTTTATTCTGTACCACTGGGCATTATTGTACAGATCTCTTTCTTCCATTATAGCATTCCTGAGCCTGATTTCATATAATATACCAGAAGACTTGTTTCCAGTCCCTGCGAGATTGATGGTATTTTAGAACACGATTGATGTGCAGATGACCATGGCAATTTAGTTCTACAACTTGGTTTTAGCTGCCATGAATGTCTTTCTGGATTGTTTGCAGAAGAGGATAGGGCAGTTCTCCAAGATCTCCACAATCAAGCTCTTCTCTTCCACACTCCTCATAAGAACATAAGATATGCCATACTGGGTCAGACCAAGGTCCATCAAGCCCAGTATCCTGTTTCCAACAGTTGGCCAATCTAGGTCATACGTACCTAGCAGTTTCCCCAAAAGACTCAGGTTCTGCAATGCTTGTACTAGGTCAAGCATTGATATCCTGGGTCCCTTCTTAATAATGGTTTATGGACCTTTCCTCCAGAAACTTGTCCAAACCTTTTTTAAACCCAGCTACACTAACAGCCTTTACTACATCCTCCGGTAACAAATTCCAGAGTTTGATTACATGTTGAGTGAAAAAATATTTTCTCTTATTAGTCTTAGATAGTTTACCCTGTAGCTTCATTACATGTCCCCTAGTCTTTCTATATTCTGATAACGTAAACAATCAATCTACGTTTACCCGTTCCACTCCGTTCATTAATTTATAGACCTCTATCATATCTCCCCTCAGCCGTCTCTTTTCCAGGTTGAAGAGTCCTAACCCTTTTAGCCTCTCTTCATAGGAGTATCCTTCCATCCCCTTTACCATTTTGCTGGCTCTTCTCTGAAACTTTTCTAATAACGCTATATCCTTTTTAAGATACGGCAACCAGAATTGCACACAATATTCAAGGTGCGGTCTCACCATGGAACAATATGGGGGCATTATAATATCTTTTGTTTTATTTTCCATTCCTTTCTTTATGATATCTAGCATTCTTTTTGCTCTCTTGGCCGCCGCTGCACACTGGGCCGAGGGTTTTAACATGTTATCCATAATGACGCCTAAATCTTTTTCCTGGGTGGTAGTTCCTAAAGTGGAACCTTGCATTGTGCAACCATATTTTGGGTTGTTGTTCCCTAGGTGCATAACTTTGCACTTGTCCACATTAAATTTCATCTGCCATTTTGATGCCCAGTCTTCCAGTTTATCAAGATCCTCTTGCAATTTTCCACAATCCTCTTTGATTTTAACAACTTTGCTCTGCCCTTCCTCTTCCTCCATCTCCCCTTCCTCTTCTCAGCCCTCTCCTTAGAATGCTGAAGGGAGGAGAGTAAGATAGTCTCTGTCTTCCTCTCTTGCTTCTCTTCTCTATCTCAACACTTGCATTCCTTCCATACACACTCAGCACTTGACAAACTCCTCCCCATCTCTCTCTCCCAGAACAAATCAGTCCTTCACAAATGAGTCTAGCAGCTCTTTACTCTTTCTTTATAGTACTGGCAGTCAGATACTACCAATGCCCGGATCTTACAATTTTCGGAAGAAGTGAAGTTTCCCATAATATTTTATGGATTTTGCAAGGCCAAAATTCTGTAAAGCACTGATGTTTACCAACTAATAGAGACTTAACCCCCTTTTACTAAAGTCCGCTAAGGATTCACAATTAACGCGCCAAATATATGCACATTACTTGCAAAGCCTGTGCTATCTGTCGGGGGTGTGACCAGCATGTTCCCGGCAGCTAACACACGATAGGTTCACCTAACGTGCACTCCATCAAGGTGGGTTCACTTAACAACTCCTATAAAGGAGTCATTAGGTGAACCGAAATTCAGAGCAGCCTTGCCGCTGAGCATGTACTAATTTGTCCTGGCGCTAGCAGTAATGCTGTCTCCACACCCACTCTCCGCCCATTCCCTGTCCCATCCCATGACTGCCAACTAACATGCGTGTTACAGTGCAGTGGCAGACGTGTTCATGCATTAGCATTCCCGACTGCCACTTGCTGTGTATTAAACACACATTAACCAGCTAATAAGCTTTAGTACAAGAGGTCTGTAGCATGTGGTAACTATGATACTACACAGTAACAGGATCAAAATATTGCATGGTTTTTCTTTTTTGCATCTCATTGGGTTGTAGGTAGCAATTTCTGCCATTTTCTCACATGATAATTTTGGTAAGTTGTATCTGGTAACCTACTAAATTACCTAATTGTAAGCTTTTCTGTTTCTTTTTTATTTATGCAATTTCAAAAAAACTACAAGCAAAACACACTTGATATGAAAAGTGGGTTGTCTACAATGACAAAGGAAAATAAGCAAAATCAACATTGTGATATGCAAGAAGATATATACTATAAAGATTTCCCATCCACAAGCCCACAAGAAGCTTATCTGTTTCTAAGTCTAATTTGAAATGTGTTACTACAGAGGCTAATCTGGAGAGCAGGTAAGAATTCTCTTCACAAAATGATCAGTGCTTTCACCTAGGAGAAATTGAAAAGAAGAGTGCAAAATGTTTTTCATGTCTTTGATGACCACTTAAGCTACACTACATATCCCCAAGCTTGCTGCTTTGTCAGTACAAGAGTTATTCATCTCATATCTGTTAAACTGAGATGACAGACTAGATGAATTCATACCTTAATCAAGCAGTGAGAGGCTGAAGTACCGAATACATTAAAATCTCAATTGACGTTTTGTAGCAAATGTTCTCATTTCCACAGAGTACCAATTCTCCAAACTGAAGTATCATTAAATACCAAAATGCATATGATTATCACTATTGCAAAATTGTCATTTCCTTTAAGCTGCATTTATTTTTCAGAAAGTACGCTTTCATTATTAATAGAAATGACATTGTCTTAAACATTTCTTAATTCCACGTAGAATCTACAGTAAATGAAATATTTTAAAAGTTCAGTTTGTGGAGTTTAACCAGAATTATTTCCAACTTACCTTGCTGCTGATATGAGGAGGAGTTGAGCAGAAGCAAAGAATAGGAGGCCTTTTTACTAAAGTGCAGTACAATTTTGCAGTTATTGTGTTTTTAGCAAAACAATTGAACACACAGTAACTGCAAAACCTCAGTGCTGTTGATGGTATGCCTGTCTTCCCACACATATGACACAAAGACAGTACACTCAGCAAGTATTAACTGCATTGCAGATAACGAGGATATGCTTAATTCCACCTATTGAAATAATGAAGCAGATAACACAGAGTAGTGTACGGCAATTCTAAAAGGTGTCGTCCACTTCGATTCCCCACCCATTCCCTCAGGAGCATACTAAGCTGGAAATGCACCCTACACCCCAAAATTCAAGCGAGAACAGGGTATCAACAATGTCAAGAGCAGCAGATAAGTAAAGGATGAGGCTTAAGTAAAAACCCTTGGATTTGGCCAGCTGACATTATGTTCTTCCTCACTTGTGCCGTAACCTGGGATGTCATCCATGTATGCCGCAATATTATAAAGACCTGCATATATTTATCCACTCTTCTCTGAAAAATTTCCTAGGCACAATGAAAGCCAAATGGCCGGTGAGTAAAATGGTGTCTTCTTTCTGGAGTGTTAAAGCTTGTGCACATGGAACTTTTCTGGTCTGGTTTTATTTGTTCTGGCATCGAGAACACTGGAACATTTTGCATCAGCAAGCTTGCTGGTGATAACATCTAGTGTTGACATTTGATAATATTCCCACTTTACTGCTTTGTTTAAATCTCAAGGATAAAGACAAATTCGTGTGTATGACTTTTCTGTCATTACCATTGAATTTGCCCATTCTGTGGGTTCATTAACTTTGATAATTATACCACATTTCTCCATTTTGATGATCTCCTTATCCAAATTCTCTCTCAGTGCCAGTGGAACTCTGAGGTGCATGCACAGTGGGAATTACTGTTTCAACAATCTTGATTCTATAATCTTCTGGAAATTGCCCTAAACCCTAAAACACACCTATATATTCTGTTAATAATTCAGGGCGGTCACCTTCAGCTGACATTGTGTTTCAAGCATTGGACATTGAGAAAATAAACTGGATTAGTTTCAAATCAAGATAAGCTCTGAACCCCAACACTGGGTTGGTGACAGCCTTTACAACGTAGAAGCCCGACTTTGTTGCATTTGTATTTACATCCAGAGTGCACACAACATTCACATCAAATTATTCACCTCCATATCCATAAAGTCTGCAGTTTCTAGATTTCACTAGTTCTGGGAACTTTCTTGGTTAAAATATCTTTAAAGGTATCACATTTACTTGCACCCCTGTGTCCAGCTTAAACTTTATTAGCAGTGGAGAAAAACTCAAAGCAACATGGTCAGCTCATCATTTCTTGATAGCATTTATAAAAATTAGAGTATCTGCAGATACTAGTAACAATTTATATAAGCGTACAAGATATGCACATTTATATAAGAGTACAAGATAATCACACCACATTTTGATTACTGCAACTTAATTCTCCATGGAGTTCCAAAATGTACGACCCAAACCTTACAACTAGCCCAAAACGCAGCAGCCTGACTAATCACAAGATCCAGCAAACAAGATCCCATACTCGAATCACTTCATTGGCTCCCCATCAGTTCTCAAATAAAATATAAAGCCATAATGATGGCATTCAAAATCCAATACAACCAATCCGCCGGCTGCCTGAAAAGCATAATCAGAAGAACCCCTGACAACAGATCAAGGAGTACTCAGCACCAAAACTCCCTTGCAAGCACTACATCACACACAGGCATCTATCAGAACACCCTACGCAGAGTATTCAAATTCTAGATCCCCTCACTATGGAACTCTCTCCCTCGCCTCCTGAGATCCACCAAAGACACCTCCGACTTCAGGAAACTCCTGAAGGCTCACTTATTCACCGAACATTTCTACAACCTTCCAACTGTATAATATACTGTCTATAACTCCGAAAGACCAGAAATCTCCAGCACCTGCAGAGATTAAACTCCATGTAAATAGTTAAATTGTTAAACGTAAACACTGTTAGCATGCTTTGTACATAGTTCTGATGAAACGTTTTATGTAAACAAAGTTCTGTTCTATGTAAACCGCCTTGAGAACCTGAAAGGCGGTATATAAAAATGTTAAATAAATAAAATGTCATATTGGATCAGACCAAGGGTCCATGAAGCCCAGTATCCTGTTTCCAAAAGCAGCCAATCCAGGTCACAAAGTACCTGTCAGGTTCCCATAAAGGTATACAAATTCCATCCTGCTTATTCCGGGGTAAGCCATGGATTTCCCTAGTCCTCTTTATTAATAGTTTATGGATTTTTCATACAGGAACTTGTCCAAACCTTTTAAACCTAAGTACACTAGCAGAGTTTACTGCATCTTCCAGCAATGACTTCCAGAGTTTGCGTTGAGTGAATTTATTTTCTTAGATTAGTCTTAAATGTGCTACATTGTAGCTTTAATGCATGTCCCTTAGTCTTTCTACATTTTGAAAGAGTAAACAACCAATCTACATTTGACTTCATTAATTATTTTATAGATCTCTATCATATCTCCCCTCAACCATCTTTTTTCTAAGTTGAAGAGTCCTAACCTTTTAAGCCTGTCCTTGTAGTGGTATCTTTCCATCCCCTTTTCATTTTGGTGGCTCTTCTCTGTACCTTTTCTAATTCGGTTATATCCTTTTTAAGAGATGGTGACCAGAATTGCACACAATGATCAAGATGCTATCATACCATGAAGCGATACAGAAGCATTATAATATCTTTTGTTTTATTTTCCATTCCTTTTCTTATGATTCCTAGCATTATATTTGCTTTCTTGGCTGCTGCTGCACATTGGCAGAGGGTTTCAATGTATTTTCTATGATTATGCCTAGATCCTTTCCCTGGGTGGTGGTTCCTAATTTGGAACATTGCATTGTGTAACCGTAGTTTGGGTTGTTCTTCCCTAACAGCCCCATTCCAAGTGGGGCATGTCCAGGCTGTCAGTCTGCCCAAAACCTGGACGGACCAATTGTGTACCCAATTCTGCACCCGTGGGAGCTAGACATTCCCACAGGTGCAGAAGGGCCCTGATCCCACAGCACTGGACCCCATCAGAATCCCCGGCTAGCCCTCCCTATGCTCCTGCTGGAGCTCCAGTGCCATGGCATCTCATTGCCATGGCACCAGGATGCCATGCAGGAGCTCGCACAGCCCACCACCAATGTTCCCGCTAAGCTGCGCTGGGTCCTCCGCCAACATTCCTGCCGGGGGGGAAGGTGTAGAGCGATCGATGCTCTGCACCTCCTCCCACAGGCAGGAATGCCGGCGGAGGACCCGGCGCAGATGAAAGAGAACATTGTGAGAGTGCTGCGGCGTGTGTTAGACCCTTGGGCAGGAATGTTGACGGAGGACCCAGCACAGCTTAGCGGGAACATTGCCCACCACAGAAGCAAATACTATTCCCCCGCCACCTGGCCCTCGGAGGAGCCTGCCAGCACCAGGATTGGGCAGAGGAGGCCTACCTGCCATGACTTGTGTACTGCAGGGGGAATTCCAGGCCCAATCGTCATCCTTGGGGGACTTATTCCACCTCCAAGGTGGAATAAGTCCCCTTTCCATCTTGGCCTTGCCAGACATACAGGGCCATGATATGAAATGGCCCTATATTCTTGGTGAGTCGGCCCGCCCTCACTTCACCCACCCTTTGCCTCCCCCTCCCACCCCCATCCAGCGCTCCCCCCACAATGGCTCTGTGCGTGCAGGGAGCACTCTGGCCTGAATACATCCAACCAGGATGTCCAACCCTGCTATTTGAGTCTCTGCATCGGGGCCTATGTGCATAACTTTGCATTTGTCCACATTAAATTTCATCTGCCATTTGGATGCCTGATTTCTAAAGTCTTCTTGCAATTTTTCACAATCCTCTTGGAACATAGTAACATAGTATATATGACAGATAAAGACCAGTATGGTCCATCTAATCTGCCCAGTTGTGTTTTAACGACTTTGAATAATTTTGTGTCATCTACAAATTTGATCACTTCACTTGTTATTTACATTTCAAGGTCATTTATGAATATGTTAAAAAGCAGCAGTCTCATCACAGATCTCTGGAGTACCCCACTATTCACCTTTCTCTTCTGAGAAAGTCATTTATTTATTTTATTATTTAGACAGTTTTGTATACCATCTTATCCTTCAATCAAAGCGGTCACAACACAATTGGGGGATACATTTAACATGAGGGGATATGAGACACATACACTAATACTTACAGGGAACATGGGCAATGGATGGTTAAGTGGCTTGCCCAAGACCACAAGGAGCACCTGTGGGACTAGAAACCCCAGTCCTTTCGGCCCAAGGTTGTTGTCCTCTAGTGGGACAGTTGGCCATTTAGCCCTACTCTGTTTTCTCTCTTTTAACCAGTTCCTAATCCACAATAATACATGGCTTCCTATCCCATGAATTTTTAATCTGAGTCCTCTTGGGACTCTATATTGACATTCTACAAACCCTTTGTTTTATACATTTTCACTTCAGCCTAGACAGTCTGGTTTTAGATCCAGTCACAGTACAGAAACAGTAGTGATTTTTCTTAATGAAATTTATTCATCTCTTGACCATGGAAATATAACTCTTGCAATGTCCCTAGATCTCACAGCCACATTTGACACTGTGGATCATTTGATTCTTTTGGCTCATAGCAGCTCTTAGCATTACTGGTTCGGTTCTCAATTGGTTCACTTCCTTTCTCTCCAATCTTTTCTTTCAGGTAGTCACTGTTTATTCTTCATTAACTCCAATACCCCTTCATTGTGGTGTTTCACAGGGATCTTTTCTGTCTCCTATGCTTTTTAACATCTTTCTCAGTCCTCTTGCCATCCTGATTCAGAACCTCAATATTAGTGCTTACTGTTATGCAGACAACATTTTGCTTTTATATCATTTTGATCCTTAACTCCTGATCTTCCCCAGATTAGTCACTCTATTGATCTCATTGCCTCTTGGATCTGTTCTAATAGACTTAAACTTAATCCAAATGTAACTTCTGCTATCTAGTTCACAGGTGGTCTCATTCCCCCAGCCTTCACATCTTTCATCGAACAGTCGCCAAAAGAAGTCACACTAGACACTGATCTGACCTTCATGCAACATGTTAATTCCATTGGGGAAAAGTCTTTCTTCAGTGTCCGTCCTTTCCTTAATTCCTCTTCCTTGACCTCTCTCTTACTGTGCTGTATAATTATGCGTTTGGACTACTGTAACGCTATTTAGGTCAGCCTTCCTCTTTTTACCTTGAAGCAACTAAAATTTTCTTTACCAGCTGTCCCTCTTATTTGTCTTACTATCTGACTTTCCACACCCCACCTCGGACATTAAGTTCTCTGCACAACAACAGACTACATTCCTCCTCCCTTTAAGAATAGTTTAGAGTCTACCCATTGAACGACATTCTTTTACTGTATCCCCAACCTTTCTAATTCCTTGCCATGCTCCCTCCATCTCGAATCATCTTGCCCTATTTTTAAAGGTCATCTCAAAACCCATTTAGTCACTCAGTCCTTTGAGGCCTAGGTTGACGGCGAGAGACCTGCAGATCCCATTCTCTATCACTGAACCGTTTTCTCTGCTTTGCTTTTGCTTTTGCTTTGTCGTTATTTGATGTTCCTTTCACCGCTTTTATTGGTTTCTAGTTTTGTAAACTGCCTTGCCTTTATTAGAAAGGAGGTATATAAAGTTTTTAATAGACATAAACATAAACATCTTGGCAAAATGGTTGCTCATTTTTACATTTATGGCACACTAGATCATTTGCAGGGCAGTTTGGCCAGGCATGTTTGTTCTCACAATGGCCACATGGCTTTTGAGTGTTTTTTGTTTTGTCTGTGTCTCTGTGATGCTACATTTGTTTTAATGTCGTATGCGCTTTATTTGGTCCATGCACATTATCTGCTTCCGTCTTTACTTTAATTGGGTTTCTCACTTCATGAGTTCTTGCAAAGTCAAGTGTTTTGTTTAGACTGAGATCAGTACCCAGATTTAGCAGCTTCTCTTGCACCTTGGGAGAATTTGTGCCAAATGCAATTCTGTCGCAGGTCATGTCCCAGTTCCAGCATATGCACAATCTCTAGCTAACGGTTTCTGGTCTTTCACAAATTGTTCTATTGGTTCATTTTTACCCTGCATCCTCTTGTAGAATTTATGTCTTAAAACTTTGGGTTTGCATACCTTTTTCTTTAGCCCATAGTAATAGATAACAGCACTTTCCTTCCTCTTCCTTGGATCTGAGAGATCCCTTGAAGATGAGTTCAGCATGCTGCTGAAAGCTTTTCCTTTCCTCTCGAAGGCTGAGAATGTTCCAGTCCATGCTGTGTAGCTGCAGGCCTGCAAATGCCATGATCAGTAGGAAAAGCTGTGGGCTGTTTGGTGGCAGATATATGTCCAAGGAATGGAAATTTCTTCAGTTTCTGATACCATGTAAACTTTTACATGTTTGGTGTGTGGGTCTGTGAAGTAATATTAAGGATCACTCAAGAAATATATGTGCTCAAAGCTCATTGTACTGAAAAGCAGAACTACAGATAGCAAAAGTGGTTCCTTCCAACAAGACTTAGAACTCTAGTTAGCTACATTAACTATAGAAATACCTAGTGTCTATCACAATATAATACAGGTGCAAGGATATTAGACACGCGAAGAGAGCATCGGCTTTATATTCTCCCTTACACCCCCCTCCCAATTAACTTTCAAGTTCCTAGGCTCCTTCCTCTGAGATTTTCATAATTAAACTCAATAATGATCATCTCATCACTCCTTCCAGAACAATCTTGTAAACATGCATAATTGGATATCATACTTTTAAATAACTTTTGTGATTTGCTTATAGGATCAGAAAAAAGAGCACACATTCTCATAGAAACAAACACACATACAATCAAGGTGCAAACAGCAGAAACCTTTCTTTGTCGTACACAACATGGATCGTGTTTCGGCTCTGGCCTTCATTAGGGGTATGACCTCAGGGGTAAATAACATGATAAAATAATTAATGAAAATTGCACCAAAAAGTCATACATCACATATAGATGATAAAAACATATAAAGTAAATAAAATATAAATTTTAAAAAAGGCAAAGATCATATGACATAAATAAGTATAAAAATGACTACAAACCATGTATAGCTAATAAAATCTAAATCACGAAGAGTTAAAATTATATGACATTGGAGGACAAGAGAATGTAAACTATAAATGTTTCACAGGTTATAATTAGCATGTGTGTGTAAGAGAGTGATCTTATGCACAAAATACACCTTAAGATTGAATTAAGAGGATAAATAGAAAACAAGAGTACCATGTAGAAAACTATTAAATCACCAACTTGTAAACAATAATAATAAATAATGTGTTGGGTGATGGACAGGGAAGGACTGGGGGGGGGGGAGAGGAAAGGGAGGGGAGAGAAAGGAGGGGAAGTGCGAAGAAAGGGAATGGTGTAAATGGGATAGTAAGTCAACCAATCAGTTAAAATATCAGTTAAAAAAGACACATGATAAGAATAGTGGTAAAAACAATAAATACTAATACAAAAGAAAACATATAAAAATTATACACAAAAACAGAATGCTCATAGGAGGGATGAAATATGAGAGGGGGAAGGGAGAGAGAAAGGGGAAGAAGGGGGAGGAAAAGGGGAGAGGAAGGGGGTGGGAAGAAGGATTAGTATATCAGACAAGTAAATAATGTAGACTGGCACAAAGAATAATTGTACAAATATGCAAACACTCAAGGTAAAATGATATAAATACAGCAGGCAGTAAAATATAAAAGTATAAAATTATGGAGTATATTGTGAGCCTTGAGGACCAACATATAGAAACAGGCACATAATAAAAAAGGCGGCATAATATAAAACAAGGAAAATATCCGAGGCCGCTGGACCCGGGTCCTGAGGTTGGCAGTAACCGGGTTCCCGGGGCCCGGACCGCTGCCAGGCGTCTTGGGCGGGGGTGGGGGGGAGTGAGAGCTTCGAGGCAATGTTCAAATCGCCCCATGTCAGCCGCATGGGGCGATTCCATTGGCAGCGAGGGTCAGGGAGGCGGGACCAGCAGAGCGGGAAGGAGACCGTTGAAGCATGGTCTTCCTTCCTCCTGCCTGCTGCCCTGGGCGCTGGTGAGGTGTGTGACAGGGTCTTTCTCCTTGAAGGTTGGTACGGTAGGGGATGTGTGGTTGGGACCGGTAACGTTGGGTGGCTGCGGGGCAAAAAAGTTAGTGAGAAGGGTTTTTTGTAGCAGCAGGTAGTAGTGGTTGGCTGGTTGGGGGGGGCGAATAAAAAAAAAAGTGTGTTAGGTGGGGGTGGGAAGGAATTGGTGAGTCCTGCGGGCATTTGGTGCTAAGGCTGTTATTTTCAGGGGGAGAGGGTCCCGTGCAAGATTTTGGTGGCAGGGGATTGAGTGAAAGGGGAGGGGTGGCCTAATGGTTGGGTCAAGTTACCTCAAGTCTAAAGGCCAGTGGTTCAATTCTTGCTCAGGGACTGCAACTGCTGGTCAGAGGAATTGGGGTCTCTAGGTACTCATTGTGGACTTGGGCAAGCCACTTAATCTCTTTTGCCTCGATACACATGTAGATTGTGAGCTCCTTGCGGACAAGGGACTATATACACAGTACATGATTGTAAACTGCCTAGATTGCATTGCTTTGGGGAAGTGGGGAGTTGGGAACTCTAGTATTTCAAGGAGGGAGAAGGCTGGTGTTGGAACATGGTGAGGACTCCGAAGGGGCAGGGAGACGGCGCGGGGGCTCAGGGTCGTGGTCTTGGGGAAAAAGAAGTTGCCTACGGGGTGCAGTGCTGCGGGGATGCTCGGATGCAGCGTCCTCCGAGGCGTTGCAGGTCAGGGGTTTGGGTGAGGTAAGGTGCCGCGGTAGGGGGAGTGTGAAGGTCACATAGCGGGAGGCCCGGGCGGGGTTTAAGGTCACCTGGTGGGGTGCGGGTTCCTCTGTGGAGGCTATAAGATTGGAGGAAGGTAGTCTGACCCAACAGGGGGAGGCGGGTCAGGGTATGAAGGGATGGATAGTGCTGGGTATATGCTGGGGATAGGGGTGCTGGGATATGAGGGGGGGGACTGGGGATTCGTTTGAAGTTGCAGAAGGGCATAGCGTGGAGATGGAGGGGTTTGATGCATTAGGGGTTTGGTTTCCTACGCCCTTTCCTATGCCCATGTCGTCCTGGCAAACGTTTTCAGCATCCAATTTTTACTGGTGTTCCTGGGCATTGGTCTTTTGGAGTTGGACAGAGCGGGGCCATGGGGGTTATGGGTGGGGAGAATGGCCAGGAGCAGGGTTTAGTGGTGATGGGACCTCGCCTGTGAGGGGCGTGGACAGATGGGATGCTGAGGGTCTGCGTTCTTCAGCATGGAACTGGGGAGGTGGGGAAGGTAGGGTGGTTAGTGCATCTGGGGCCACTGCTGCTGGTGTTTGTCCTTCTCTTTCCGTGCAGGTTCAGGGGAGTGCCAGTGCAAGGGCTAGTATGTCTGACCCTGCCCGGGCCAGCGGAGCGGCTTCGATGGTACAGACGATGGTGCAGTCCATTCCTGTCGACAGATCGCAGACCACGAGCAAGCGGGCATCGTTTAATTCAGAAGCTGGTCAGTATGCAAGGGGAGAAGATGGCAGGGGCGTGGGGTTCCTCCTTCTGGGGCCGGGGTCACAGCTGGCCGTAAGGCCAAGGCAAAGCATAGACATGGGCATCATTGCTGGCGTGATTCATCTTTGTCGTCAACGTCGACTTCGTTCAGGGCTTCTTCTGTAGGCAGCGACAGGCAAAAAGGGGGAGGGAGCCGCTCCTATTGTGGTCCGTTGTGCAGAGCTTTGGGAAGGGGTACCGCGGAAGTTGAGGCACCAGATTAGAAGGTGTTGATATATTGATATATTGCGCCTTTTGGAGGGGAGGAAACGTTCTGGAGAGAGCAGAAAGAAGCGAAAAAAGGAAGAAAAAGCAGGCAGGGTGTGGAAGGTTTCCCGCAAAACCCTAAATTGGACACGGGCATTTTTAAGGTTAGCGAGTGTGTGGGGGGCATTACATCCCAGGCCAATATGGTGCTTTGCTAGCATATGCGGATGCTATATTGGCGGCATCTCAGGCTCACGAGGGTTGGGCATGGTTAAATTACGATGAGGAATTTCGGGACATGATGGAAGAAAACGCTCAGTTGTCATGGGGGGCGAAGGACATCAAGTTGTGGCTTACTCAAATGTCCTCTAAGAAAGGGTCAGGGGGTATGGGGGGAAGTGGGCCCCGGGCAGGATTGCAAGTGCCAATTGCAGGTCCTCGGTCCTTTCGGGTACCAGTGGGACCCACTGGGCCGTCGAAGGGAGGGCCTGGAGGGGGAGACTTGTGTTGGTGTTTTAACAAGTCCTCCTGTTCTTTCCTGGACTGTAAGTTTAGACATGCCTGTTCCCTCTTTGGGGGCAGACATGCAGCCATAAAGTATAGTCGAAAGGTGGTGACAGGGGCTGTAGCGGGGGGTAAGTGAGGAGTCGAGTCCGGTATTGGCTCCTACTCCTTTAAAGGTTGAAGCTTTGCGTCCTTGGCTGCTTCGTTTTGGGGGGACTCAGCAGGGTAAGGCTTGGAGGGTGATCTTGTTAGGTTTCTTACAAGGTTTTCGCATTCCATTTCAAGGTTCTGGTGGCGGATGCGGGGTCAAGAATTCCAGCTCAGTAAGGATTTTGGTTGACATAGTCCACAAGAAAATCCAGGCGGAATGTGCTCTGGGCAGAATAGCTGGTCCTTTTGATGAACCCCCATTTTCGCCTTTTATTGTTTCTCCAATGGGAGTGGTCCCAAAAAAGGAACCGGGTCGATTTAGGTTAATGCATAATTTGTCATTCCTGCCTGGGAATTCAGTTAATGATCATATTCCTCATGAGTTATGCATGGTCCGTTATGCTTCGTTTGACACTGCAGTTGTTTTATTGCATCATTGTGTTGCAGGGGCGCTGATGGCGAAGGTGGATATTGAATCCGCTTTTCGCTTGTTGCCGGTCCACCCGTTGGCATTCCCACTGTTGGGTTTCCAGTTTGGTTCTCATTTCTAGTTCGATAAGTGTATACCAATGGGTTGTGCTATTTCGTGTGCTTATTTTGAGGCCTTTAGTACTTTTTTGCATTGGGTCCTGGGGCAGTGAACAGGGTTTTCCTCCATTGTCCACTACTTGGATGATTTTTTGTTTGTGGGCCCAAGCCAGGTTGAGACTTGTTCCATCTTGCTGGCATCTTTTCAGACGATGGCCAGGGAATTCGGTATCCCCTTAGAAGTTGAAAAGACGGTGGGGCCTGTGTCATGCCTCACCTTTCTGGGGGTAGAGAGAGATTTGGTGGAAATGCTAGTGCGATTGCCGGCACAAAAAGTCGAGTGCCTAAAAGGTTTGGTCTCGGCTGTAGGGTCATCCTCCAAGACTACGGTTAGGGACTTGCAGTCGTTGGTGGGGCATTTTAATTTTGCTTGTTGGGTTATCCCGATGGGGCGACCCTTTGTGCGGCGGCTGTCTCTGGCGATGGCAGGGGCGTGGCGGCCTTATCACCGTATTTGGGTATCTTCCGGAATGCAGGAGGATTTGCGGGTGTGGGACTTGTTCTTATCTGATTTCAACGGTTGCTCTGTATTGTAGTTGCCAGAGGTGTTGAACGCAGATTTGCAGTTGTTTTCTGATGCGGCAGGCAGTTTGGGATTTGGTGTATACTGTCAAGGGGAGTGGTGCGCGGAAGCTTGGCCAGCGGAATGGCGGGTTTCCGGGTTGACTCGTAACATTGCTTTCTTGGAATTTTTACCCATTGTGGTCGCGTTTTGGGTGTGGCCTGAGCGTTTATGGAATAGGAGGGTTGTGTTTTGGAGTGACAATGTGGCTGTGGTGGAAATAATTAATTGGCACTCGCCCAAGTGCCCTCGAGTGGCAGCTTTGATGATAGTTTTCGTGTTGGCCTGCTTATGTCTTAATGTTGCTGCCAGGGCACGTCATGTGCCAGGCATCCAGAATTCAATTGCTGATGCTTTGTCCCATTTTCAATGGTCGCAGTTTTCTCTATTGGCTCTGGGGGCAAAGGAGGCAGCCTCGGTGGTTCCGGATCATCTCTGGCAAATTGGGACCCTGGTGTGACAGAACTGTTGCGTGTGTCGGTGGTGCAGGGGACATGGTCGACATATCAGCGTGGATACTCTAAGGTGCTTGCCTTTTTGATGGGAAAAGGTTGATGCGGTGGGAGAGTTGCTGAGGACATGCTGGGCCTGTTTGTAGTGTGGGCAAAAGGAGAAGGCTGGTCCAGATCGGCAGTCATCTCTGCACTGGCGGGGTTTTCCTTTTTCAGTAAGGCTGCGGGATGGGGCAATCCGCGAGTTTCATTTTTAGTGCAGCGCCTGATGGCAGGTTGGGCCAAGGTGCGTCCCAAGTTGCAAGATTGGTGTCTCCTAGTGTCGCACGAGTTGCTTCTTCAAATTTGGAAGGTGATGCCTGTGGTGGCAGTCTCCAAGTTTGAGTCAGTCTTGTTTCGGGCATTGTTTGTGATTGCATTCTTTGGAGCATTTCGAGTGTGCAAGCTGGTGCCATGGTCAGGGAAGAGAGACGCGTTTGAGGGTTTGTATTTTGAGCACGTGGTTGCGGAGGTGGCGCAAGTGTGCATCTTTCTACCGCAATCAAAAACTGATCAGAGTGGAAGGAGGGGTTGGGTGATACTAAATGCCATTTTCCCATTACCCTCCTGTCCAGTGCATAATTTACATCTTTATTTGCACCGTCAACCAGGGGCAGCGGGCTATTTATTTTTGCATGAGAATGGTAAGCCCGTAATGCAGTTCCAGTTTACTGCTGTGCTTCGTTTGGCTTTGCGCCATCTGGAATGTGACGAGAAGCGATTTGCGTCACATTCTTTTCGGATTGGTGCAGCTACTAGCACTGCGGATGCAGGGCTCGAGGAGGAGGTGATTCAGCGGATTGGTAGGTGGCGCTCGGGTGCTTATGCGGGATATATTTGCCCAGAGGAGTCCTGACGGAAGCAGCTGTTTGGGACTTAGGTGGGATATGTTTTTCCTCGTCATGTTCGACTTCAGTCATGAAGTGGTGGGTGGTCTGTGGAAGGGGATGTGGGGTGGGGGGGGGTGTGGGGAGGGCATTAACGATTTTATTCATTTTGCAGTGTCCAGCTGGTGGCAGTCAGCTTTGTCTAGTTGCAGATGGTTCATACTCAGGAGAGTGGTGGATTGTGGGTCCCTCGTTTGTGCACTGGGCAGAGCGCAGGGCCATGTTGCGCCCTCTTGGATTGCATTTGGGACTGGCGACTTCCAGCATGCGGCTGTTGTGGAGGGGCAAGCGCAGCAAGTGCTGGTGGCAGCTGGTATCGTTTGTGCAGCTGAAGGCCGGACAGCGGCAGCGGCCAGTAGGACTTGTAAGTCATCTGGGCTACAATGACCTATTCAATTGGTCCTGCAGGCAGCTCATTCGGACGGTGCAGTGAGACATCGGACTGTTACGGGAACTGTTGCCTGGAGTCGGTAACCTCTGGTCAGACATCATTCCACGCCCTTCCTGATGGTCTCAGCGTCGGTAGTCCCGAGGCCTCGTTAAGGTCAATAGGCAGATCGGGCGCTGGGTTCAGCAGACTGGCGGGCTTCAAGTGCAACATCCTTGGGAAGAGGTGAACTGTGTGGTCTTATGTCGCACTGATGGCGTACACCTCTCTCCGGTGGGCCAAGATTTGTTGTTGAATGATTGGTAGGAGGCACTGGAAGGGTTGTGTTGGTCACAGCTTTCTTTTAACGGGGGGGGGCACAAGGTTAGATGGGCTACCTTGTGCCGGTGGCGGGGCATCAAGCTAGCACTCACCGAGACGGCAGGGCATATACGGCTGAGGGCACATTGAGGGGAGCAGAGTGCTCCCCAGGGTGGGGCAAGACATCTCAGTTGGGGTCTCTGCCTGGTGTAAGGCAAGTGGAGCCAGCCTTTGCTACTAACATGGCAAGGCGGGCAGTAGGGTGGGGGGCAGGATGATGCACCACTTTGCTAATAATATGGCTGGTGGGGGGGCATTATCCAGAATGGGGTGGTGGGGGGTGGGGGGGTCATGTTGGGTTTTATGAATGTTTTGTTGGCCCGGGTTGTGGGCATGTGTTATAATCTGGTTAAGTAAAGCTGAGATCAAAGGTTGTACCAGAATTTGGTGTGAGTGTATTTTGTGAGAGGAAGAGGGGGTGGAATGAAGTAGTTGAATGGTGTGGGAGTTGGGGTGGTGTTCCTGCCAGACTGGTAGGGAAGGGGCCTCCGGGATACCCTGATTAATATCCAAGGTCGCTGGGCCCGGGTCCCAAGGCCGGTAGTAACCGGGTTCCTGGGGCCCGGATCGCTGCCTGGCGTCTTGCATGGGGATGGGGGGGGGAGTGAGAGCGTCGAGGCGGTGTTAAAATCGCCCCATGTCAGCCACGTGGAACAATTCCATTGACGGCGAGGGTCAGGGAGGCGGGGCCAGAAGAGTGGGAAGGAGACCGTTGAAGCACGGTCTTCCTTCCTCCTGCTGCCCTGGGTGCTGGCGAGGCATGTCCCAGCCCTCCCACTCTTTATGTGGTGGAGTTTTGGGGGTTGTCGCAGCTGGGGGAGGGGGGTGCAAGGGGTATCGAACTAGCGCTTGCCAAGACGGCAGGGCATATATGGCTGAGGGCACATTGAGGGGAGCAGAGTGCTCCCTAGGGTGGGGCAGGACATCTCAGTTGGGGTCTCTGCCTGGTGTAAGGCAAGTGGAGCCAGCCTTTGCTACTAACATGGCAAGGTGGGCGGTAGGGTGGGGGGCAGGATGATGCACCACTTTGCTAATAATATGGCTGGTGGGGGGGGGCATTATCTGGAATGGGGTGGTGGTGGGGGGGGGGTCATGTTGGGTAATTATGAATGTTTTGTTGGCCCGGGTTGTGGGCATGTGTTATAATCTGGTTAAGTAAAGCTGAGATCAAAGGTTGTACCAGAATTCGGTGTGAGCGTATTTTGTGAGAGGAAGAGGGGGTAGGATGAAGTACTTGAATGGTGTGGGAGTTGGGGTGGTGTTCCTGCCGGGCTGGTAGGGAAGGGGCCTCCGGGATATCCTGGTTACTAAAAGACCCTTATAGAAACAATTGTTGGTCTGGGCTGGTGGGAAAACCAAAGCCCACTAATGTGCTGATAGATACATTTGTCCTATAATTAGACCATAAAAAATAAATTAAGTAATAAATAAATAAAACCCACATTTTGGAAAAGAACCATAAAGGGGTGCTCTCATTTTGTATTAGATTGGTCACCACCAACAAAGCAAACTACATAAGTAAGAAAGAAAGAATGAAAGTAGATGCTTACTGCGGGAATGACGCAGAGGATATCTATTCCAATAATCAGTATTGTTGAGAAGCCGGCATTGAAAATATGGCCATATTTAAAAGTACTTTCCTGCCAAAGGCCATTGCCTTGGTGATAAGTAAACAAACATATGGGCTGATGATAGAACTGTGCCGAGATGGGAAAATTAGACTAAGACATAAACATATTCAAGTGCAATAAGCGCCGAGACGGGGAAATGAGGCTGATTCAAGTTTGGACATATACAAGTGCAGTCAACCCAGGCATGCAATCTGCCAGTAATGCACATCATTGGATCGTGCCGGCTGCCGATAGGAAAAAGGGGGGAAGGAGAGAAGGGGGGGTGGAGAAAATTGGAAAAAAAAGTATGATTGAAGGTGTTGCCAGACGAAACTAAGAATACTGCAAAAGGAGAAAACATCAGACTGTGGAACAAAAATTAAAAACAGACTAAACAATCAATGAAAGGGAGAGGGAGGGAAGAACAAAGTAAAAAGGTTGATCTAAGACATTACAGATAATTATGAATAAATAATAAAACGGGACCCCCTTTTTATCTTTTTACATATTCCTTGGTTTCTACTTTTCTGGGATTTGTTTTTAAGTGACCTTTTACATTGATGTTCTTTTTAACTTGATTTGGCTCCCTTTGACCAATCTATATGGTTTTTATAATTTTTTATTGTTTTTTATAGGATTTCACTTTCCTTGCTGTCCTGTTTTATTATATATTTATATTTATCTGTAATGTTGTCTTTCATGAACCTTATTTACTTCGTTCTTCTCCCCTTGCCCCATTCATTGATTTTTTAGTCTGTTTTTTTTTTCTGTTCCACAGTCTGCAATATTACAAACCAAATCTTATCTCTCCTGAACTTTACCCTAAAATTTTTATTCAGCACCACTAGAAATACTGGGGGGATATTGCCACGCCCCGTCGTCCGCCTAGGCAGTTGCCTGACGTCGGATAAGGTGTGATAATTACTTTCGAGAGACTACCCAGTGCAAAGGCTCCTGGGAGTCGTAGTTCAAAGCACCTGTAGTTGTGAGCTAAATAAAGCTGGAGCCGAGTTGAAAGCAAACAGGAATATTTTTTTATTTTTAAGCCTCCCTTGGCATAGAGAACTTCAATATGAAGCTTGACATTACATGAAAACTTGAAGTAACAAAATACAAGATAAGAAAATCAAAACAGCTTTCTTCAGCATTAGAAAAAATCCTTCTTCTGGCAAATAAGGCTTTTTTCTCAAAAATGCTCAAACACAAATGTTCCTTTTTCTTATTCAAGGTAAATGCAAAAACTCTTCTCACAGAATAAACTTCTTCTTTGTACAAACTTTCAGAGCTTGTTCCTGGTTCTTAATTAGAGCACATGAGACTTTAAAACGTTAGGCATTCTTACGTCTCACTCAGCACAGCAAACACTCTAATTAAAACTCTTCTGGCTCTAAAAAGGTTAGGTAATCCAAACAAACTGTACCTTTCTGTAGCAGATGCAAAAGACAGTTCTTTACTTGACTACCTGTGACAAATCACATTCCATACAAATCTCTGGATCAGTTAATGGAACCTCCTCTTCAATCTCCATTGATTCACACATAGAACCGGAGAGGTCTGAGTCCTCATCAGCAGACACCTGTGCTTCTGCTCGGGGAACAGAATACCTCTGCTTCTCAATTACTTCCTGGTTCTGTAATAAACTTTGTAGTAGCTCTAACATATTAGCTCTCTCATGGTTAAAGACTTTTCCATATGCTGGCTTCTGGCTCAATGCATAAAGCTTGCTGGCTATTATGTCTTCCTGAGACTTGGCTTTGTTAAGATAATCAGTTTTACCTCTGAGACGTCCTTTCATGAATGGCTCTCTGCTCTTGCTGAAGCCATATGGTTTCAGGATATCTGCAGCCTGATTATCTCCCCTCCAAGAATACAGCTCCTGACCTGAATAAGGTTTCTCTTCAGCCTGTTCCTCTGAGAATGGGGTCAGTCTCCCTTCCTTTCCTGGGAAGTGTGTAATGCTGGCAGCTCCTTTCCTTCCAGCTGCACTCCTTGAGCTATCCTCTGAGTTCAACGCTGAGCTCCGTCCTGAGCTCCTCAGTGCACTCCTCAGTGAACCCTTCCGTGAACTATCATCTGATCTCTGCCGTGAACTAACTTTCTCTGCCCTCATGGGTTTATAAGCATGTGACTTGCTGCTCTCCTTCCACCCCGCCCCCAGCTGAGTTGTATCAGCACCCTTAGCTATTATGGACCTGGGGCGTGGCTTCTGCCCAGCAAGTTCTGACTGACTGTTTTTTTCAATGCTGACTTTGGTTTTAAAGTGAGCCTTTTTTTTCTTTTTCTCTCTGCCTAGGGGAAATTTCCTGTATTCCCTCTATTTCCATGGGAATCTGACCATCTTCGCCATCACAATATTCAATGTGATTAACATGTATAGCATTTAGCATCGATTTTACCATGTGGTAATCGTTAACGTAGATGCATGCTAATAGTAGTTGCTGTTGTTCTTAACTACTGTCCAGTCAAAGTCTTCTCATGGTGACTATTTGGATTGTTGTCCAAAATAGTTCTCAGTCTTCAGTCAGGTGGCTAATTGTTGTTAGAGTGGCATCCATAGTTATTATTGTATCGATCCATTGCATTGTCAGTTTTTTATGTTGATCTTCAATCTTGCTAAGCATGATATCTTTCTCTAATGATCCTTCTATTCATATGACGTGTCCAAAGTATGAAAATCAAAGTCTTGTCATCTGAATTTCTAAAGAAAGCTTAGGTTTGCAGGGACTGAGCTATTATGTGCTGGATGCAGCATACCCCTTCACATTCTCCTTTAGGCCTGGGGGGAATGGCTGAGGGCACTGCTTCTACTGTGGGTGACACTCTCTGTGTATTTGAAGTGCACAGGGCCTGGGTTCTCTCATTTTGTATTTGTAGATTATGGGTCCACAGGCATTGGAAAAGTTGTTGGTACTCAGCACTGGTAAGTATGACCCTGCTGATACTGAAAGAGATATTGACTTGTTTATACATCTGTTTTCAAAAAATATTTAAATCCAGCCATTTAACTTTTCCTTTTTGCAGAGATACCAAGAGTGAATCACCCCAAAGTGTGGGATTAAAGCTCAAAGAATGAGATTTTCTTCAGATGGTTCATAGAGGGTATAAATATAGAAATATTTAAATATAGTATTGCTTTGCAAATAAGAAAAACAGCTTAAATGATATTTGTTTTTCTTTGGAGCTCTGAAAATAAACATAAGAACATAAGATAACCCAGTATCCTGTTTCCAACAGTGGCCAAACCAGGTCACAAGTACCTGTCAGATTCCCGGAAGGTTCACAGATTCCATGCTGCTTGTCCAATGGGTAAGCAGTGCATTTCCTGGGTCCTCTTAGAATGGTTTATGTACTTTTCCTCCAGAAACCTCTCCAACCCTCTTTTAAAGCCAAATACACTAACGGCTTTTACTACATTCTCTGATTAGTCTTAAATGTGCTTCATTGCGTGTCACCTAATCTTTCTACATTTTGAAGGGGTAAACAATTTATCTACATTTACCTATTCTACTCCATTCATTATTTTAAAGACCTCTATCATATTTTCCCTCAGCTGTCTCTTTTCCAAGTTGAAGAGCCCTAACCTTTTAAATCTTTCCTCGTGGTGATATCCTTCCATCCCCTTTCCATTTTTTCGCTCTTCTCTGTATCTTTGCTAATTCTGCTGTATCCTTTTTAAGATATGGTGACCTGAATCGCATACAATATTCAAGGTGTGATCGCACCATGGAGCAATCCAGAGGCATGTTAATATCCTTTGTTTTATTTTCCATTCCCTTCCTTATGATTCCTAACATTCTATTCACTTTCTTGGCTGCTGCTGCACATTGGGCAGAGAATTTCAATGTATTATCCACGATGACACCTAAATCCTTATCTTGGGTGGTGGTTCCTAATGTGGAACCTTGCATCGTGTAACATAGCTTGGGTTGTTCTTCCATAGGTGCATAACTTTGCACTTGTCCACATTAAATGTAATCTGCTATTGGGACGCCCAGTCTCCCAGTTTATCAAGGTCCTCTTGCAATTTTTTACAATCCTCTTGTGTTTTAACAACTATGAATAATTTCATGTCATCTGCAAATTTGATCACCTTGCTCATCATTCCCATTTCCATGTCATTTATAGAAATGTTAAAAAGCAGCAGGCCTAGCATAGATCCCTGGGGTACTCCACTATTCACCTTTCCCCATTGAGGAAATTGGCCATTTAGACCTATTCTCTGTTTTTTACCTTTCAAACAATTCCTAATCTACAATAGTGCATTGCCTCCCATCCCATGGCTTTTTAATTTCCCCAAGAGTCTCTCATGAGAAACTTTATCAAAGGCTTTCTGAAAATTGAGATACATTTTATCAACCAGCTCACCTTTATCTACCTATTTATACACACCTTCAAAAAAATATAACCGGAGGTGCTCTGTTTCCTAGTTTCCTGCTTCCTGCATTTCATTGGTCCTGGCATCTGTGGAGGAACCCGCTGATTGGTTTGTGGCTGCTCCTGGGCTTTAAGAACCACTGCCCTAACGCGGGATGCTGAGGTGCTCTGTTTCCTGGTTTCCTGCTTCCTGCATTTCATTGGTCCTGGCGTCTGTGGAGGAACCCGCCGATTGGTTTGTGGCTGCTCCTGGGCTTTAAGAACCGCTGCCCTAACGCGGGACGCGTTCGTGGGCGCGTCCCCGTGGGCGCGTGCCCGAAGGGGCGTGACCAAAGGGGCAGGTCCCGCCCCTTTGGTGCCCCTTCGGTGCGCTGAGGTGCATCGAGTGCGTTCTTGATTGAGATTCGCCTGATATGGGGAAGAGGAAGAAAAAGATCTTTCCGGTTGCTCAGTCTAAGGCAGTAAAAATCACCGGTCCCATGGATGCACATGTTCGTGTAGGGGAACCTGTGAAGATGGACTCCGTGGTTTCCGGTGACGGGTCAACAGTGAGTACACCCCTATCCGATTGCCCTCATGATGAACTGGGTTCAACTCCTCCCGGTCGAGGGGCGTTATTATCTGAGGTCCCTCAGTCGCCTGGGAAGGCGGTTGTTGAGGGTCCCGGTTTGCCTTTATTACCAGATTCCTTTCTTAGGGTGAATATTTAGTCGGACTGTTTATCTGCTCCGATTCCTACTGTAGTTTTATTTCCTTCGGTTGCTGCGGAGGTTTCTCCACCTTCTGATGTGTCCTTGCCGAGACCTTTGGTCTGTGATGGTGCGGATTGAGTCCTCTCTTTCTGCTTCTCTCCAAAAGGTCTCTGAATTTTCTAAGGAGACTGCTTCAAAATTTAAAGATCATGAAGATCGCTTGGTGTCTTTGGAAGCAGCCTTTGCAGCTTCGGAGGCACGTAAAGCTGAGCAGTTCGATTTACCTCATAAATTAGTTCAGGATGTGTCTATTTTGTATAGGCAGGATGAGAATTTGGAGAATGTATTGAGATCAAAAAATTTAAGGTTGTTAAATTTTCCTTGCACCCACTACTTGTCTCCCTCTATTCTTTTTTATATGTACTTGAAGGAGATTTTGTTGTTTACTAACGTAGAAGCAATTGTGTTATCAAAAATTTATTATTTACCCTCAGGCAAATTGGCCCGGGAGTGTGTGGGAGATGTAGATGGTGGTTCTGCTATGCATTTTGATCGGGTGGTTTCTTCTACTTTGGATCTCTCTGGCTTTCTAGAGTCATCCAAGGATGATATATCCACCCGGGCTACGCTTTTGGTTACTTTTTCGTCTGAAATTGATAAGGCCAAAGTTTTATCAGCCTATTTTAAGAAAAAAACAGAGAAATTTTGTGGACAACCGATACAAATGTTTCCTGATGTCTCCAGAGCCACTCAGAAACGCCGGAGGGCCTTTTTAGAGGTCCGCCAGCGTATATTGGCTCTGGGGGCATCCTTTTATTTGAAGTTCCCTTGTAAGTGTCATGTGATCTTTCAAGGGAAACGCTATATTTTCTTTGCAGTTGAACAATTATTAGCTTTTTTGAAAGATAAGGAATGATAGCTGGTTAGTTTGATGTTAGATATTTTGGGTCTCCTGACCATGTAAAAGGAGTTTGTTTGTTTACAGGATTGTTTGGAATGCTTTATGATTTTTTATCTTTTTTTTGACACCTCCTTGATGTGGGCTAGGGTTTGTGTGATGTATTATATATATGATGTTGTATCATGATTATGTGTGGATCTTGTTTTGTTTCCTTTGCATAAATGTAAACTCTCATAAATATAAAATAAAAAAATATATATATATATAACCGATTAGTGAGACCAGATTTTCCCTGCCTAAATCCATGTTGGCTTTCTGCCATTAAACCATGACTATCTACATGTTCAGTAATTTTGTTTTTTTTATAATGGTTTCTACCATTTTGCCTGGCACTGATGACGGGCTCACTGGTCTCGAATTTCCCAGATTACTCCTGGAACTCTTTTGAAAAATTGGCATTACATTGGCCACTCTCCAATCTTCAGATACTACAGATTATTTTAATGATAGATCACAGATTACTAATAGTAGTTCTACAATCTCATATTTTAGTTCTTTCAGCACCCTGGGATGTATGCCATCCAGTCCAGCTGATTTCATACTCTTTAGTTTATCAATTAGCTGTATTACATCTTCCTAATTTATCAAGATTTGTTTCAATTCCTCTGATCACCTTTAAATATCATTTCTAGCATTGGTAATTGTCTTACATCTTCTTCAGTAAAGACTGAAACAAAAAATGCATTCAGTCTCTCCACTATGGCCTTGTCTTCTCTCAGTGCACCGTTTACCCCTCCATCATCTAATGCTCCAACTGACTCCCTCACAAGTGTTTTCCTATGAATGTACTAGAAAACATTTTTATTATGTGTTTTTGCTTCCATGGCAAGCTTCTTTTCATATTCACTGTTTGCTTGCCTAATCAATGCCTGGCATCTACAGTAACTTGCCAGCGCTTA
The DNA here is from genome assembly GCA_033557465.1 of Ichthyophis bannanicus. Classification (NCBI taxonomy): domain Eukaryota; kingdom Metazoa; phylum Chordata; class Amphibia; order Gymnophiona; family Ichthyophiidae; genus Ichthyophis; species Ichthyophis bannanicus. Next base: position 782,698,376 of record CM066031.1, on the reverse strand, counting down.
TGTTGTTTCCTGGTTTCATCTTTTGTTTTTTTCCCATTTTCTGAAAGATTCTTTCTTAGCTATAACAGCCTCTCTGACCTCACCTTTAAGTCATGTTAGCTGTCATTTGGCCTTCCTTCTACTTTTCTTTTGGCATGGATTACATCTGGTCTGGGCTTCCAAGATAGTATTTTTAAATAACGCCCAGACCTGATGTAAATATTTGAAGTTGCTCCTTTCAGTTTTTTCTTAACCATGTTCCTCATTTTATTATAGTCTCCTTTTGAAAGTTATATGCCATTGCAGTCGATTTCCTTGCTATCCTCCCTCCACTTATTAAATCAAATGTGATCATATTATGATCGCTATCGCCAAGCAGCCCCAAAACAGTTATCATGCCCGGGCCTCATGTAAACTCTTAGTAATCAGGGTTGGTAATCAAGTTGGAGTTTACAGATATGGAGGGGAATTTTAGAAGATCTTTCCAAGTGCAATCTGGGACATCTAAGTAGGAACATCTGGAAAAAATTGCAGGTGCTGACATGATTTCACAAACCTGGATATGTCTGATATGGATATCTGTGGGGACATCTACCTAGACATCCCCAGAATGGTATTATAGAACCTGGATGTCTAGGCTAGCCTAATGGTTAGATAGTTAGCTAGGAGAAGGGCAGCCAGGGTTCAAATTTTACTGCTGCTGACATTGACATCGTGCTGAGTACTGGGGATGAGAAAGTGAATGCTGCCCTAAACCCTCTAGATGTTTTTTAGCTAAAATGAATACTTTCATTGCTATTTATGCCTCAGAGCAGGTCTAGGTTTAGACATGATGCCGGATGTCTATGACATTTCTGTGATCAGGCAGGGACTTCCTGGTCCCTGGGAATGCCCTAACCATACCTCTAGGTTCCCAGGTACACGCCAGCCATGCTTCCTCCATTCCTCTCCCCATTTAGATTCAGACATCCAAAACACAATGAAGGCTTTTAAAATGACCTCCCATAGCAGAGGAAATATGGTTAAATTCTCTGGGCTGAAACTGCTTTCCACTCAGTGGCTAAAATTATATGCGTAGCCTTCATAGCACCTGCACGTGTAGGTACAGGGAAAAGGGATGTGCAGGGCGAAGCTGTACACAGGAAGTAGAGAGCCAGAGTTCCTCCTACTGGTGGGACACTTAGGTTTACTTCTCTTAGTCTTGTCTCTCATGAAAGCCCCTTTTCTCAAACATTAGCCTCAGTGTCGGTGCTCGAGAAAAGGGGCTGAAAGTGCACGAGAGTGAGAAAGTCTTCAAATGAGTGTGACACACTCCTAATGGGTGAGACGTGACCTCTTTGCTTTTGCTGAGAGAAATAATAATGTGCCTTGTTTTACTTTTTGCCTCTCTCTTTATCTATTTATTCAGGTTTATTAAAGCATGGCGGTGCATAGGGCACTCATTCTATCACATTATTCATCTACTAATAACATGGCTTCAGTTGGATCTTTTCACCTGCTGCTGTTTACCCTATCCAGCTTTTATCAGCTTTTCTATAAGATAAACTGGCAATTTTATGGCAGCATGCACTATAGCATAGGATGGCTTTTATATGCTTTGTCTCACGTCACAGGCAACTTGTTACAGAGAAGTCGTTATGATACTGCCCCTATGCTTTTACAATCTGTTTCTATTCTTAGAACCTCTGCTGCCTGAACCTGTTATCATCCCCACAGTATAACAATTTCTTTCTGTCTAAGAATAAATACTTTGTTCCTTGGCATTATTACAGGCTTTGCAGCATTACTCTTTTGGTCTATTATTATGTTCCTTCTGTACGATCATCTAGGGCAGTGTGCTGGGACACATTGGTGTGCCTTGATGATGGCAGCCAAGGGTGAGGCTAAGCCTTTGCCTATGGCTTTCATGCCCCATCTCTATTTCACAGAAGAAAGAAGACTAGATAGGCCATGTTGTCTTTTTCTGCTGTAATGTTTCTGTTTCCTGCTGCGGCCCTTCCCCTCTCAGGCAGCAGGTACAGAAGAGGAAGGAAAGGGTTAACTTAGAGCAGACTGAGCAAAGAAGAGTCACTGTGAACATAAGAACATAAGAACATAAGATATGCCATACTGGGTCAGACCAAGGTCCATCAAGCCCAGTATTCTGTTTCCAACAGTGGCCAATCTAGGTCATACGTACCTAGCAGTTTCCCCAAGGGACACAGGTTCCACAATGCTTGTATTGGTTCAAGCATTGATATCCTGGGTCCCTTCTTAATAATGGTTTATGGACCTTTCCTCCAGGAACTTGTCCAAACCTTTTTTAAACCCAGCTACACTAACAGCCTTTACTACATCCTCCGGTAACAAATTCCAGAGTTTGACTACACGTTGAGTGAAAAAATATTTTCTTTTATTAGTCTTAAATAGTTTACCCTGTAGCTTCATTGCATGTCCCCTAGTCTTTCTATATTCTGATAAGGTAAACAATCGATCTACGTTTACCCGTTCCACTCCGTTCATTAATTTATAGACTTCTATCATATCTCCCCTCAGCCGTCTCTTTTCCAGGTTAAAGAGCCCCAACCTTTTTAGCCTTTCTTCATAGGAGTAGCCTTCCATCCCCTTTACCATTTTGGTGGCTCTTCTCTGAACCTTTTCTAAAATTGCTATATACTTTTTAAGATACGGCGACCAGAATTGCACACAATATTCAAGGTGCGGTCTCACCATGGAACGATATAGAGGCATTATAATATCTTTTGTTTTATTTTCCATTCCTTTCCTTATCATACCTAGCATTCTATTTGCTCTCTTGGCCGCCGCTGCACACTGGGCCGAGGGTTTTAACATGGTATCCACAAGGACGCCTAAATCTTTTTCTTGGGTGGTGGTTCCTAATGTGGAACCTTGCATCGTGTAACCATAGTTTGGGTTGTTCTTCCCTAGGTGCATAACCTTGCACTTCTCCACATTAAATTTCATCTGCCATTTTGATGCCCAGTCTTCCAATTTATCAAGATCCTCTTGCAATTTTCCACAATCCTCCTGGGTTTTAACAACTTTAAATAGTTTTGTGTCATCAGCAAATTTGATAACCTCACTCGTTATTCCAATTTCCAGGTCATTTATGAATATGTCAAAAAGCAGCGGACCCAGCACAGATCCCTGGGGTACACCACTATTCACCTTTCTCCATTGGGAAAATTGGCCATTTAGCCCTACCCTCTGCTTTCTATCTTTTAGCTCTGTAATGAAGACTGCCCTCCATCATTCCGGGATAGGACAGGAGAGGGGCGACTGGATCCAATGCTGAAAGAGCTAAGAAAAGCATCTTACTCACTGCTTTAGCCACTTTCTCTTCAGTTCAAGTCAAGATGCATCAATTAGGAGCGAGAGCAGAGAGGACAAGAGAGAAGGGATTACAGAAGAAAGAAAGGGAGCTCCTTTTTTCTCTTTTTTGTGTCAGCTCCAGCATTCTTTACAAATGCACATGTCATATATATACTCCCCCCCTCCAACCCAGGCAATAAGCAAGAGGTGGATGAGAGCATCCGTAAGTCTCTGCTGCAGTTCACACATACCCATTGGGAACTCTCTGTTATTCACCATTTTGATATGATCCAGTACACTGCAGTGTGAAAGTTACTGCAACCAAAGCCTAGACACATGATGACTGAGGGAGAAACATGGAAGCACATAAAGCTCATGTGGATGTTCTGATGCCCCATAATGTGGGAGACAGTTCCTGTCCTGAGCAGTGGTCGTAGCTACAGCTATGGTGCCAGGACAAGGTTGTTCTCACATATTTCAACTGCAAGCAAGGGGATATGCATTAACTGTTGTCTGATGTCACAGAGGCAGCCTGGGTGGGTCTTCTATCTTAGAAGCAATCATTCATCACCTGTGCACCTCAGTTTCACACATACCTCTCAGCTGGGCTGCATCACGAACCCCTCACCCGCTGCCACTGTGGACACTGCAGTGGGAGCTTTCCTGATCACATCCCAGAACATTGCCAATGCATCTCCAGCGTGACCATTTTATTCTCAGAGTTACACATTCAGGGCCAATCTGCATGATAGGGGAATGGTCTGGGACATTTCCAGCAAGGAGGCGGTGCAGAGTGGGACAAATGAGGTGTGTATGACTGGATTACTTAGAACAGTCCTCTGTGCCCCTATGGATCATCTCCCAGCAAACATAGCACAGATGTGAGAAATGAGGATGTATGGAAGATGCATGCAGACTGTGTAAAGTGTGGGCTCATGGCAGGATGTTAGGGAAGGATGGGAGGATAAATGGAGGGGTGGTGGAAGGAGACTGCAGACACAGCTGACAGTCACAGGCGTTGAGATGGCATAGCTTCAGGCAGAAGGGATATCATTGCAGAGAAGGGAAGCAGTTGCAAAGTGACAGCAAGGTGAGAATGTCTGTGAACCAGCTCAGGAGTAGCAATGAGGATGCAGTGTCCCATTCCCATCAGGAGAGACCTCATACATATCAGGAGAGCAGAACTGCTAGTCTTATCCACCTGTCTTCATGATTGAGATAACAGCATAGCAGCACATACAGAGGTGATATGACACCCAGACCTTCACAGGGTGAGGTGTGTATGATACCTCCCTTTGAGCCATGGTGTTGTTCTTTGGATGAGAGACTGCAACCTATCCTGCATCTCTCACACACAGCCTGACTATGATGACATAGAAACATAGAGACAGGATGACCATATGGCCTATCTAGTCTATCCTTCCATATCGAGCACTACAACAGTTCCCTTTTTTCCTTTAGAGATCCTCTGTGTTTGTCCCATGCTTCTTTGAATTCAGATAGTGTCCTCATCTCTACCACGTCCCCTGGGAGACTATTCCATAGATCCACCACTCTTTCTGTAAATAAATATTTCCGCATAACACTACTGAATCTATTCCTTTCACCAACATCCCATGACTGTACAAATGATACCCAACACTCCAATGACATTGTGATGTCCCCAAATTCCACAAGCAGTGCAGTGTGGAGCAGGGGTTGCAAACTCCAGTCCTGAAGTGCCACAATGCAGCCTGTTTTTCTGGATGTCCCTCATGAATATCTATGTGATATATTTACAGAAAATGGGGAGGTAATGGATGAATAGATATCTCATGAATACTCACTACGGTCATCCTGAATACCCGGCTAGCTTGTGGTCTAGACAGTACTAGGAATGAGGGCAGCACAGCTCATAACCATGACGTCTTCACTGCACCTGTGCACAGACATGTTTCCACGCTGGCTAGTCTCAAGGCTGCATGCTGACACATGGTACAATAGCTCCACACTATGGAGCTATTGTACCATGAGGGACAAGTCAGAGGCCAAGATCATGCAGGGACAATTGTCCAGGAGGGCAAAGACAGGGATGTATCAGGAATGTATTTTGTTTGTTAGAATAGTTGCAGCAGTTGGGATAGGAACCACAGTTCAGAAGCAACATGCAGTGAGATATAGGAGGGAGGATGGGGCAGGAGGAATTAGCAGATCTACATTTGGAGCCATGAGGCCATATATTTCTGTGGGGTGTAAACCAGGGTGACAGGCTAAGGGACAGCAGGTATGGCATCCAGCTAGGGTCACATTTCATAGATAGATAGTGGGTAGCAGTTGCAGGGTTGCACTGTTAGTTATATCCATGTGGACAGCCTGTCATCGATTTCTGTGGAGCCCTTGATTGTGTAGTATGGGATGTGCAGCCCTGATTCCAAAGGGGAAAGGCATGTGTAACACACAGCTGAGCCATGTGTTACCAAGTAGTGGAATCAATGAGGCCTCTTAAAACGCAGCAACCTTGCAAATGAGGCCATAGACACAGTTGGGGAGCTATTATACATCACGGACCAGAAGGACCTTGGAGTGATTGTTTCTGGCGATCTCAAGGTGGTGAAACAGTGTGACAAGGTGGTGGCAAAAGCCAGACGGATGCTGGGTTGCATACAAAGAGGAATTACCAGCAGAAACAAAGAGGTACTAATGCCACTGTACAAGTCGCTGGTGGGGTCTCACTTGGAATATTGTGTTCAGTTTTGGAGACCGTATCTCGCAAAGGATATAAAAAGGCTGGAAGCGGTTCAGAGGAAGGCAACCAAAATGATTTGGAGCCTGCATCAGAAGACTTATGGGAAGAGACTCGAAGACCTAAATATGTACACTCTGGAGGAGAGGAGGGACAAGATATGATTCAGTCCCTGAAATGCTTAAATGGAAAACAAACCTCTTCCAAAGACAGGGAAGCTGTAAAACTAGAAGGCATAACATGAAGCTGCAAGGGGGTAAACTGAAAGGCAATGTCAGGAAATACTTTTTCACTGAAAGGGTGGTGGATGCTTGGAGTGCCCTCCCGATGGAAGTGGTGGGGGCAAACACAGTGACAAAATTCAAAATGGCATGGGACAGACACAGTGGATCCCTTTATAGCAACCGGATAAAATCAAAATAAGCATACCTATCTCTTACATCTGAAGAAATAGGGGTGACCTACACGGAGAGGTGGGTACACCCAGGGCCGGATTTACCTTGAGTGAGGCCCTATGCCAACAAAAATTGTGGGCCCCCAGAAAAGATAAAAACGAGCACGCCGGATCAGCTGCGCGCTGTTGGCCCTGACGTCATAGTTAAACTGGGAATCCCAAAAGCCAAACTTGGAATGTACAACACTGTAGAAATAAAACTATACATTAATTTGCTCTTGTACTAAACAAAAAAGTGCAGACGTTAATGATGCACATTTACAAGAGCTGACATATTCCAATTAATAAATTCAAAATAAAAAGATATTTTTCTACCTTTTGTGCATTTTTTTCCAGCTGCAATTGCTCCAGCCACTTTCTTCTGGTTTCTTCGTGTCAGCCCAACTCCAGTCTTAACCCCCCCAGCCCATTTCCAGTCCCAGCCCCCCCCCCCCATCGGCTCAAGTAAACTTTAATAAAAAAAATAAAACGCTGGCCGCTGCCGCTGCCGCCACGGCAGCATGGACTGTCCCGCGGGGCCCCCTCTGCCCGGCTGAGCCCCTCCGTGCCGGCTTTGAGAGGCGCGAAGGGAGAGTGTCTCCTGCGGGGCCCCCTCTGCCCGGCTGAGCCCCTCCGTGCCGGCTTTGAGAGGCTCAGCCGGGCAGAGAGGGCCCCGCGGGACAGTCCATGCAGCCAGCGTTTTTTTTTACAATTTGTTCAATTTTTGTGGGCCCTTGCCAGCTGTGGGCCCTACGCCACGGCGTAGTTGGCGTATAGGTAAATCCGGCCCTGGGTACACCCCTAAGCAAAGGCATGGGGAGGGATGACCTGCATGGAGCAGCAGATACAACTACTCTTTCTGCCTTGTTGGGCAGACTAGATGGACCATTCTGTTCTTTATCTGCCGTCATATACTATGTTACAAACCATTGCCAAATGTACATGGAAACAATACACATCTATCTCAAAGCACAGACTAATATAACGTATTTGTAGGTGTCCTCATACCTGATTCCTGAAGGCTGGTGTCCAGCTCAGGTGTCAGCCCAGCAATATAAATGATTCCCAGTCACTAGAGCAGGCTCTCCTCCATGGGGGTGAGTTGGATCTGCATGGGCACCCCACCGCCAATATCCTGGGATGTGCCCTCTCAGCACTGAGGTGGGACCACAGTGATCTTTTAATGTCATTAAATCTGCATACTTTTTTTGTCTCGCTCAGGACTCCCCATGGACGCCACAGCCTCCCTCACACTGTCCCAAATGGTAAGCCTTGCGCTAACTGAGGTCTGGGAGCTGAAGTACCCAAACAGATGCTCATAGTTGTCTAGTACTTTCTCTAGCAACACCTCATTTTCATCAGGATCAAATCTGGGTGCCCCCTTATGGGACTCATCTGGGACCCTCTTCTTTTTCTTCTTCAGAGGCTGTACCTCAGACACCTGTCCTGTGAAGGGGCTCTGTTGGGCAGGCTGATATGCAGAGGATGTCCCTGGCTGCTCAATGTTCGGGCCCTCCACTCTGCTGACACATCTTGGGGAGGGTGTTCACCTGGTTGTCCTGTAGCCTAGGTTATTGCAGGGTCCTGCTCAGCCTCAGTTCTTCCACCATCCTTTCCTTGTCCACCAGTTGGGTCCATCGCTCTCCACGCTTGCAAGTATTGAGACAGTGTGAGCCAGCAGGAACTCCCAATTTATAGTAACGGGCACTACATGCACGCACTACATGAACACGCATGAATAACGCCCATTTGCGCCCTCTCATTGCCATGACATGAGGAGGCTGCAGTGCTCATTGAAGCATGTGGGGGAGTGCTTCAATGCAAGCAGTGACTACCCAAGGACAGTAAGTACATGTGTACAGGAACCCTTTACACATATGTCTACATTATGTCCATCACACAGACGATGTACCACCATTTTCAAACATGCCTGTGTTTACAACCTAACTCACAAGGACTGGGGAACCCCCCTGCAGGGCCAAGCCAGGGTCTGCAGCTATGCTGTCACCCCCATGCCGTGCAAGTCCTCAAACCTCAGCATGCATTGCCACACCCCCACACTGCCACTCATTCCATCAACAGGGTCAGGGGAGGGGACACCGTTCAGCTCTGCTGCACATCATGTGCTTCAGCATACATAGCCTGCCACATGTGACACCTCGAACCACTATCGGAGGGGGGAGTCAGATGCAGCAGGCCATGGCTGGTGAAACACAGGGACTGCCACACACAAAGATCTGCAGGCCCTTGGCAGCCTCCAATCCTGCTTAGTGGACAGCCCAGCCTGCCTCCATGTATCCTGTATCATGTGGATGCCTTGTGTGGGTTTGACCCAGTGGATAACTGGGGTACATAGAGTTACCTTTCTTGGGACTTTTATAGAGCATTCACAACAGTACCCTTCAGGAATCAGTGCAGTTTACAAGGTTCACAATAGGAGCAGGTTTGCAAAGGAAGGACATTTTCAGAAACAATACAGGTCACCAGAAAAGAGCAGGTACAGATTGAAGGAGTATCATCATTCCAACTTCCCCCAGAGGGGGAGAGGCAGGGGCCAAACCTACAGGAGGTCGTTGGTGCCAGATGTATAGGTGGCATTTTTAATTTATCTATCAACTGACTGAGTCTGAAATTGAAGTTTTAGAAAAGGGTTTATCTTTTGTTTCTTCCACCAGACATGATCAATTCAGTATGCAAGTTGAACTTTATAAGTTCTTCCAGAAACTTAAAATTATTGATTTTTTTGATAAACATGACAGAACACAAGATGATATATCAGTTATTTAAAAAAAACTACTTGGGTTCCACCTGATAATTCTGATGTTTTGATCAATGCATATGAAAAAGTTGTAATGGCTAGGGTGCAAGAATTATATACGTCTCAACATCGCATGTTTTGTAATCTTATGTCTCAACAGAAAACTGCATTACAAAACCTAAAAGATAATCATTCAATAATTATAAAACCAGCTGATAAGGGAGGTGCTCTAGTTATATAAGATAGGGCAGCTTACGTCACAGACGTTTTACACCAGATTAAGGACACTAGTTTTTATACTAAAATATACGATGATCCCACACTTTTTCTTAAAAGTCGACACTTTCATATATATTGGATAGCAGGTGGGCTACCTGACTAATAAAGAGATTGAATTCCTTACTGTCACACATTCAGTGACACCTACGATTTATGTACTACCTAAGATTCACAAGTTTGTAGACAATCCACCAGGACGCTCCATTGTGTCTGCAATCGGTTCACTGCTGGAACCCTTGTCTAAATTTTTTAGTTGTGTTCCTGAGACCCTTTGTGGCTAAAGCTATATCCTTTGTTTGCGATTCCTCACACATTATCAATATTTTGTAAAGTTTTACAGGTTATCATGACCAGCTTATTTTAGTGACTTTAGATATTAACTCACTTTACACGAATATCCCCCAGAATATCCTCCAGAAGGCTGCACTTGACATCATTTCTGATGTTCTTATCCAAAGAGATAGGCCTGTTCGCATTCCTACTTTCTTTCTCATTCAAATGGCTTCCTTGGCAATGACAGAAATTTTTTTCTGTTTTAAAGGTATCTATATTTTATAAACAAATAAAAGGTGTAACCATGGGGTTGTCCATGGCTCCAGATGTAGCGAATTTATATGTGTCTGATTTTGAGAAGAGATACCTCATGAGGCATCCCTTTCAGGCCCAAATCAAACTATGGAAACGCTACATTGATGATGTTCTAATGATCTGGGATGGCATTGAGGCCAAATTGACTTCTTTGAATGGCTAAATTCTCTGGATGATCATTTACATTTTGAAGGCACGTATAGCCCGTGTCAGGCTGCCTACCTTGACATCACAATAAAGAAGGGTCAGTATGGTTTTATGACAGATATTCACCGCAAAAAGATAGACAGACATTCACTATTAAGGTATGACAGCTTTCACAATAGGTCTCTGAAACAGAACCTTCCTGTTAGCCAGTTTCTCAAAATACAATGCCTTTGTACACTGTAACAAGATTTTGAAAGGAATGCCAGTGAGATGAGTAGACGGTTTGAAGAGTGTGACTACCCTAGAGAATGCATTCACAGAGCTTATAATCATGCCAAGTCTACTGATAGAACGTCTCTGCTCCATGGTTCCAATTGAGCTTCACAAGATAGAGTTGTGTGTGCGATCACTTTTTCCAGTTTTTCTGGAGACATTGTCCACTTCCTAAAGCAAGAATGGTGTTTTCTGGCAACAATATGTACCTTTGCTTCCAGATAATTAACTATTGCCTATAAACGGAATTGTAATTTAGCCAATATTCTTGTTCCATCATCCCTGTCTAAGCCTAAGGTGATTTGCAAGATAAAAGGACATTTCAAGTGTGGCAAGTGTTCAGTCTGCCCTAATGTTTTAGTCACAAAATTCTTTTTGTAGCATCCCACATTACCTAAGAAGATTTTCATGCATCACTTCTCTAACTGCAACACTGCAATGTTATTTACCTTATTCAGTGCCTACGTGATCTGTTATATGTAGGCAAGACTAAGAGATCAGTTAAAACACGTATTATTGAGCATAAAAGTTGTTTGCAAGACAGGTACAGGACAAACCACTAGTGGTACATTGGGCAGACAAGAATCATAATGTTTCGGACCTCAAGTTCATGGTACTTAAGGCTGTGGAACCACACTGGAAAGGTGGTGATATAGATAGAACTCTTCTCAGACTGGAACAATGCTATATCTATGAATTACAGACCCTACAGTCCGGTGGTCTCAATCAAGAGGTCAATCTAACAGTGTTTCTCTAAGCCCATTTTTTATGCCTTTTTATTTCCTTTTATTCCATTATTTATTCTATTTATTTAATTGTTGTTCTTTTGTTTTTATTTGTCTTTAAGATTCTACTGGTTGCTTTAACAATACGGGGGTCCTCCCGCTTTGTCAATGCCTTCCGGACAGGCCTCTCTCTTTTACCCTCCTTCTCCTTCCATTTCCCTCTTTCCTTCTCCTTCCCCCTCCATCTCCCTTTCCCCTCCTCCTTCCCTTCTCCCTCTACCCCTTTTTATATTCATATATTTTTATATATTCATGCATTTTCTTTTAAGTGTTGTTGACTATTTATATGGACTCTCCCCCCTTTTTTATGTTTTACATATTTATTTAATGTTATTGTTTTCAGTCCTCATTTTAGTTCAATCTTTTGTTTTTTACATAATTTTTATTGGGCTCCTATTTATCCAGCACTTGTGTGTGTCTTTTATTTGTTTTTACTCCTTTTATTTGGGGTTCATTGTCCTATTTTTATTTTCATTTTTATACTTTTGCTTTTAGATTCTTTGGTTTTATATAATTTCACTTTTTAGATCCTTTGGTTTTATATAATATCACCTTTATACCTTCTTCCCTTTCCCTCCCCCCTCTTCACTCCTCCTCCCTTCCTCCTTCTCCCCTTTCCCCCTCCCATTTTCCCCTTCCCCCTCTCCCCTCTCCCTTCTCCCCCCTCCCTTCCTGTTGCTTGCTGAATTATCACAAAACCATACTGCCGAAACACGTAGGGGTTTCTTTTGAAATAAAGCACCTGTGACCTCCACACGCCACTCGCTTGTTGTGTGTTTGTTCTATGTTTACGAGGGCACCTGCTCTCCTTGTGCTCTATAATATGCTGGAACTACATGCAATCTGTCCTTTCCCAAACACCACCTCACTGCCCACCCATCACCTGTAATCAGTTATCTCACGTGTGCATAACTGTAATGTTGTTATCCCTTGTCTCCCCCAACAACACCTTTGCAGTATAGAATGGAATGGACATGCTGCTGCTTGGATCACGTCTCCTGCCACCTGCTCTAACCAGGTTTCCCCACTGCATGGACAGCATTACTGTCACCCATCACTGGCACAACCCTTGTCAGTGATGACAGCCTGCAGACCTTTATGGTAGCCATGTTTAAGTTTCTTACATCTGTCTGCTGATAATGTCGCCCACTCTTCAACTGAGATTTCTTTGAACTCATGAATTTTTCTGGTATTTCTTTTACCAATGCCAGATATCAACTCTTTCCAAAGGTTCTCAACTGGATTGAGATCAGGACTATAATTCTGAACTTTGGGATGTATGTATTGTGTCATTATGCTGTTATAGGATCCATGAGCTTCAACCCAGATCTAGCTTTCTGAGCCTAGGTAGCACATTCCACTCAGAAAAACCTTGGTAATCCTGTGACTTCATGATTCCTTGCATATGTTTCCGGCCTCCTGTTCATAAAGCAGCAAAAGGGACACACATCATTATGGCATGTCCACCATATTTAACTGTGGGCAGGATTTTTGTTCCTTAGAATCCACAGTGCTTCACCTTTTGATGTCTCAGTGATCAGCATTGGCAAAGAGGTCACATTTGGATTCCTCTGTCCACGTAACATTTTCACAGAAGGACTGTGATTTCTCAAGGTGGGTTTGGGCAAAGATTAGGCATGTCTTTTTAGGTCTGGGTTTGAGCAGTGGGGTCCTGCTTAGCCTTGGGCAATGAGGTCCTTCTTTGTTTAGTGCATGGCAAATGGTGCAGGTTGAAACCACCATTCCAGATTGATGCAGATCCACCTTAGGCTGTTTGGATGTTGTACAGGGTGTTTTGGCCATAGTCTGCACTAACCTTCAAAGACTTCTAGAATTCATTTCCCTCTTCCCACCACAGCTTAGGATGTTCTTGAAAGTTCTATCAGCAGAGACCCTCAGAATAACATGACATACTGTTAACACAGGAATCCTGAGGTTCTTGGAGATGGCCTGGTACAGCTTTGAAGTTTAATGTTAGGTTGATAATGGCTTTTCTGATGGTCTCAGCCAGATCTCTTATCTTCACCATTGTGAAAACTGGAACCGTGAATAAAAGTGGTCATTTATACATTAGAGCCATCATTTATTGGTTGATTCCAGTCATGTGAGTACTGACAGTTTATCACCTGTGCCTCTCATGTTACTGCAATGGGATTATGGTTCTTTATATTACAACTGATGCGATAGTTTATAAGGGTGGCAATAATCATGTCCTGGCAATGTCACAGTTTTTAAAATCTTTCTGACTAATGTCTCATTTAATTTATCTTGTTTTATTTGATTCTTTATGTGTCACATAGCTGTTCTTATCTTTCACTGGGCACCTTTCTTTAGAAGATATGTGACATTTAGGGGTTGGCCTAAGAGGCTGCCAATATTGTTGACTACAATGGTACTCATGCTGAACAAGATGCTGCTAATCCACAAAAACTGTGATCATGACATTCACATAGCTCTTCCCCTGGCATCCATTATCAAGTTTGGGAGAGTCTGGAGTCTTGTATTATGAGGTATGATCCTTAATTTCTGAGTCATAACCATACGCCCATGACTAATTGACCACTGATAATCATTTGGATGGACACAGAGTCATTTTATGCACATTCTGACAACTCCCAGGCTGCTGGCAGGCCATCTTCATTTTGTTCTGGGTCCAGGACTTTCTGCAAAGACTCTTCAGACACACATCTCATCCACATAGTGACAATATGTCTGTACTTTGCGCAGCAGAAAATGCTTTCCATATCCTCAGCAAGTACATAATGCAGCACACAGTGCTTCAACTTTGTCTTTATTCCTGCTCATTTGTGGCCTTTCAGAACATTTGTCAGTGTGCAGACTTTGGCAAACATCCTGAACACATTTGGACCAGTCATGGGATGGGACACAACTCCGGCTTCATCCCCATACACTGGATGTAATTTGAAATACATTTCTTTGCAGACATCTCCACAACTCATGCAGAGTTGAACTCAAATTGGCAGTTCACCTTTTCCCAGTCATCATCTATGTCACAGACTGTTTTGACAGACTACCCAACATCATAGGATTACTGCATTGTACTGTTGTGATGCAGGCACACCGCGTTCAGCAAATGCACATAACTGTATCAGTGCATGTCTGATATTATCGTGGTGCAGCAAATGTTGTTCTACAGCAGCACAACTCATGCCGATAGTTTTGGAATGCACCTTGTATGGCCTGTCCCTCCCTTGACTACCCCACCCACATGTTCCCATTCACATGTTTATGTTAATTTGCCACAGCAGCTGTAAATAGTGTAGAAATAAATATTTTTCTATGTTATTATATTCTTGACTCACATGTGTGCTTCATTGGGTTTATGTCTGTTCACTGTTTCACGCTCATGAGAAGTGGTATCTGGTGATGTAATATGTACTTATTTGAGACACGCATAATGGTGTCCATTCAATTTACCCTTTAATATATGAATGCATACTGGCAACTGCAACATACTTGGACATACATCAACAGGTATGCTGGCATGATCCAATCCTTGTGAGTGACATGTATGAAACTGTACCCACATGTGTACTTGCAAATGTGACTACTGCCTTACAAACTTGGCACACATGTAGATTCACATACCCTTGATACCGTGACTGTCTACTCACCCCTAACACGGGAGTACGTCCATGACAAACGTTTTCCTGGACCCAATATGGCATACCTTTACTGCACGTTGAAAGATTGACACTTTCATAATCCTACAGTATACAGCAGCCTACACCTTCATAATCCTACAGTATACAGCAGCCTACCACCATGCATGCATTCACCTGGCCATCCCTTGCAAAGTCAGAGAGGATATTGTCCCTTTGGCACATCACATCATTTATTGCAATGCCTCCTCTGATTCACAAGACATAAAGAGCTTCATGTGATGTGGTACATATGCTGCATGAGCCGCCATACAGTCATGCAGTCTGCAGGGTATGATTGTGATGCCCATGCTTCCAGACACAATGTGCTGTCCAAACAAACTATGAAGGCAAGACCCTAAGCATATGTGTGTCCTGATATCAGTAAGGAATCCTGCAGATGCAGAAGCCCCTGTCCTCTACTGATACCCAGAATGTGACAGAATAGTCTGTGGTCTCTTCAGATGCAATGGAGGTCTAATAATTTGGTCTGTGGGCACCATGAGTGCTACTGGGAATCTAACATGTGTCCCTGGTGTGAAGCAACCTGTGGCAGAAACAAAAGGATGATCAACATATGTGATCTATGAATTAGATGCATACAATGATCAGATCTGCATCGTTGTAGGGAGCATGGACCTGTTTGCAGCAAGAAATGGCAGTCTGTGAGATTATCATGTCTGACCACAATTACGCCTGCTACATTGCTCCATCATCTGTGAAGAAACATGAGTATCACTGTTGGTTGTCTGAAATTCACAGTTCATAGAGGAACGGTGTAACACTGTACATTGATAGGCTGAAGGCTTCTGATTGCTCATACATCTTGACAGGAGCAATGTGCAGTTGTGTACACACATTATTTGATATGGAGTTTATGTGCACTCATTGTATATTTGACAAACCTGGGTTGTCAGATCTGCTACTTATCATTTGCTATCAGTGTGCAGGGACACATGTTAGATTCCCAGTAGCACTCATGGTGCCTGCAGACTGCATGACTGTATGGCGGCTCATGCAGCATATTGCAATTTGGCATGCTCCTGAAGGCTATTTGTCTAGGACATCTGAATTCGACTTCAGTGCATGATACCTGTGGGCCAAGGACTTTGCCTCCTTCACATATATGCAGAGCACACTGTCATATCCCACTCCTATGATGGTGAGCTGCAAACATGTTCACACATCCTTTCTTTGCTTCATATGCACAGTATGACAGATGGTTCATTTCACAAACATGACTGGACAGCAGTGGAGTCAATTTGTGCGAGTGACTCTGTGACACATCACAGTACAGCTGCTGGGCTAACACCCCCCACTGTGGTCAGACCCTATTTGGTTGCAGAGCATTTGGCGTTTGCAGGCTACATGTATATATTAGTCACTATCATCTCCTGTCCTCATGGCCTACTTAATTTGTCAGGCAGTGTATGCATGTATGTCCCACTAACTGTCTGCTTATTAGCACCTAATGCAAATATGTGGAAATGCTGCTGCAGGGCAATGTGACCCATAGGGTTTCCAGGATTTTTGGCACCCAATGAATCAAATGACTGCAACATTATGGAGCTCACATGACCTACAAAGAGCCAGGACAGGGATGCAGAGGCACAGGGGCACAGTCCATGCTTGTCAGACTATTTGACAGAACAGTTTTACATCTGAGGATCCCTATCTCTCATACATTCTATATATACTGTGGTTAGTAATTTGGCAGTGTCCTCTGCATTATAATAAATTCCTATCACACTATCAATGGCTTTCAATATCCACTGTAAGGTGATCACATCTAGATTTGAACAATCCTTTCCCCTTCTTCCCTTCCTTGGTTATTACACATCACACCTGTATTAGATAGTATTTGCTAATGTGAGCTAGACATATATATATATAACACATGCACACATGTGATATTGGCATCAGGGATGTCCTAATAAAATTTGCCATCCTTGGCAGGCTTTCAGTACAGACCACCGCACATCATCTGACCTCAGAGAAGGGGCATAATAGCAGTCATTCAGTGGAGCAGATGCACCACTGAATGCCTTACCAGGGCCAGGGCTTCCAAGTTCCAGCACACAGCACCATCCAAGCCAAAGTATTGTCAGTCACCATCAGCTTCATTCATGCCAATTGCTTTGATATGCTACATGTATTTCCTTTCAGGGCCAGCCTCTCCCAACCCCTGGCATTCATAGACAACTTCCAGCCCCCTCTGACAGGATATTCTTTTGAAGGGGCATCAGTGGCAGGCCAAGAGGGCACCTGCATGCAACGATATTGATCCATTCGCAATGAGGGAAATGCTGGTGCTTGAAAAACTTTTTTCTTGAAGTCATGACTCATCCTACATGTGGTTTCACTAATGGGTGGGCCAGTCCTGCTTGACATTGTTGAGTCTTGAACACCCAATCTTGGGTGTATGAGGCAGTTGCATTGCAACAGTGTGGCAAAGGAAGCTGGTACATGGGTGTTACAGTATGACACTTGACAAAGATATGGAATCACCCTTTTGAGCCAGGGCAACAGTCTTCATTCCATGAGCGCAGCCTGTGTTGACTCGTCAGGGGTTGTAGCATACAGTTGTCTCAGTTTTGATCTATTGACAATTTGCCAGAACACAGGTGCCCTGATTGTAAATGTGCTCTGTGCAGTGACCAGTAAGTGGCTGCTTGCAACTCTCGGCAGGCGATAAGCATGTCATTGTTCACATTCATGATTTCCTATGCATTTTGGCTGATCTTCTCAGACATTGCATATGAGCATTTAAGTTAGCTCATCCCATATTGATGGCATTTGGCCATGTTGCCATACTAAAGGGGTTCAGACATGTAGCCCAGCTTCTCTCCCCCCAAACTCCACCCCAGGCAGATCACAGCACACCACAGCAGGCCAAGCTCCTCCATTTGATGGAGGTATACCAAATTTGCAGCTGCTGTCATGCCATCAGCAGGGGCTGCAGTATTATATCACATCACAGCTATATCAGGGACAGAGGCTGGGTTAACTTCTATCACACAGCAGACCTATTTAATGACATTCATGCTGTCATAGCTTGGATCAACATTATGCCTCTATAACCTTAAGGTTAGCACACACGTCAGTACTGCAGATGCTCCTGCTCACTCAGATATTTTCTTGGCAGAATTTGGGTGTTGAGCACTTTCTGACTGCCACTTTGGATGAGGGTGAAGGGGAATAGACTCAGAGGTAATATGCAGACATATTGTTTTACAGAAAGAGTGGCACATGCGTGGAATAGTCTCCCAGTGGGGGTGGTAGAGACAAGGACAGTATCTGGATTCCAACAAGCATGGAAGAAGTCCAGAGAATCTGTAACGGAAAAAAGGCAATTATTGTAGTTGATATGAATGGGCAGACTAGATAGGCCATGTGTTTTTTTTCTGCCATCATGTTTGTATGTTTCTATTGTTTCCTATGCGCCCCGTGCACCATTGACAAACATATAGAGTGCAGCTGGCTTATAAGGGAGGCGCTATTATAGCATACTGTATCTGTGACACACCCATCAACATATATCCTTCATTGGCACGTAGGTACTACATCACCTTGACATGACGCTTATCCTTTCCTTGTGCCACTATAATTCATGGACCAAAGATAGGGGCTCCAAGTGAGACGATCTGAAGATGGGGTATGCACCCCCACAGCACCTAGGCCTGGTAGGGGGTACTGACCGTGTGTGTTACTGGTACAGAGTAGCTACAGACCATCCCAGTGTGCAGTTCCTGTGCTCACCCTGAGGGTGATGTGGGGCCCCCAGCACCATGTCCACAGCACCTGTCCTAGCTGAGATAGGCTATGCTGCAGGTCCCCATTAGTGCCGGTGTGTGATAGGTGGTCCCATCAGACACACCTACGATACACCTGTCCCCATCTGTATATCCTAGTCACACCTGGGCCTTGTGGACTACGATGCCCATGGATTAGTGCATATTCTGTGTGGGTGCCATGGCCACATGATATATTTGCACGGGGGGGGGGGGGAGTGAGTCCCCAGCTGCTGCACCCTGCTCCAGCCATACACATGCCAACTGCAGACAATATGCTAGCTAGTCCATAGTGCATGTTACCGGAGGGGTTGTGAGCACACCCACCAGGCAGATATGTCAGTGTTTGGGCCCCATAAAATGGCACCCATATATATCACTTGACAGATATTCTTATATAGCACTATGGTGGAACCTAGCCATGCCGTGGTCACTGCTCAGTCAGGGTGAGAGTGACCTCCCAGCAGGACATTCTGTGGCCACCCTGCCTGTGCAGGTGGTGGCCGGGCACTACAATGTCCCAGCCATTGCCCTATGCCCTGTGCAGATGCATCCTGCACAGGCCGCCCTGTCCGGGCTATACCCACAGTACCTTGCTCCTCATTATGCACATCGGCAGGCCGATACTGGCAACAGTGCTAGCAGTGTGGGCTGAGGAGGGTGTTGGCAGCCACCACACACTGGACAGACGGACACACACTCCCCTCACCTATGCCAGCATTAAGCAATTATAGAGGTCTCTGGCAGCCCTGGCCACCACACCAGTCCTGGGCACAGTGCAGGCATGGCTATGGCACGCAATACTGTAGGAGTCACCCCCCAGGGTGGTAAACACTGTCAGACACAGAACCTGTATCACACTCCACAGACATCTGAACGATTGCTATGATGCAGCTCACTCAGCAAATTGTGCTTAACTTAGGAATTGCTATCTACCATTACCCATGACAACCTTTTGATAGATGTGTACCGTATTCCCAGGTGTATGGTGCTAAGTTATGCAAGTGCTAGTATTCGGGGAAGGAAACAGGGCCCAAAGCCCTGCCTCTCCAGGTGGCTTTGGATAATGGGGCCTGTGGGTGCAGGCGTGTCTGCCCCTGTTGTCTGCTGCGCTGGGGCAGAGGTTCCAAACTCCGGTCCTGGTGGGTCAAACACTGCTCGGGTTTCATGCTATCCTTAATGAATATGCATAAGATACATCTGCATACCATGGGGGCGGTGCATGGAGATGCAGCACAGACATATGTATTGGAAACAGCACGGAACCTGAATGGTGCTTGGCACTCCAGGACTGCCTTTGGGGGACTCTGCTCTAGGTACTGTACATGTTTATGGTGTTTGTGCTCTATGGGGTAAAATATATGCATTTGAGGCATGTTTCTGTTCTCAGCAATACAGGTTCAGTCTTTACTACCATGTTTTCTTCATGGGTAAAATAAGGAGCCTGGGTTGGCAGGAGCCACAGCTGGGACTTGAACCTGTGACCTTCTGCTTTTGAGCACACTGTCTGGTTGCACTGCACCACCATGTTGCCACGGATATGGCACATTCCCTGGGGAGTCCATGACTGTACATCCGACAGAGCCTGTCTGTTGCAGTGGACGGCAGCCACCTACACAGGACTGGGCCTGGACTGCTGTGGGCAGCAGCCACTGCCCCCTCCACCACCAGTACCCCTCTGCCACCATGCTGACATGTCTTTATATAGGAGACAGCATAAAACCTGAATGATTTGTGGCCCTCCAGGACTGCATTTGGGGGACTCTGCTCTAGGTAATGCGCATGTTTCTGGTGTCTGTGCTCTGTAGGGTAAAATAGAGGTGTTTGAGCCATGCTTATGTTCTCTGCAATAAAGGTTCGTCTTTACTATCACGGTTTAGTTGTGGGTAAAATTTGGGGACTGGATTGGCAGGAGCCCCAGCTGGGGCTTGAACCTGTGACCTTCTGCCTCCAAACACACTGGTAGTGTGCACTGCACCACCATTTTGCCACAGAGACAGTGTTTTCCCTGGTGATACCATGACTGTTCGTCCGGCAGGGCCTGTCTGTTGCAGTGCATGGCACCCACCTACACAGGGCTAGGCCATGGTCTGCTCTGGGCAACTGCCACTGCCCCTTCCACCACCAGTACCCCTCTGCCAACATGCTGCATGCCCTTCTGCTGGTGGTTCTGGTGGTGCGCAATCTCAGGCCATCCAGTGTGCAGATAGGCGGCTGCCTATGGTGCGTGTTCTGGGGTCGGGGTGCCTGCATAGTCGTCCACGCTTCCCCCCAACACTGCCTGCCACTGTTCTGTGCCCTTGGAGGTACCTGCTGGGTACTATCCCCTGTGACACTGTGATAGACACGCTCATGCCCATGGTGGTCCCTCATTAGTTGCTGTCTGGCTGCTATACAGTTTCAGCATTCCTATGTGCCACCTAGGCATCTGCCTAGTCCGCACTGTGCCCCAGCTGCACCACAGCATGTGCCGCCTGCAGCCCTCTGTACCCCCATTCCCAGCATCTGTCCAGTTGCCCATTCAGACATGCCCGCCCTGCTGTTGTGGAACATGGGCATGCCAGAGGAAACCTGTCCAATGGAGGACGTAACCCTGATCAGTGCTATTTCACTGTGGGATCATTCATCTTGTATGCGGACAGAGCGTAGACCCTTCCAAAATTCATATCTTTTTTTTGGAGCTTTCTTGGGAGTGTTTTCTGATGTTTCCCATTACTATCCCCATTTTCCAGCTTGGTTATGTTTTTCTTTTATTTTATTGGGGTCATTTTCAATGTTTATTTGCACTTTTGTTCTGTGCACATGTATCACACTTATCACTGTTTTGTAGGTTTCCCTGGTTTTGCTGTACATTGCTGACAGAAATGGCTTCTCTTCCCTTTAAATCGGCTCTAACGCGAGGTTTTCACTCGTGGTATTTTTTGCCTCGGATTTCAGCCTCGTTAATGTGCGGGGAGCCTCTCCCCTCCCACTCTCCACCCATTGACCCCTTCTCTCCGCCCCTGGGGAGCCTTCCTCCGCCCTCCGGGAGCCTTTCCCCGCCTTCAGCGCACATTAGCGCGCCGCGCACTTGAGCGTGCACATTACTGCCCCGCCGCGCACATTAGCGCAGTTTAGTAAACATACCCCTATGTCTCCATTTCCATGTTCTCTAGGAAGGTGCACAGGTGAGAAAAATTCAGTTTTGGGGTTTTTCATGAATTTTTAATGTGCACCAAATTGATATAACACAGTGTACACTGACAAATCCATTAGGGTGCATTAGATACATTTAGCACACACTAAATTTAAGGCATATTAACGCCAAATGCACACCCCTAATGTTCTCCGAGTTCTCTCTCAAAGATGGGACAATTTATTTATTTATAATTTTTTTGCCCCTGGGGTGTTACCATATACTCCCCTTTCTTATTATTTTCATTCCTCACAGTAGAGTTTTTTGTTTTTGAAATGGAAACTGCTGGTCTCATCCAAAGCAGAACAATTTTCTGTGGTATTGACTTTTTTGCTGGTTTGTAAATAGGGGATGACATTAGATCAGCCTATGTAGGCATGTTTTAACGTAAGTAAGGCAACTTTTATTCCTTTAGTATAAATACAAAATTAATTTAATTCCTAGTACGAACAAGTTTGGATCAGTCTAAGTAGAGGAGAAATGGTTTAAATGTACAAAGGCAACATAGATTTAGACCTGCAAAATCTTGTCTCACAAATCTGCTATATTTTTTAAGGCGGTTATAAACGTATTGATAAAAGGTGAGTCAGTTGATACAGAGGGATATTTCAGAAGCATCCCTACTCATAAACATGTAGCTCGTCTACCTGTTTTAAAAAACTGCTGTTTAAACGTAATGATCCACACCACACAGAGATTGCAAGGAGGCGAGGTTAAGGTTTGAGGAGGGAGTGGTTTGGGCATGCCTAAAATCTTGGTGTGTATTCCCAGTTTTACAAGGGGAATGCATTCAGATTTGAAAAATTCTCTGTCGACATTTTAGGCCTGCCCCAAGGCATGCATAAGTGCCTACTTGAAGGGGCAGGTGCAAATACGGAAGCCAGTACCTCCACTTATCCCCCCTAATATCGAGTCCCACTCCCTGACCTCCCTGACATCAATTCATCCAAGCCCTGACACCCTGATATCAATTCCTCCACTCTCCTGACAACAATACCCCACAAATTCTGACTCCTGACATCAATCCTCCCGATGCCCCACAACACCCTGATTCTATCCCTGGCTCCTACTGGGGTTGCTGGTAGTCTAATGGGAACAGAAGCAATCCCCAGTTTCTCCTGCTCATGGTGGCTCCATGTTCAAAATGGCACCCATGACCCGTAGCAGTAATCTCACAATACTACTGCTAGGGATTAACCTGCTAAATTATGTCTTCTGGGGGAGCCATCAGAGGGATTGCTGTGTGGGTGTTGAAGACTTGGGGAGGGGGAATGATGTCAGTGTGTCAGGAATTGGAAGGAATGGATGCTGTCAGAAACAGTGAGTTTAAAAAGCTGCTCCCATACACATTTGTGGAAAATGTGTATGCTTTCCTCACAAGCAGTTTTTCTTAAAAATCACTGCTTCCAATGGGCATGGTGAGACATTCATGTGAAAGTCCTGCAAATCCCTTTGCATATTTTACAAGATGCTCT
This sequence comes from Ichthyophis bannanicus, assembly GCA_033557465.1. Lineage (NCBI taxonomy): Eukaryota > Metazoa > Chordata > Amphibia > Gymnophiona > Ichthyophiidae > Ichthyophis > Ichthyophis bannanicus. Next base: position 782,674,997 of record CM066031.1, on the reverse strand, counting down.
ATGTTTGGCAGTGTCTTCGTACAGGACCGACACAAGGAGATGAGGCACCCTAGGTGAACCTCATCCCTTGCACCCCCTCCCCCATTGCCGCCCCTCACCGGGACCTACAGTGACGGAAATGACCTTAAACAGCCCCGTGGCACCTTACCTTATAAGTGTGTTACCACAGGACTGTTAGCTTTCATCCCCACCAACGCCCTATGCTGGTTTCCTGTTTGCATGAGGGCAGAAGTGGCTTCCACATCCATACAAAAGGAAGTCGGCATTAGTGCCACCAGTTTTAAGGGAAGTGCCATAGGGGCTGTTTCAGGCCTTTGCCTCCTCTGTAGGTCCCAGTGAGGGGCGGTACTCTAGGCGGCCCCCTATTTTATCTAATGGTAGCGCCAGCCCTGCCTTTGTAAAATACAGTGAGAATTTTCCATATCCTGACCTGGACATCTTAATTTCCCTCTCCACAACCTATTTAAAATTGGCCTTCACATGCATTAGGACTTTCAGAAGACATTTGAGACTCCTGAGGAAATTGAATAGTCATGGGATAGAAGACAATGCCCTACTGTGGATTGGAAAGTGGTTAAAAGATGGATATAGGGTTAAGTGGTGAATTTTCTCAACGGAGAAAGGTGAATAGTGGAATACTCCATGGATGTATACTGGGATCGGTGTCTTTTAACATATCTATAAAATATCTGGCTATGGGAACAATAGAGATGGTGATCAAATTTGCAGATGGCACAAAATTATTTAATGTTGCTAAATCTCATGCAGGTTGTGCAAAATTGCAGAAGGACCTTGTGAGACTGGGATACTGCATATTCAAATGTCAAATGAGGTTTAATGTTAGCAAGTGCAATGTGATGCACATAGGGAAAATAACCTAAATTATAGGTATATGTTATTAGGAGTCACCATCCAAGAAAAGTACGCAATCCCAAGTAATCAAAACACATAGATCCTGGGACGGAGCCTAGTAACAGGCAAGATGGTCGTGTAAGAGCTGTACTCCGGAGGGCAATGGTCAAGAATCCTAACTTCTGCAGTCTTTAACTAAATAGTTCCTACCTACTCTGATATCATTCGATCCTGGATATATGTCTGGCCCCAAGCCGACGTGGCTGGATTACCAAATACCTCAAAACGCCAGCGCAAAGAGAACCAAAATGGAGCCTCTCTCACCTCACAAGATGGCAGTCATCAGAGATTGTTCGGAGGCCTTACAAGAACTTTTGCCTGAGATTCGCGCTGTTAAAGACTTGGTCAAAGCTAATGGAGATTCGTTGTGCACAATGCAGGAGGACATGAACTCTTTAAAAAATGCTTTGGAGTCAATTACGGTGAGATTGGAGAAGGCGGAGAGTGTGGTGGCAACGCATGGGGAGCAGTTCAGGGCCGTGGAGAAGCAAGCAAAGTTGATAGGTCATTGCAAAGAGAGTTAGAAGATGGCAACAGTCGGGCTCGAAGGGACAACATAAGGATCTTGGGGGTTCCAGAGGGAGCCGAGGGTCCTGACATGATTGCTTTTTTGCAGTCAATGATCCCGGGTGTGTTGACAGTGAAGTTCGCCATCCCTTTTGAGATTGACTGTGCCCATCGTGTTCCTACTGAGTCCACGGTTGCAGGCCAGCAACCACGCCCAATCATCCTCAAAGTTTTGTGCTTTTAACAAGTAACACAAATAATGGAAGCAGCCAGAGCACACTCTCCCTTGGAGTATCAGGGGCACAAACTCTTATTCTTTCCTGACTTCACAAAGGTGACGGTAGATCGGAAAATGAGTTTTCTGGCGCTGCGTCCACGCTTATTTCAGCTGCAAGCCCATTTCAGGTTACTCTACCCTGCTCACATGAGAGTCACGCTGCACAACCAGACAAGAACTTTTGATGATCCAGGGGAGTTGCATGCGTTCTTAGAGGACAAGGAGTTGGTGTTGATGCGGTGAAATTCTTGCTTTGTAATCAGTGGCTTGTAAAAGCTCTTCAACGCTTTCCTACTTGAGTGTTTTGACTGGTCTGAGATCATGAAGTAGCAACTCACTCATTCAGAGTTGACTTTCAATCATGCAAAATTGACATTCGATGTGTCATTTAATGTTACTCTATGGGAGGAACTCCAGGGTATTGCCCTGGTCAATAATGTCTTATTCTTTGCTTCTTTCTCTCTCCTTTTATGTTGTGTGTTGTTTGCAATGTTTGTTGTGGTTGGGAGGTCAGCAGGGCTTTCTGGAGTGAGACGGCCCTTGCCTACATACATGCGGCTTTTTGGAAGCATGTGCTGTTTTGGTGGGGACAGTTTTGCTATAACTCTTGGCGCTCCAGGTTTGGGGACGCTGTTTCTTATTTCTGGAGTGGGTAGTGTGTGGTTAAAGCTGGTTGAAGTGGCAGTGGAGTTGAAGTAAACTAGTTAATTTCTCCCTCTGTGCCTGTCTTGTTCCTTCGGTCTCACCCGCTAAGTTTTGAGCTGTTATAGCCCCACAGGGTTTTGGTTTTGGTGACTTTGTTATTTTAAACTATGGGGTATGTTTACTAAGCCATCTTAACGTAGCAGCGTTGACGTTATCGCGCGATACATGATGTTATCACGTGATAATTGTGCTTTACCATGCGAGAACGTCACGTATCGCATGATAATGTCTGTGGCGGCATTAAGGTGCGCAGAGGGTGGAGGAAGGCTCCCCAGAGGGCGGAGTAAGGCTCCCCGGGGCGGAGATGAGGGGTCAATGGGCGTAGAGTGGGCAGGGAGAGGCCCCATGCACACTAACGCCGTGAAATGAAGCTCTGAAAATTAGCGCTAGTGAAAACCTCGCGCTAGAGGCACATTTACAGGAGAGAGAAACCATTTCAGTCAGCAATGTACAGCAAAGCCAGGGAAACCCAGAAAAGTGATAGTAGTGATACATGTGCAGGAAACAAAAAGGCAAATAAACATATTAAATGACCAGAACCACATTTGAAATCCCCATAACCAAGCTGGCCAATAGTGCTACTAATGATAAACATAAAGCAATACTACTGACAAAGCGTAAAAAGGAAGATATAATGTTTGGAAGGGGCTATGCTCTGTCCCCCACAAAGTGAATGATCACATAGTGAAATAGAGGTGAGCAGGGTTTTTTCCTTTATATTGGGCATGTCTATTATGCTATGGTCCAGCCGGGGCACAGTGCGGACTAGGCAGATGCCTAGGTGGCACATAGGAATGCTGAAACTGTAAAGCAGCAAGACAGCAACTGACGAGGGTCCAACATGGGCACGTGTGTGTGTGTCCCACAGTGTCACAGGGGATATTACCCAGCAGGTACCCCCAAGGGCACATAACATTGGCAGGTGGTGCCAGGGGGAAGCGCGCATGTCCATGTAGGCACCCCTACCTGAGAACCCACACCAAAGGCAGCTGCCTACCGGCACACTGGATGGCCTGGGACTGTGCACCACCAGCACCACTGGTATAAGGGCATGTCAGCATGGTGGCAGAGGGTTGCTGGTGGTGGAGGGGGCAGTGGCATCTGCCCACAGCAGACCAAGGCCAAGCCCTGTTTAGGTGGGTGCCCTGCGGTGCAACAGACAAGGTCTGTCTAACGAACACTAATGGTAGCCCCAGGGAATGATCTGCCTCTGTGACAACAGTTTGGTGCAGTACACACTGCAAGTGTGTTTAGGGTCACAGGTTCAAGCCCCAACTTGGCTCCTGCAAAAAATGTCCCTATATTTTACTCAGTACTAAACCGAGGTAATAAAGATGGAACTGTTATTGCTGATTAAATAAACAATCCATAAACGCCTATATTTTACCCTACAGGGCACAGACACCATAAACATGTGTAATCCCTAGAGCAGGGTTTCCCAAATGCAGTCCTGGTGTCATGCTGTCTGTAATAAATATGCTTGTGCTGCAAATGTATGCCACGCCACATTGTATGCAAATGTATCTCATGCATATTCATTAGGGACAGCATGAAAAACTTAACCGTGTTTGGCCCACCAGGACTGGAGTTGGGAAACTCATCCCTAAAGCAGTGGCCAACAGGGGCATAAACACCCACACCCACAGGCTCCACTATCCAAAGCCTCATGGAGAGTCAGGTTGTTGGGCCCTGCGCGGAGCAGCATCTCCCAATACATTCTCACTTGCATACCTTAGCAATGCCGCCCTAAACTTGGGAACACGTTACACATATATCAAAAGGTTGCTATGATTAATGGCAGATAACAAATCATAAGTTAAACGCAATTTGTTGACAAAGCTGCATCATAGCAACCTTTCTGATATCTGTGGAGTGTGTTTCAGTTTTGGTTTCTGACAGTGTTTACCACCCCGGGGAGTGATCCCAACAGTATTGCGTACCATAGCCATGACTGCACTGTGACCAGGACTGGTGTGGTGGCCAGGGCTGCCAAAAACCTCTATATTTGCACAATGCTGGCATAGGTGCGGGAGTGTGTGTCTGTCGATCCAGTGTGTTGTGGCTGCCTACACCTTACTGAGCCCACACTGCTTGCACTGTCTCCAGTGTAAGCCTGCCAATGTGCATAATGAGGAGCAAGGTACTGTGGGTATGGGCCAGACAGTGCGGCCTGGGCAGAATGCATCTTTACAGGGCATAAGGCAATGGCTGGGACATTGTAGTGCCCAACCACCACCTGCACGGACAGGGTGGCCACAGCATGTCATGCTGGAAGGTCACTCTCACCCTGACTGAGCAGTGACCATGGCATGGCTAGGTTCCCCCATAGTGCTATATAGCATTTCCCTCAAGTGATATTTATGGGTTTCCTTTTTTGGGGCCTAATCACTGACATACCTCCTTGGTGTGTGTACCAGATCCCATGCCAGGGTGCATAGTGTTCCTTTTGGAACATGCACTATGTATGTGCCAGCAGACTGTCTGCAGCTAGCATGCGTATGGCTGCAACACCCTGAAGGATGCAGCAGGTGCACACTGACTGCCCTCTGCTGGTGAATGTCAGAATGTAGTGGGGGCAGCTTAGCTGACCAGCTGTACTGCCAGTAGTCCAGTTCCATGTTCAGATCTGCTTCAGCTCTCTGTTCCTTAGTTGGCGGGGGGTTGCTGTTCCCACAGTCTGTCATCATTTAGCTCAACTGGCCCTATTGAAAACAATGATAGTGTGTGTCTGTTGTTTCCAGATCATGTTCCCTATCCTGACCCACAGAGGGTGGGCTTGCTCCGTATATCTTCGTCATGTGAGTCCAGACACACCCCTGCTCCAAAAACAGGTGTCCATGGCAACCTCACTCAATATGCATTATGTTGCGAGCATCATGGTCCACACGGGCTATGCATCAATGGCATATAGAAATGGACATAGAAAACTTCCAATGCTGTCTGCAAAGAATACCCCACACACTGGTAGTGATGGTGAACTGCAGCAAAACCTACTGCAAACAACCCGGGTACTGTGGACCTGGTGCTGTCCCCACGACTTTACTCTCAGGGTGATCACAGAACACGCACAATGGCATGGTCAGTAGGCACACTGTAACAGTAATACGCATGCTTGGTCCCCCTACCCAGCTGATGTGCTGCAGAGTTGCAAACCCCATCTGGTGAGCAGATGTAGACTGCTGATCTGCATGTGAATTGCATCATGGCTACTCTTGGTGCTAACCTATCCTGGTAGCCACACCAGACAGTATGTCTGGTGACCTGCACTGGTTGAGTAGCTAGCCATAGTTTAGTTACAACCAATATTGTTGCAGGCAATGGTGAATATACTGACCTCAGTGGGAGAGGTCATAGGTTCAATACCCCAGTGGGCCTGTATATTGATGTATCTGGATGAATAGGATAGAGTGTATTATCATCACATCAGAGCGTGTTACCACATGAGAATATTTTCAAAAATGTGGCCAGTCGCATGCAGTGGGTATGTTGGAAGAGTGGTGTGGGCTGCAGGTTGCTAAATTAGCTGGTGAGCTGTATACAAAGTGTGTCCGTCAGTATAACTGTCGGAGGATACAGCCATCTATGCATTTAGCAGTCTGATATAGATCTGAAATCTGTGTGCACATCCCAAAATACCCTCAGCTCAGTTGGCCAAACTAAGGTGCCCTGTAAAGTGCCCTAGCTGTGTCCTTACACTAGCCTGGTAAGCAGAGTAGAAAGTGTATGTAGATGACCTGGTGTAGCTGTGTAGCCAGCCATTGCTATGTGAAAAGGCATAGCATGCCGGTTAATACAATGCCCTCACAGCCAGTGGTGATGGGTTCAAGACCCCAGTGTACCAACACCAAGATAAATGCCTAATAAGCAAATTGTGATAAGAAACATCACTGCAATGTGTGTCTGCAGCATAAATCTTTATATATATTGATGGCAACACCGTTTGCTGTGTACCGGCCGTGGCACAGGCACGTAGATAGCGTGCCTTTATGATGCGCGGCGGCCCGTGTTGAGGCACGCATATGCGACGTGCGTGCATCAGCAAGGCATCGGTGAAAATGGCAATGCGATTCAGGAAGCTTGCCTTCACCCGTAGGGAGCTGTGACACCTTGCTAGACTGATCTGCACTAGGCAGCATAAGTTATTCCCTGGCTCCTCCAAACGTCAGGACCTCAGGCGCGTTAGAAGGGCATGGGACCGCATCACAAGGCGGTACAATCATCTTGCTGACTACCCATGTGAGGTAAGTGTATGGGGACAGGTCACACAATGCAAGGTGTTCAACACATTACCCAGCAATAAACACACATCATACATGTACAACATGGTATAGACACCAGTCTGTGGTATATCCAGTGTTGATTGTAGCTGTGAATGCTGCTGTGTGTAGGCATTTTATCTCATTTATGTTTTGTACTTAAACTCACGTGATATACCGCCTATTTATCATATCAAAGCGGTTTGCCCTATCCCCAGGAGGCTAAGGACCTGATCACAGAGGTCCAGTTGTCAGTCTGGTGTTATGGTAGCTGCTGCTGTTGATATGTTAAAATCCACCCTAACCCAAGGAGCCCCTAGATCTGCCTAAAGAGGTCTGGTAAACAGCATGCTGATATGGTAGGTTCTGCAGTTGCAGGGTCACACATCTGCCCTACCCCTAGGGGCCCTGAGACCTGTTCAAAATGGTCTGTCAATCACCCTGGTGATATGGTTGTGTATGCATTTGCAGGTTAAGACATCCGCCCTACCCCCAGGAGTCCTGAGACCTGATCAAAGTGGTCTGTCAGTTACCCTGGTGATATGGTTTATGTTGCTGTTGATGTGTTATAATCCACCCTACCCCCAGGAGTCCTGAGACCTGATCAAAGTGGTCTGTCAGTCACCCTGGTGATATGGTTTATGTTGCTGTTGATGTGTTATAATCCACCCTACCCCCAGGAGTCCTGAGACCTGATAAAAGTGGTCTGTCAGTCACCCTGGTGATATGGTTGTGTATGCATTTTCAGGTTAAAACATCTGCCCTACCCCCAGGAGTCCTGAGACCTGATCAAAGTGGTCTGTCAGTCACCCTGGTGATATGGTTGTGTATGCATTTGCAGGTTAAAACATCTGCCCTAACCCCAGGAGTCCTGAGACCTGATCAAAGTGGTTTGTCGGTCACCCTGGTGATATGGTTTATGTTGCAGTTGATGTGTTATAATCCACCCTACCCCCAGGAGTCCTGAGACCTGATCAAAGTGATCAGTCAGTCACCCTGGTGATATGGTTTATGTTGCTGATGAAGTGTGCTAAGACACCCTACCCCCAGGAGTCCTGAGACCTGATTTCAAAGGTTGGTATGACATCCAGAGATTGTGGTAGGTTATGCAAGGTCAGGTCACACATTTGCCCTATTCCCAGGAGGCCCAGACCTCATTACACACGTCTGTTATGGATCCTGATGGTATGGTAGGTGCAGTTGTGGATGTACTCCAATCCACCCCACCCCCAGGAGCCCTGAGACCTACAAAGGTCTGTAACAAATCCAGATATCATGGAAGTGTACGCAGTTCAGGTCACACATCTGCCCACTCCCCAGGAGTCCCATACCTGATCGCAGAGGAACATTATAGATGCTGGTGTAAGGGTACTTGCACCTGTTGGGGTTTCACAGCTCTGCCCTAACCCCAGACCAGATCACATATGTTAATAGGCCAGCTAGGTGTGGTGGGCCATGCTCCTGTTGTAGTCAGCCACAACTGCCCTATTTACAGTAGGCCTTAGTCATGACCATAGAGGTATAGTAGAAAGCCAAGTGTCATGGTATTGGTGCCTGGCAATGTCTACAGGGTCACCCACCTTCTGCTCTATCTCAGAACAAATCACACATACGTTGTAGGATATCATGGTGCTTTGGCGGGTGTGTCAGATGATGTGTGTAGCTCAGGCAAACACACATGTGTTTGCCAGACCACACAGGGAGTTAGGGAAGACCTCCCCTGGACACCACCATGGCCAAACAACACGTGGCACGATGCTGCCATGCCATGCAAGGAGAGTGTGTGAACAGGGTATGGGGTGTCCAGCGGGTTACGCACAGTACACATAGGTGGCACCTCACACATGGCCAGACCCACAGCCACACATGCAGGTGGCACTGGCAACAGTTAGTAGAGGACACACTGGCCAGAGGAGCAGGAGCAGCACGATGCTGCTCACAGAGATGTGTGATATGTGTTGGGCACCCACCAGAGATATATGGCCCTTAATGCTCCCACCCATTGCTTTCCTCCCCAGGTAGAGGATCTATGGAAAAAGGGTCGGGAGTTGCAGCTGCACTGCCCGGAGGTCCTTGCCCGCCTCCAAAGGGGGGCGATGGAGCAAAGTGGAGGTGAGTGTTGCGGCCTCTGCAGCGCAGTACAGAATATCACAGTGGCCCACCAGCCCGTGGGAGGCCAAACTATGTACATGTGGTATGTGACTCACATGATAGTGTGCTAATGACTGTCTTCCCCAACAGAGAATGCTACTGCTGGTGAGGGCCCCTCCACATCGGGGCACCCCAGAACAAGTCCCACAGCGCCATTCCAGATAGAGGAGGAGGAGGGGCCAGAGGGCGAAGAAGAAGAGGACAACATGGAGGGGGCGTAGTGTGGGGTGGTGCGGGAGGGAGGGGAGAGGGAGGGGGAGTTTTATGTGGCAGGGGGTGGTTGAGGATGTTGAGGAGGAGGAGGAGGAGGAGAGCGGGGAGGGGGCGATAGAAAGGGTGGGTGGGAGGGGTCAGGGTTGGAGGAGGGGGGTATGGAGGGGGGAGGATGTCTCTGTGGGTGGCAGGGGACACAGGACAGCACAGGGCACTGTGGGTCCCTGCCAGCTGCCACATGTTTGCGGCGATGGTGTCCGCCTGGGAGTTGCATCCCCACCCATTGCCACAGACAGGACCCACGCTCATGCCACCACACAAACACCGGCCACCTGGCATGGATGTGGTGCAGGTGTGTGCGGGACCTGTATGTGGCAGTGGGTGGCATGCTGCAACAACAGCAGACCCAGGACCGCACCATTCGGTGGCTGGCAGGCGCCATTCAGTGGTTGGCTGCCGAGATGCACATGCACCGTGCAGCTGCTATGGGTGGTGCATCTCGACAGCCATCCCCTGATGGGCGTCCCTGGAGCATTTAAGGGGCACAGAGGCACCCACACATGTGCCCTGTGCTGTCCTGTCTACCGGCACAGAACATGGGTTGTTTTAAGTTTTGGTTTTCTATGTTGACATATGTGTATGGCACCTTTTCCTCCAATCAAGGAGGTCACGTCACATAACAATTGGAGGATTTCATTTAACATTAGGGTACGTGTTAACATTTAGACAGTACAGTTACTTAGCATTGTGTAGACACTACAATGGAGGTAACATTTAAAATAAAGGTATTTCAGAACGTCGTATGATAGATATGAGTGTGTGGATGGGATGGGTGTGTGTTTCATTGGCAGAGGTAGTAGTGTTAATGTTTGGGGAGAGGATGTTGCCTGAATGCTCATATGTTTCTACAAATAACAATGTCTTGATGTCTTTGAGGATGTGTGTGAGGTCATCTAACGCCCTCAGTCTCAGTGGTACATCTCTAAATATGTACAAATGTATATATGTAAATAAAAAAATTTGTACGTACGGCACAATGGTCACGTGTCTCCCCCACAGACTGAGTGTGTATGTGAGCATGGGACATGTGTGTAGATCCCTATGTGTATGCATGGTAGACATAGGTAACATACATGGACCGTCTCCACACACAGGTGTGGGGGCTGCCCATGTGCATAGGCGTCTGTGTCCCATGGTGTCCCTGTGATGTGCCAATGTGGAGTGTGTCCCAAAAGCTATGGTCACATGCATGCTGCATGTGATGTGTGGGCACCATATCTGATGCACCATGCTTGTGGGGCAATAGGGGAAAAGGCTAGCAGCAGGTATGTGGCATGGAGGGTAAGAGGGAATGCTGTACCCAGGAGCTGCACAGGGGGATAGCTGGTGAGGGCGACACAGATCGATGCATGTCCCGAGGATGAGCGGTGGGGGACTACAAGCACTAGTGAACAGTGATCAGCTGACTGAAGCAAGCTACCTTTGTCTGCCTGTGCCGCATGCAAGCCTATGTGGGAAGACAGCCACGTAGGCCCTGGTGTGGGCAGGGAGAATGGTCACACATGTGTGTCCAATGATGGAGAGTATATGGGGTGGGAGAGGGTGACAGATCCTTACAACAGACATGTACAACCGTGTACATCTTGTTGGGCTACTGGAGAGGTTGGGTATACCCCCACGCATAGGTAGAAGGGTGACCACCTGCCACAGTCCATGGCACACAGGGCATGGTATGACCTATGTGCAATGATAGGTGGCAGTACAGACACCCCACCCCTGAGGGGAATGGGTAGGCACATGAGGGCAGGGAGACAACATGGGGTGCAGGGTACGTAGGAGACCACAGTGCCACACATTGGAAACAAACACATAGGTTGTAATAGGTTGTGATGTTTTTATTTGTAATGTTCACATCCTCCGTGGCCGGCCACGGTGACCATGGCCCAACCCACCCCTCTGTTGCGGGACTGCTAGTGCAGCCTCTGGTGCCGGTGCTGGCTGCTGTATACGGGTAGCTATGGCCTCCTGGGCATCCGCAATACGGAGGAGCGCCCTTGCCACTGTGTCTGCTGTGGCATGCAGCTGGTGGATCTCCTGTTGAATGGCCAACAAAGCCTGACGAGTGCCTGTGGTTGGGACACAAGGTGATATGTGAGATACCTGTTTCAACCCCCCACCGTGACACATGCACATGTCAGGCATATCCCACCAGATCAGTCTGAAGAACAATCATGCACGCAACAACTAGCAACGCATGACCATGTTTAGATCTGTGTGTCCCATGAGCCATTCTCATGCCTGGAAGGGGTCCTGATGAGGGGTCGTGTGAATCACAAATCTCACACATGACACAGTGTCGCAGTTCAATCTGTCAATGCTTGATCTGCACACTGGTCATATGAGATAGGTCAGATGACGTGAGGGGTCATGGCACACACATACATATATCTGGGGCGCCCTCTTTTCTATAACGCTGGCGCACAGTACAGATTAGGCTGACAAACTATGCTGAATAACAATACCCATGGGGAGATGTCAGTCAAGTAAGCTGTCTGGGTGACATGGGATAGGTGTTTTCCGCTGTGCGCTTCCTTGGGGTATATGGCCGTGAACAGTGTGCATGTGTCTGAGCTCCTCACACATGCTGACACCTGCCAAGCCATGCTACAAGAGGGTGGAATGCACGTGGCACAGAACATCCCCCCCACATAAGAAACAATCTGCTATGTTGCCAACATATTGTGGTACACATGCAATCTCTTTGTGGATGTTACGTCCACCCCCATGGGGATTGTTGTGCATGCTGTTACCCACCTTCGGCATCATGCCATGCTGAGGCACTGTGGGCCTGCAGCTCCGCCAAGATTGTAGTCATGCTTGTGGGAGGGGTGGCTGATGTCCCTGGCGCCTGCATGGGGTGGTGATTCCCCTCCATCTCTTCACCCTCTAGAGCCTGTGAGTTGCTGCTAGTGGCCCCCACTGTAGCGTTGACATCCAGGGGCTTGTCCTCTGCCTCAGCCAGCACATTGTTTCCTGTTGTGCCTTCGCCATTGCTGGCGGTGTCCCCGTACATTGTGGCCTCTGGCCCCTCACCATCCTGAGACCCTGCCACATCCTCCTCCTCATGTGCCTCCATGGTCCTGTAGTCACCTGGGTTGTGGAAAAGGGTACACAGCACAGATAAGTTTGCACAGTGCACCTATGTACACCTGGGTAGTACATCCACCCCACAATCAATGTATTGTTTGCCTGTGCCTGCTGTTGTTGCGCCTACAATAGGAACAGCACATGTGCCTACAGTGTGCTATGCCTGGCAGAGGGTGGGGGGGGGGGGGTAGAAGGCTCTTTCCCTGGTGGAGCTGTGTCACATGGGATACGGTGTGTGGGGGATGGTGTGTTGAGTGCAGTGCCCCTATCTACAGTATCAGGTATGGACTGTCCACCTGACCTTGTATGTGGCCTCATCAATACATGTGGCCGTGGCACATGTGGGAGTCCTGAGCACTGTTCCCTCTAAGCTGTGCGCGTGTGCGCGTGCACACACGTCACCGAGTGAGCGCACATACATTAAAACAGAGCGCACAAAAATTACAGCTCTGATTCTGATAGAAAACAACACAGACGTCTTAAAATATAAAAGTTATGATTGTTAATTACTAGAAATTTCCCACTTCATTTAGTAATCGTCTATTTTCATTGAATTTGATTAAAATCAATGTGGTGTACATACTGTATTCTGTATATAACTCCGAGTGTCGTTATGTGGCGCACAAAAATTTAGCCTTCCTTCAAAAGTTGCACACAGCTGATATTTTATGCGCACACAGTCTACAGAAAATTAGAGGGAACATTGGTCCTGAGTGGGATTGTGTGCCGTCATTGTGTGTGTGAGCGATGTGCTTTCATTGCCCTGAGTTAGGTGTTGCAGGATGTGTCCATGTCAGCCAGACATGTGTGGGGGCCCTCCGCTTTGCAAGACACTGTGCGGTGTGGGTGGACAGCTATCACATACTCCATGGGTGTGGTGGGGTGTCTGGGGGGATGGGTGGAGCACTGCTGGGTATGGGGTTGCACAGTGTGCGGGGGTATGGGAATGTGTGTGTGGCACTGCAGGACGTGTATAAGGGCTGATCCCAGGTGTTGTGGGGTTGTGCTATGTGCATTTGGTATGGGTGTGACGATGTGCCGTCTAATGTCTGGTGAGGGTGGGTGGGGTATCCCCACTGTATGTGGGCCCCGACAGAGTGTTAATTGTGTGACGTGTGTTATGTTTTTGCTGCTGTTTGTTTGCATCTATGTCATCATCCCTGTGTGTTAGGCCCTTCCCTGTCATTGTTCTGGGATATGTCCCTGGATAGGTAAGTGCATACAGACGTCATATGTGTTTTGGTGGTGTGTGTGGGTACCCACAGGCCAATGTGTTCTGGGATAGTTGTATGTCCCTCTTGTATGTCTCCCTCTGTCTCAATGTGTTTGGTGACTGGCTGCAGAGGTATGATGACTGGCTGTGACCTATATGCCAGGTACTTGTTCTCTTGCCTTTTTTCCTTCTCTTTCCTATCCTTTTTATTTTAAATTGGCATTCTTTTTCTGTTTCCCGCAGCCTTGTATTTTTTATGATTGTAAACCGCTCAGATGCCTATGGTTTTGGGTGGTATAATAAGTTTTTAATAAACATAAACATACTATATTACAAGTAGACCTCAGGGGGACAGACAACGCAGGCTGGTAATGAAGTACACACCCAAAATGGAGTGGGCACAAAAAAAATTTAAATGTAAGCCCTCATAAGCCATATGTGAGGAATGAACGCTAGACCATTCTGGGTAGGGTTACTCCAGTAGTAGAGGCATCTGACCTCAGTTAGTCCCTCAACCACATATCCTTAGGAGGAGGAGTACTTAGAAGGACAGACAAGCCCTGTAATCGCATGAACTCTGCATACATCAGTGGCCAAACTCACCTATATGAAAGGTCCCAAGGGTCCAGCAGCACAGCCAGACTTCACAGCACTAGAGAGCAACAATGTACAGGTGATACCAGGAGGTTATCTGTATACTGTCAAATGATATCCCAATGTGGTTCATTACTGTTACAGTGCTGCTCATGTATTCTGTGCTTCTCGTTGATTACAGTGGGATATCATTAGCCACTCTTCAGATAGGTCTTTAACATCACTGTTATATTGATGATCTGTGGTGCTGTGAATTGTTGCTATGCAGCTTAACCCTCTGGGCTTTGCATGTCTGTTGTCTGGACCATGGATGTATGCAGTGTTGAATCAGATATGGGTCTTGTCCGCCACGCCCCATGCTTCACCATTGCTTTGCGGTCCTCGAATACGTTCAGGACTGTGTCTATCATGCACACAGGTCCAGGTACCTGTCACACACATCCTGTACCTACCCTGCCATGTGCTGCTGTGTCATCACCCCACAGTTGCCTGTGTTAGGGCACGCATGCTCTCAGGACATGGTCCCCCACCATTCCCCTCCATGTGCCAAATGTGCTTGGGCATGCCCTGTACGTGTGCTGCATATGTACTACTACTACTCCTACTACTAAGCATTTTATAGGGCACTACCAAGTGCACACATCACTGTGAAAGTGAACACACAAAAAGACAATCCCTGCTCAGTGGAGCTTATAATCTAAATAGAAATAGCACTAACAGGTGTGGAAAGAGGTTTGGAACAGGAGCAAAGAGACAGGAGCAGGGGAGACAGGACAAAGGATGGTGGTAGGAACACATGTGAGAGGAAGACAGAAACGTGCAATTTAAAAGGGGTGGAATGGCGAACAGCACACTCATGAGCCAAAGGCAGAGGCAAAGATATGAGCTATGAATCCAACTGTGAGGAGGGGCAAAGAAAATGCCTGACGTCTAGACAAAGGGTGTTTATTCCAAGCGTAAGGAGCAGCAAGGTGTAAGGTGCATACCTACCTGCCTGTGAATGGGCAGTGTCCAGCGCTTCTGGCAGTCCATGCAGGCAGATGGGCCCAAGACGGTCTGCTAGCTCCTGCTCCAGGGGTGTGAGAGTTGGGGCAAAGGGAGCACCCCCACCGGTGCCCATGGCATGTTGCATCTCAGCCACCATATGTGCACGCACACCACGCTTAATGTCATTGAATCTCTTTCTCAGGCTGTCCAGGTCCCTGGTTGGTCCCCCTGCCTGGGCTATGACCTCCTGCACCTCCTCCCACACGTGTGTTGTGGCAAGGAGGCCTATCCGGAGTCAGGGGGAGGACAAAGAGACAGGGAATTCACCCTAGTAAAGGACCCCCTTTCACCAAGTCAGGGTAGGAAAGTCACAACCACCTCCAAGATTCAGAAAACATCCACGTTCCCCACGTTTCATGCGCCCCCTGGTGGAATGAGGGAGAGAGGATATAGAGCGCAGAACCCCTATGGCAGTGAATTCTCCAAGCACTCAGGTAGCCAAAGGCAGGCTGATTACCGTCACCTGGGAAGGGAGGAGTTGGAGCTAGAGCCCTGGAAATATAAACCTATGCCAGACTATGAGGAAAGGGAAAGAGAAGCAGGAAGCCGGGCTGACACGAACAGAGGCACAGATACAAGCAAGGGAAGCTTGACTAGTGCTGAGCAGAGCAGAGGAACTGAGCTTCCAGGAGAAGAAAGTGCTAGTTGGCATATAGCACGTCTGCAAGCGAGATTGGGGCCAGAAACAAGAGGGACTCCAGGATCCCCCGGGAGACTGTTAGCTGAGCACTGTGAGCAAGACGAGGACTCAGAATCCATGCAGCTGGGAGAGCCCGAGGTGGAGCTGAATGAAGAGGACACTCCCATGGATTGTTCTTTTTGCCAGGCTTTAAACATGGGAACATAGAGAAAAAGTCTTCAAGTAAAGAAGGTACCCATAGTCAACAAGCAGGGTGGCCGGGATTCCCGCGTGTTTGCAAAGGGGAAGTTTACGGAGACTAAGGAGCGAGCCAGGAACTGTGATAAGCTTGTTAACCACCTGCTGCCTGAATTATGACACTGGGGTAAGCTAAAGTAGCTATGAGAACAGAGAGGAGTTACAATGAGGCCCATGTCTCCAGCCACTCCGTCATAGAGCGAACATTTGGCATTTTAAAGAGTCACTTCAGGTGTCTGGATAGGACAGGCGGGGCCTTACAATACAAACCACAGACTGTGGCAGAGATCATTATAAGCCTGTTGCATCCTGCACAACATTGCTCTCAGGCACCATATCCCTGTCGAAATTAATGAGGATCTGGAGGATGATCCTATGTGCCCTCCTGTGCATGGCCGTGGTGACACACGTGAAGGCACAGCAGTCAGGCGGCAGGTGATTGAGGAGGTCTTCTCATGTAAGTACTGCATATGTTGCCACATACATTTGTTTAGATATGTGTGTACTACTACTACTAGTGAACATTTGAATCCCAGTAGTAGTAAGACACAACACTGCACTGACATATAACAGACACTGCCTGGCCATCCCAGCTTACAATCTAGTCATGACTGAAACGCAGAAGATGTGAGCAGGGCACAACAGCAGGTGGACGTGATTATGTGTGTCAGGGGTATTAGGCTTGGGGGAGGTGTTAAGCTGTCACACATGATTTGTGGATGATTGGGAAAGGGGCTGCTGTACAGCCACAGGTAGTTAGTTTGAGGCTTTGGGTGCAGCAAGGTGAAAGGCGTGTAGTATGGGGTGAACAGTAGGAGAGTGGCCCATAGATGGGACCAGTTGCCTAGACGTGTGTGTTTCACATTTTGTAATATGAGATTATGGATTGGTTGGTATGCTCTGATGAGCATGGACTGTGTGTTAGTTGTTTCTGTGTAGCGCTACATGTGACATGTAGCACTATATACATGCTCTGTAGTAGTTGGATTACTAGTAGTTGAGACCAGTAAGGGATGTTACTGCAACACCACAGTGTACCTGCATGTATAGGTCAGCAGGAGAGCCTTGACATGGATGCGGAGACGGATAGGGAACCTGTGAGGTGTCCTGACAGGGGGAGTATTATTGCCATTATGTGTGTGGCTGTGGAAAGGCCATGCAGTGCAGTGTTGCATGTTTTCAGGCAGACAGAGATGATTCAAAGCCAGATCAGCAAAGTGTGGGTTACAGTAGGCAAGCCGGGAGCTGATTTGGGAGTGGATTTGGATTTCAGTTGTGTGTTCAGGGAGGACTGTGGAAATATAGCTGATGACATCTAGACAGAAACCACAAGCCTCAACTACAAGCTGGGTATGTGTGTAGAGGAGGAGAGTGCAGTTCAAGACAACACCTACATTGAGGGCCCAGGAGAAAGGAGGGTATGGCCACACACACAAAGACGCTCAGATAGGAGGGGAGGGTTTAGGTGCACATATAGGATATCCATGCTTTGCCAGTATCGATTTCACACAGTGGGATGACATGCAGCCATCAATGTCAGTTAGCAAGCAGAGATCGGACTGTGGTTTGGCAGACATAACTCAGGCGTGGAGACATATCTTTGCAACTCATCAGCACACAGCTGGTAATGTACGTCAAGGGATGAGATAGTCAAAGCAAGGAAATGTATATCGACAGAGGATAAGGAAGCAGCCCCTGGATATTTCCCTGTGGTACAGGAACTGACAGCGGTGGACATTGAGATACCAGAACACACACAGAAGGGGCAGGGGGAGCGATATGGGGGTTGCAGGATAGTACTGCGGCCTTAGAGCCGAGCAGGGACACGGTAGCGAGGAGACAGATCTGTTTAACAGTTTTAGGGCAGCAGAGAGGTAGGGAAGGGGACAGACAGAGTACGGGCCCTTGTAGTTTGCCACACACACTTCAGTGATAACGTTAGCATGAGGGGAATCTGTACAGTGTGATGGGGCACAGTCAGTCTGTAAAGGATCTTGGGGGATCTGCGAGCTGAGAACGTGAAGGTGCAGTGTGTGTTGCACAGCTCCAACATGACATATGTATGTTTATCTTGTGTTCTTCAATCCACAGGACATACTTGGTGACCCTCCTGATGCTGTGGTGCCTTGTCAGCTGACTGTAGGTCATCCAACATGCAGTAGTCTGGGGTAGGTGGACCTACAGCTACTTTGTCTGTGACGACAGTCAGGGGGAGCACATGTCTGCAGGGATCTGTCATATTGTACATATGTTGTTGTTCACCTCTTTGCCCTGCACCCCCATACCCCATATTTTGCTATTGGCAAACATATCCACATGTGTTCCTGGCCAGTTCGTCTTCTCCAACACTGTCTCTGGGACACGTACAATAGAGCTGCAAATGTGTGTAGGTCCTAGGTGATCGGATAGTGGGCTGCACGTACACCCTTCCCTGACATTGCAGCATCAGCCAACAGCAGTGTATCATTGCATTTGACAAGCCTTTATCTCCAGTAATCTCCAATTGTGCACATACAGGCTGTATGCTACTGCTGGCACGCTCACCTTAGCATACTGTGTGGGTGGGTGTTTTTGGGTTGGCTGTGTGATGATACAGCGTGCAAGCATTTTGCCTTATCATGTGGTGTGAGGGGTCTGTACACCTGGGGAGCGGTGGTTGCTGTGCTATCTCTGCCTTACTGCTGTTTACCTTGTGAACATTGTGGTCATGTGTTGTGTGTTGTGAGCTGACCTATCTCTTGTGTGTTGACAGACCACTGTGCAACAGCATTTTTGCATCACAGATATCGTCATAATGTGGACATGCATCAACAGTGGCTGGACATGGGGACATGGTGATTCTACACATTTCAATGACATCTTCTCCCTTCACTGTGACGTGTTGTGGCCTTTGAGAGCCTCAAGGGAACCCAAACAGACACTTGCTGCAGACACACGGTAGGTTGCACCTTTGGTCTTTTGGAAATTACATCAGCCTTTACGTGTTAATGATTTACTGTTTGTTTCATGGACATTTCATGTGGAGTCTCTGTACACAAACGCTGATGCACATGGGGTGAAGCTGTGAAACGCCTGTGTAACATGGGCATGAACATGATCATATCCATGTGACACCCTTATTTGCGGTTCCAATTCCAAATGTCCACAACATGCACTGTGTTCTGTGTTGTGATCATGTTATGTTTGCCTGTGTGACGTTTCATTACATACATATTGATGTTTGACTCTCTGCAATTTGGGCTGATGTTGCAAGCAGCATACCAATACATTGTTTATCCTCTTCTGACACAGGGCAGATGACACACAAAGCACATCTGCTACAGTGCATCCAGCATCACCATCAACCATCTGTTGGAGGACACAACAACACCATGGAACTATCCCTGGGAAATGGTGCCATAGGATGTTTGACCTCTGTTAGTGGGACACATGCCTAGGATGGACAGTATTATTGTTGGACTGCTACTTTGGGCATGACAGGCCTGTCCAAAACACCATTGCTGCTGTGCTCTGGCTGGGTGTCGTGTTCATCGCAGGAGACACACATGACCTTTCCAGTATTGTGGCATATTGGGATGTCACACTTGACTATGCCCAGGGTTTCAAGGACAGTCTTCACGGGACTTGTTGGGTTGCAGACACCCTTTGCACTGTGGACACTGTGTACTGGTCCCCACATGTGCAGCTGTGACTGACATTGTCACTGTATGTTGTGCATACTTCTGACATTGTACTGTTGTGTTTTGCCCATGTGTGTGACATGGGACACAGGATACGCTCATCTGTTTGGTTAAACACGAGCATACAGCCATGTGTGTGGCACAGCGGGAACACTGGAGAGGTCCTCTTGTCCATGTCCGCCTACCCTCCACTTGGACATGACACAGTATTTGCCACCACACCACTTTACTGCACACCAACATCTTGGATTGATATTTGCACTCACCAAGGGTGTTACAGTGCACGTGTGGCATCACTGTATCATGTTTCAACGTACATGGTGCATGTGCATGTGACTGACTATTTTGTTGCAACACAGCATGTGGCAATATGGCTTCTGTGTGGGTTACTGTAACATGTTTGACCTTTCTTTCCACCTCTATATACAGGTTATTGTGTTTGTTTACTGTACAGACGTGAGACTCTACATTGGTTTAGAAACCTAGCATTGCATTGCTGCACAGTCCTATTTATCCCCTGAGGTTCTGGCACTCACATTACCCCGTTATATTTGGAGTGTGGCAGTGTGTGTGTCCATTTTCCTCCTTCATTTGTGCATTCCATGTACCGTGATATATGTGTACAGACACTGTATCCACACCAACCAATCCAGGGGACCTTCTGCATAGTGTTATGTCTGCATGTTTTTGCGGTTTGTTTCATTTGAATTCTCTGTGTTCATGTGCTTCTGCTGTTGTTGTTGTTAAGTGCCGTTGAGTCGGAGTCGACTCATGGCGACCCTTTGGATAGCTATCCTAAATTGTGTTCGGTCTTCAGTCAGGCGGCTCATTGTTGACAGACTGGCACCCGTAGCTGCTGTTATTGTATCGATCCATCTCATTGCTGGCCTTCCTCTTTTGCGTTGACCTTCTATCTTGCCAAGCATGATGTCTTTCTCTAATGATCTCTCTCTTCGCATGATGTGTCCAAAGTATGAAAGTCGAAGTCTTGTCATCTGAGCTTCTAAAGAAAGCTTAGGTTTGATCTCCTCTAGTACTGACTGGTTTGTTCTTCGGGCAGTCCATGGTATACACAGTATTCGCCACCAGCACCATAATTCAAAGGCATCAATTTTCTTCCTGTCTGTCTTTTTCACTGTCCAGCTTTCACATCCATATGATGTTATTGAAAATACCATGGCTTGAACCAGTCGAATCTTTGTATAGAGAGAGACATCTCTGCTCTTGAGAATCTTATCTAGGTCTTTCATAGCCATTCTGCCAAGAGCAATGCGTCGTTTGATTTCTTGACTGCTTGTTGCTTCCTTATTGATAGTTGATCCAAGTAGGTTAAAGTTGTTCACAATTTCAATTTCTTCTCTTTCAACGATGAACCTGTTGATTATGCCAGTTGTCATGATCTTTGTCTTCTTTACATTAAGGTGCAAGCCCATTTTGAGACTATGTTCTTTGATTGTGAGAAGCAAATGTTTCAGATCATCTTTGCTTTCAGCCAGTAATGTGGTATCATCAGCATAGCGAAGGTTGTTGATGAGTCTTCCACCAATCTTCACACCTCTGTTGTTTTCATACAATCCTGCTTCTCTGATTATTTGTTCTGCATATAAATTAAACAGGTAGGGGGAAAGTATGCAGCCTTGTCTTACACCTTTGCTTATTTTAACCATTCTGTTTCTCTTTGTTCCATTCGAACTGTTGCTTCTTGATTGCGCAAGAGAACGATCAGGTGTTCTGGTATACCCATGCTTCTTAATGTGGCCCAGAGTTTCTCATGGTTTACACAGTCAAAAGCCTTGCTATAGTCAATAAAGCACAAATAGATATCCTTTTGGTATTCTTTAGTCTTTTCAAGGATCCATCTCACATCCGCAATGATGTCTCTTGTTCCTCGCCCTTTCCTGAACCCTGCTTCCACTTCAGGAAGTTCTTGTTCCAGGTATGGTTGTAGTCTCTTTTGAATAATCTTCAGTAGAATCTTGCTGGCGTGTGGGATTAGAGTGATTGTTCGATAATTTCCACAGTCAGTTGGATCACCTTTCTTTAGTATTGATATAAACACAGATCTTTTCCAGTCAGTTGGCCATGATGTTGTCGTCCATATTTCTTGGCAGAGCTTTGTAATTATGGTAACAGCTGCATCAGATTGCTGCAATACATCTATAGTAATGCTATCAATGCCTGGTGCTTTGTTCTTTGATAAGGCTTTCAATGCTGCTTCAACTTCTTCTTTCATCACCAATGGTTCCCGATCATAAGGTACAGGTTGAAACGGCTGTTGGTCCACTTGATCTTTATCATATAAAAACTCTGTATATTCCTTCCACCTTTTCTTGATCTTCTCAGCATCATTCAACATAGAACCTTGAGCATCTTGTAACATTCCAATTCGAGGCTGGAACTTTTTCTTCAATTCTCATAGCTTCAGGAAGGCCGATCTTGTTCTTCCCCTAATAGTTTCAGCTTCTAATTCCTTGCAAGTGTCATTGTAGTACTTTTCCTTGTCCTGTCTTGCTGCACGTTGGAAATCTCTGTTGAGTTCTGCGATTGTCTTTCTTTCTCCTCTGGCTTTAGCTTCTCTGCATTTCTAGGCAATTTTCAGAGTTTCTTCCGTCATCCATTTTGACCGTTTTTGCTTTTTCACCTTTTGTAGAGACTTCTCACTTTCTTCCAACACAACCTTCTTAATGTCATTCCATAACTCTTCCAGAGCTCTGTCATTTGTATCTAAAGCAGCAAATCGATTTTGCAGGCAGTATTTAAATTTCAGTGGTATATTCTCAAGGTCATATTTTGCTGCATTCATGAGTGGTTTGCTCTTTTTCAACTTTAGCTTGAGTTTGCATACTAGTAGTTGATGATCTGTACCACAGTCAGCTCCAGGTTTTGTCTTTGTTGATGTTATAGAGCTTTTCCATCGTTGACTTCCACAGATGTAGTCAATTTGATTTTTATACAATCCATTGGGTGAAGTCCATGTGTACAGTCGCCGCTTGTGTTGCTGGAAGAAGGTGTTTGAGATGAATAGATCATTGGTCTTGCAGAATTCTATCAGTCTTTCTCCAGCTTCATTTCTGTTGCCAAGTCCATATTTTCCAACTACTTTGCCTTCTTTTTTGTTGCCAACTTTTGCGTTCCAGTCACCCATGACCATCACGATATCCTGTTTGCATGTTCTGTCAATTTCAGCTTGTACTTGTTCATAGAACTCTTCAATTTCATTCTTTTCTGCAGCTGTGCTTCTGCTACCTGTTAGCATATCCTCATTTTGCATTTGATGATTGTTTTGGGTTACATTGTTGCTGCTTTGATTCCTATGTGACAGCTGTACCATGTATTTTGATATCTGTGTTTACACTTTCTTACATTTAACAATATACGCTGTTTCATTTGTGTGCCTCCTGTGTTGGAAGACAGATATGTTTTTATAAACAGATCATGATTGATGTGTGTTGGGCCCTCATCATGCACCGTCTACTGTCTACATGCACACATACGTAATTAACACATTTGGGGCATGCAGCAACATGTTGGGGGTGGGGGGAAAATGCATACTGCACACCATGCACCTAATGCACATTATCTCTCCTGCCCCTCATCTGTAGACGGGCCAGTGACTTTTCTGTAACATGTGGGTTGCTGCTCTGCAAAATGTGTTTTTGATTTTTCCCCTGTTATCCAATCACCTTGATATTATGATAGGCGGTATCTACACTATCTCTGATGATTAACCAAAATAAAAATATGTGTTGGATGTACATTTGTCTCTGCTGCTGCTTGAACACACTGACACACGTATTTAGTGATTTCCTGGTCATGTACATGGCCCACCTGTGCTCACATCCTTGTACGGTGCCAGCTGTCTATCTGCCTGCCGTCTGCCACATCACTGGGTGTTACAGGTTCCCATACACACATTCCCTTTGAGGTAATATCTTTGCATTGTGCTTGTTGTGGTTGTTTGGGATAGTGGTTATGGACATGTGTTTTAACACCATAGGTTACAGGTTTGATTCCCACATGGTGTTTTTTTTTTTTTGTGTGTTGTGCTAACCTGACCATGAGCTAACTACAGGTTAATCACCTATCCACACACCCTTCCACCTATTCACTGTACACCAAAGTGTGCCCTCTGTGCTGCCTATCCATCACATATTAGCTGTTACATATGTCTCTCTCTTTGTAGTGTTTACATGGCAGTCTGCTTGGGGGATTGGCATTGCTGTGGTTCAGCTGGTCTGTGGCACATCTGTTTGCAGGTTCAATTCTCACATGCTCCTTTTCTGTTCTGTTCCATATTTTGCCCTGCTCCACAGAGCATCCCCTGCCACCCTTTGGGTTTAGGTTCTTTCCTCTTTTGCATGCTGTATCCACTGCATAACATTTCTTTGTGTGTGTGCATGTAGTTATATGTGGTTGTGGTCCCAATTACAGACTGTGATCTGATCTGTACACACCAGATCTGCATGTGCATTTCATCATGGTTACTGTTAGAGGTTTGCCTATCCTGGCAGCCAGCAGGCTTCTTCTGTGATGCCCTGCAGTATTCTTGTATGCAGCCTTTGCTAATTTACCTCATGTTGGTGGTGTAGCCTACCGGTTTGTGCACTGACATTTGTGCTAATGGTCATAGGTAAGATTCCTCTCTGTTCTCTTTCATTTGTATGCCTGTCGTGCACAGCTACTTTTCATTCCTGTAACAGTCATATCTGTGCAGATCTGTGCTGTTAGCACATTGTACCCTTATCACAGTTGCCAACCATCCTTCTGTCCTTCTATGTGTGTCTGGCAGCTGTGTGCCGTCCTGCCCTGATGTGCAAGCTCCTACCCCTTGTCCTGCACTGGCACACGTTTCTGCATTGCAGCTGTTCCTGTTTGCCTCTCCTGTGTGTGCTGTGCATGGCACTGCTACTCCTCTGTCCTCCTGTCATTGCACCTATCCTGCCACCTCTACCTCCTCTGCTGGACACATCTTCCCATCCTCTGCCACATACTGTCATTGTTGCATGGTACATTACCATCACCCTGTGCATCACTACAGCTGGCCCCGATATGTTTGTCCATTTTTCAAACCGCCACATGGGCTGAACAAAGATTTGTCTGATCCATCAGCTCAGATCTACTTCCTTCCATCACTTGTGCATTGTCTTTCCTTGGTGCTCTGTGCAATGTTAGGGTTACATCTGTGTTTGGCCCATACCTTTCTTGCTTTTCAACTTGGGAAACCTTACTGCCCTTGGCCAACATTTCTTGAGTGATCTATACATCCTTGGGGCATCTTTAGCCACACCTTAGATTCAGCCAGCTTATGGGACGTCTAATATGGTGCCTTGGGGGTTGACAACCTTTCAACATGCCCTCTGGGGCACATTATAACCCACCTTTGCTGACGTGGTGTTTTAAGATGTGCCTTCTGGTGCGCCCTAAAAGGTGCATTAGTTTATGGCACTGGGGTGCGGGTATTTTTAGCTGGCAGCACAGATTGTTGGACTGTTACAAGCAGGAAAAGGAATTGCCTTGATCACCCTTATTCATTAAGCCCACTGGGGGATTGAACTCATGACCCCTGTTTCAGCAGTCAATATATTAACCAGTGTGCTACACCTCTATTGCTGTGATTGCAGGCAGCACGCAAAGTTAAGGTTAACATGCAGTAACATGCGCGGCTCCCTCTATCGTGCGATAACGGACATGGCACACTTTATCATGCGATAAACTGCAATTGCTACCTTAAGACCGGAACGCCCTCTCCTTATATGGCATCCTTCACATTATCGCTGCAACTAACGCTGGGAACATTAAGACAGTTTAGTAAACATACCCCTATGTGTTTTTATTTTGAACGATACAAGGGCAATGGCTAAGCAGTGGCTTTTTTCTCTGTGTTTTTTTCCTTGGGCTATAAATGCAGCTAACATTGTAAGGGCTTTTAAGGTGTGGTTCAATAATGTTAAGACATATGCTACAACTTGGTATGTTTCTACAACAGTAGACTGTCATTTTGTACTTTATTGTCAATATGTCTTCCTTTAAGATATTTTCACTGAATATTAAGGGCATTAACAATCCCATAAAGAGGAAAAAGATATTTTTATATGGACGTAAGGAAAGTGCTGACATCTTAATGTTACAAGAGACACATTTGAACTTGAAGAGGTCATTAAAATTAGGTATAAAACCCTTTTCACTAGTTGCTTTTTCTGCTGCCAATCAAAAAAAAAATGGGGTAGCCATTTTAGTAAAGAAATTGTTATCCCCCACTGTAATACAAACTAGATCTGATACAGATGGGCAGTGGGCAATGGTTGTCCTTAAAATAGGATCCACAGAACGTGCTTTAATTAATCTATATGCTCCTAATACAGACTGCCCTACCTTCTTTAGCTCTATTGTGGCCTTGGCCCAAGAGGTGTCCAGCTATCTAACTATTGTAGGGGGAGACTTCATCCTCATACTAGACCATTTATTAGACAGGAGCCCAGTGAGAACTAATAAGGCTCACAAATCTCACCCTGTTCTTTTGTCTCTAATGCAAGAATTAGGGTTGATAGACATATGGTGGTTGCAATACCCTATGGACAAAGAATACACTTTCTTCTCTCCCCCTCATAACTCGGTATCACGCATAGATTACTTCCTAGTCTCTAAAGGGCTATGCTCTAGAACAGGCATGTCCAACAGGTAGATCGCGATCTACCTGTAGATCATGGAGGGGTCAGAGGTAGATCGCCAGCCCCACTTGGCTCCATCTCTGCAGCAGTTCTCCTCATCTCTAGGAAAGAGCTCATGCAGGCAGGTAGTCTGCCGAGGGCTTGCCGCCACTGCTGATCCTTTGCCTGTCTTTTTTCCCTGCCTGCGGTAATCTTGCCTGCGGGTGTATTGGGGGCGCTTGTTGTTTTCGTGCCAATAGTTTGTGGGTACCCCAGGGGGCCGCCACCCGCGCCCCACGACGAGACGCCACAGGCCCGGCATCATACCTGGTCTCCTGCTTCTCAGAATCACCCATTCCTGCCCCTGCCCCAACACCCCTAGCTACTGGGGTGGCCTCTTACTATTATAAATTGGTCATTCAGAACCACACCCCACAGTCCATTGGTGTTCAGTGGATATGGAAACATGACACGGGGGAGACTCCTTCTCCGGAATCATGGGTGAATTTTTGGAGCAAAACAAATAGAGTATCTCAGTCTGCATCTATTTCACAAGCTTTATACTTTTTTGTAGACAGAGCCCATTTTACTCCGATAAAGGTTGCTAAGTGGGATAAAATGATTGGAAAAGAATGTTGGTCTTGTCAGAATGATGTTGGCACTTTAAGACGTGGTATATGACTGCCCTAATATTCAGTCCTATTGGATTTCGATTTGGAACCGAGTCCAAGAGGTCTTGGGATTCAGGGCCACTCTTTCCTGGTCTGTGGTCATATTTCAGTCAGCAATTGGCATCTCGTTGTTACAGAGGGATTGTCATTTTTTATTCGACTTTATGCATCTCGTTATTGCAAACTGGAAACATTCTGCAGAGTTTAGCTGGCATGAATGGTGGAACCGTTTGTGCTTATGCTGCAAATATGAACAAATGACACGTTATGGTACAACTCTCATGCCTTCCACCCTCCTCAAATGGAAACCTCTAAGCACTTACATCTCTAAAGCACGATATGGTGTATATTAAGGGGTAAATAGTCACGCTACCATGTTCCTACATGGTGAGTAGTTGGTGTGGAGTCATAGCGCTTGTTGGTCCCCCCCCCCCCCCCTTCCTTTCTTTCTTTTTTTTTTTTTGGTGCTCATTTCATAAGTTCTTCTTTTTTGAGGGTCGCATGGGAAAGGGAGGGAGAAGGTTGGGGTAGGCTGTTATAGCTTTGTTTTGCTTTCATGTTTAAAGAAGATTATCATTTTAATTGTAATTTTTGCTTTTGTTGCAATTTGTTGGAAAATATAAATAAAGAAATAAAAAAAAACAAAAATACCCTCACATAGATCCTCGGAGATATGGTGCACCAAAGAGCTCACAACACTAAAAAAAGAACTGAGGAAAATGGAACACAAATGGAGGGCCACTAAATCAGCTGACGACAAACTAACCAAAATCCTTACCAAATCACTTAATGGCCCCAGAGAGCTCTTTGAAATTGTTAAATTGCTGACCGAAAACCCAAACAATGATGCAAACAACACTATCATGATATCCCAAATTTTTGCCAACGACTTTGCAGATAAACTAAAGAGAAAACCCATAGATGATACCACCTGCCTTCCTAAGGTTAATACAAACCCTAACAATTGGAACTTTTTTCACCTAATTGATCAAAAACAGCTTTTGAACACGATCACCAAAATCAATACCACCACATCCCCACTTGACTCTTGTCTAGTCAATTGGACAAAAAATGATTTAGCCCCGTATCTCCTACCTATAGTAAACCAATTCCTTTCACAAAGATACATGCCGTGTGAGCTCAAAATACACTATAATCCGCCAATCCTAAAAAAACAAAACTCTCGACAAAATGAACCCCCAACTCATACAGACCCATAGTGAGTATCCCATATGTCTCCAAAGTAATCAAAAAAGTGGTCCAAACTCAATTACAGGACTTAATAGACCTCAACACCCCTCTGGATGACCACCAATATGGTTTTTGCCCCTATCATGGCGTTACTAACCCTCATGGATTATACGCGGCATGGATGATGCAAAACAAGCATTCATCCTCGTACTCCTTGACATTGCATCTGTGTTTGACAATGTCAATCATAATACATTATTTACAGACTGGATCAAATTGAAATAATGGGAACTACATTCCAATGGTTTAGGTCATACATATCTGACTGCTTGTTCAAGTCAGCACAGAAACATTGTCAAGCTTTAAACAGGAGCAAGGTATTCCACAGGCAATGTTCTCTCTAATTTTCTGTAGGCTGTGTGCGCATAAAATATCAGCTGTGTGCAGCTTTTGAAGGAAGGTTACATTTTTGTGCGCCACATAACGACACTCGGAGTTATATACTTTAAAATTTGACTACACGTCAGGATACAGTATGTACACTAGGGTGGTCCATAAAAATGAATTCCTGAATTCCTTTGCTCCCTGGTCTGATTCTGGTTCCATTTAGGTAGAAAACACTGTGTACAAAGTTTGAAGCCAATCAAATAATATTTAGGGGTGGCTCAACAAGTCTTGAGATTTCCCCCTGGGAGCAGATGACGAAATGTTGCATCATCTTGTATCATCCACTCAGTTCCAGGCTGATTACATTTGATTGCGTCATATTTGAACTAATCTCATCTCTGAGAGGTGGCAAAGACATTGTACTATTATCTTTGTATCTTTATTCTTTTCAGATGGCGAAAAAACGTGGTTTTTATCTCATTGAAGAAATGTCCACCACAATTCTGGGGGCCAAGCTCCCCAGCAAGGAGCAAGTGTTAAGTGTATTTTTACATCACCATATGACATTAAACAAAGGCGTTAGTGAAAGTGCATCTATTGTAACAAGTGAAGTAGAAGCTTACTGGGAAAAGGCCAGGCTTCCTGTTCAAAGAAATGACAAAATTCAAGAAAAAGTAAAGAAATTGTTCAATCAGTGGAAACCTTTGAAGAAAAACAAAGGGAGAGGAGGGAAACAAGAGGCAAATGAAAAAGAATTCCAGGTTGCAATGAAAAACCTATTTGATGTGGCGCATGCCAATGCAATGTCTTTAATTCATATTCAAGAAGACAAAGAATTCTTAATAGCGCAACGAGAACCAGGGCGCCACGGCTCAATGTGCGCGATGGACAAGAAACTGGCCAACACGGAAGCAAGATCGCAACAGCGAGAAGAAGAACTGAAAAGGCGCAGACAAAAACATGTTGCCGAAGCCGAGGCAACTACAAGCCAAGTTCAGCTGGAAGGATCTTCTTCCTCAGCAGAGTCAGGTGAAGACTCGTCGACATCTGCGGATTCAGATAACGGACAGAAGAAAGCAACTCCACAAACAAAGCAGTTTCAACCTAACAATGTCTGGACCCCAGAGCTTACAGCAGCCCTGGATCGGACAGGGACAATGGATCGCAATGCTCTGTTTGTGGTACCTGAAACCGCCAGAAGTCTGGGACATTATCCTGGGGAGCTCAATATCAGCCACTCCAGCGTCAAGCACCATAGAGAAAAGCACCATCAGCAACAATGGATGGACCTGCACAACGCATTCAAAGCCGAAGGCAAAACATGCATTGTGCATTGGGATAGCAAGTTATTGCCATCTCTCCTCTGTTCAACCACATCCGTTGACTGCCTTCCAGTTTTGATAACGGCTGTCTCCACTGGAGAAACACAACTTTTTGGTGTACCAAAACTGACATCAGGAACGGGCGAGAATCAAGCTGCAGCAGTTTATGAACTGTTACAGGAATGGTGTTTGGATGAAAAGGTTGCAGGCTTCTGCTTTGATACAACTGCATCGAACACGGGACGTCGATCAGGAGCGTGCATTCTTCTAGAACAGAGACTCCGTCGCACAGTCCTTCATTTGGCATGCCGCCATCACATTTACGAAATAATTCTTGGTGCAGTATTCTCTACATGCTCTGGAGCTTCATCGGGTCCCGATGTCCAACTCTTTCGCCGGTTCCAAAAGAATTGGGGCTCCCTTGACAAGTCCAACTATCAAACTGGAAAAGACTTGGAGGTGCTGCAACCTGACAGGGATCGCATCATGAAGTTTGCGGAATCCAAGTTGGCACAGGGCAATCACCGAGATGATTACCTGGAATTCTTGGAGTTAACGATTGTCTGCCTTGGAGGGAATCTTCCTAGTTTCAATTTCAAGAAACCCGGAGCTTTCCATCATGCCAGATGGATGGCAAAAGTCTTGTACTGTCTCAAGATTTGGATGTTCCGAGGACAACTCAAAGATCTTACCCAACGGGAGGAGTCCTGTGTTCGTGATGTGAGCATTTTCTCCATCCTGATTCATGTGGAAGCCTGGTTTTCTGCCCCTGATGCCGCAGTTGCTCCTCGAACAGATTTGGAGATGCTGAAGAAACTACACTCTTACCACCATGACCGTGTTGGAAGAGCGGCCAGAGACAAACTGCAACAGCATCTGTGGTATGTGTCAGAGGAGCTTGTGGCACTGTCACTGTTCGATGAAGCTGTTTCAGCACCGACAAAGCGGGCCATAGTGTCGGCCATGATCCCGGCAGAATCAGATGAAAGCGATGAGGATGATGACGAAGACGAAGATCCCCCAAAGCGGGTCGAATTGAAAAGTTCCATGATTCCACCACTTGAATCTTTTGCAACTCGCAAGTCAATCCGTTTCCTGAAACACCTCGACATCAACAGTAATTTTCTTAATGCAGACCCAGAAGACTGGGAAGAGAATGCATCATTCAAAGACGGTCTGAAGAAAGTAAAAAATCTTCCAGTGATCAACGATGTGGCTGAGCGAGGGGTCAAACTCATTGAGGAGTTCAACGGCCGACACACCACAAAAGAAGAGCAACTCCAGTTCCTTCTGGGTGTTGTCTCGCAACACCGTAAGATGTTCCCCACATCGTCAAAATCCTTACTAGCATCTGGACCACATTGAGTGCTTGGCAAGCATGATACCCCCGTCTATGAGCGGATAATACCCAGTGGTCTGATGAACCCTGGGGGGGGATCCAGGGGCCTGATAGATAGGGACCTTGAGCCACCCCTAAATATTGTTTGATTAGCTTCAAACTTTGCACACATTGTTTTCTACATAAATGGAACCAGAATCAGGCCAGAGAGCAAAGAAATTCCTACTTTTATTTTTTCCCCTATGGCAGTGGACCACCCTAATGTACACCAAAATGATTTTAATCAAATTAAATGAAAATAGACAATTACTAAATAAAGTGGGAAATTTCTAGTAATTACAATCATAACTTTTAAATTTTAAGACGTCTGTGTTGTTTTCTATCAGAATCAGAGCCGTAATTTTTGTGCCCTCTGTTTTAAAGTATGTGCGCTCGCTCGGCAAGGTGTGTGCACGCGCACACGCGCACAGCTTAGAGGGAACAGTGTCCACAGGGTTCTGCTCTGTCGGCACTCTTATTCAGTCTCTATCTTCAGCCCATATGCGACATTTTCAGAAAATTCAAAGTAGATTACCACATCTTTGCGGATGATATCACGCTGTATATCCCCATAGACATAGCCAACCCCAACCAGCACACCACACCCTCTCATCCTGATTTAAAGAAGCAGAGGGATGGCTAAAATCAATTAACCTACAGATTAACTTTAAAAAAAATTGAAGTTCTCTACACCACACGGAAGCAGAACTTCACCCCCCCCCTCCCCTAGAACTTCTCTACATGCGAATCCGAATTACTAGTCAGAAAAGAGGTGAAATATTTGATGATTATCTTAGACCAGTCCCTCAGCATGTTATCACATGTAAAACTGATCACAAGAAGTATATTTTACAAATTGTGGATACTACAACATATTAGGTCATTGCTTGTTCACAAGATTTCAGGTCAGTGGTTCAAGCCCTAGTCACCCCACACTTCGACTTCTGTAATAGTATACTCCATAGAATTTCCAAGAAGACCATTAGCCATCTACAAATAGCACAGAATATTGCAACTAGAATCATCTACAAGGACCCTCTGACTGACCACATTACACCCATCATGCACATGCTACACTGGCTCCCCATCACAAGCAGAATAAAATTTAAAATATTAACGAACACATTTAAATTACTCAACATCATATCACCCTCATTTTTTCAACTCTAATCGTCCCATCAACAGACACAAGAGCCAAAAGAGGCTGCTCCCAGAACACCATTAAAACCCCAGCAAACTTCCGCAAAACTAAACAATCCACATGCAACAAAGCATTTTCCTATGTCACCCCCATGCTATGGAATGCCCTGCCTGACACAGTGAGATCCATCAAGGATACCAAACATTCAGAAAACAAAAAATATTGTACTGCCTCTGCATCTCTCCACGGTGTGACTGCACTTTCAGTCTTGTGTGCCATTCTGATCTCTGTATCTCAAAAAAAGATTTGATGGAATTACAAAAAGGAGAAGGGTGCCAAATGATAACAGGAATGGAGCAATTCTATGAGAAAGGCTAAAGAGGATAGGTCTCTTCAGCTTGGAGAAGAGACACTTGAGGGGAAATACTATAGAGGTAAGTGAAGAGTAAACATAAATTGATTGTTTCAAAAATTAAAGACTAAGAGACATGCAATGAAGTTACAAGCTATTACATTTAAAACAAAAGGGAGAAAATATGTGTCATTCAATGCATAATTAAGATCTGGAATTTTTTTTGTCAGAGATTGTGATAAAAGCAGTTAGCATGGTTTCATTTAAAAATGTTTTAGACAAGTTCTTGGAGGAAATGTCCATAAACCATTAAGTGCAAGACTACTGTTGGGGATCGCAGACCCCATTTTGAAACCAATGCCGGCCTGTATGGGAACAAGTGGGGAATCCCACCCAGGTCCCACTAGACCACTAGGCTTGCTTTTAGGTAGGCTCAGGGAACCTTAGGAGGGTGGGGGAGGGTTTGGTTTTGGGATCTGCAGAGGTGGGATTTTTCAAATGTTTTTGAGTGTGCCTTTGGGAGGTGGGGGGGGGGGAGTTTATGTGGAAGGAGGGCCTTTGCTCTTTGGGGGTGCTAAGAGAATGAGGATCCCCGTATCACCCACTGAATGTTCCACACATGTGCCTCTGAGGTGGCAGCCAGGAGCATCGTGCTGCATGTTAGAGGCCCAGTGCTCCCGGGGTTAAAATGATGCCAGCTACTTCTCAATTCATTTCTAAAGTGTTGTCTAAGATTGCTGAGTGGAAGATGTGTAGGGGCGGCACAAGAGGGGTGCAGGGCCATGTGCGGAGACTCATAGCAGGACCTAATTTGCATAAGTGGCTCATTTGCATACATATTTGCATAATGTTAATGTGCACTAACTTTTAGTAAACACGCCTCTTAATAAGTGTCGAGGATAAAGAAAGACTACCAGATTACTACATTACTATACTCCAGTGCCAACCGCCAAGCATATTTGGAAGTATTACAAACACTGACCATTTAGAACCCATAGCAAACCCATCGTATCATAACAGCACTACCAGGACTCACAAAGCACCAAACCCTACCTATCAAAAGGCAACACTGCAAATATTAAACCAGTACATCTCAGAGAATGCCAATACATCTCCTACTGGGGAAAGAGAACAAGTGGCACTGTCAAATAGAAACTACATGAACAGAATACCTCAGCTCGGTTACACATGCAGAACATAGACAGTCACCAAACAAAGAACAAGGGATCACAATTTAGAAATAGGAAGACAATAATTAAACTGGGAACTCCAAAAGCCAAACATTGAATGTACAACAAGGCTGGAGAAATAAAATTATAAATTAATTCACTCTTGTACTAAACAAAATGCAAAGATGTTAGTGATGCACATTTCCCAGAGCTGACATATTCCAGTTAATAAATTCAAAATAAAAAAGTATTTTTCTACCTTTTGTTGTTTGGGCATTTTATTTTTCAGTTGCAATTGCTCCAGTTGCTTTCTTCTGGTTTCTTTGTGTCTTCTGCTAACTCTCCATTGTCTCCTGTCCATTTGTCCTTTCTTCTCTCGCCTAGTTTTTTGCATTCTCTCTCTTCATCTGCTTTAACATACTGTAGATCTTTCCTTTTTTGCTCTTTCCTCTATTTCTTTCTTTATTCCTTTTTCATCTACTCAGATTTCACTCTTCCATCCTTAATAACCGGTCAATCGTAGATTCTTCTTCCCTCCCATAGAAAATATCTATTCCCTTCTCCATCCTCAATCCTTTAGTCCCATCCTCTTCGAACATCAGCTCCCTTCTAGTCCCATTCTCCCATCCCCTCGCATCAGCCCATTTCCAGTCCTATCCTAGCCCCCCATCAACCCATTCAAGTCCATGTCCCTCCATCAGCCCATTTCCAGTACAAGCCCCCATCAGCTATTTTCAGTCCTATCCTAGCCTTCCCCCCCCCCCCCCCCCGAAGAGCACCGCACCTCTCTGAGTTGCTTCAGAGGCATCTGGGGAGTGCCAGAGTGAAGAGTAGTGTGTTTTTTCACTCTGGTAGCTGTATTCTTGTGAAATGTGCTGAGGGCCGGGAAACAGGAAATGGTTACAAGTAAAGTTAAATAAGTACAATAGAGTATTACTTGATATTCTGATCTCCGTTGCAATTCAGCAAATTATGCATTGCTGGAAAGATACCTTAGAACTTAATGCAACCTTTTGGTGGTTCTCCATCTGTCAGCTTCGTAAATTTGAAGGTGCCTCTTCTATCTTCTTAAATTGTTTTGACAAGGTTGAAAGAATTTGGAAATCATTTTATGTATATTTATCTTCAAAGTGATTGATTTTTTACTTTATGTCTTAGGGGTATGTTTACTAAACGGCGCTAACGTCACAGCGGCGATGTTTTCGCACGATAAGTGACATTATCGCTCGATAATACCGTTCAATAATGTCACGTATCGTGCGATAACGTCTCCGGCGGCGTTAAGGTGTGCAGAGGGTGGAATAAGGCTCCCCAGAGGGTGGAGATAAGGGGTCAATGGGCGGAGAGTGGGCGGGGAGAGGCCCCAGGCACACTAACACTGTGAAATCAGGGTCTGAAAATTAACGTCACTGAAAACCTTGCATTAGAGGCACATTTGCAGGAGAGAGAAACCAGTTCAGTCAGCAATGTACAGCAAAGACAGGGAGACCCAGATAAGTGATGGTAGTGATACATGTGCAGTAACAAAACATGCAAAAACCAGAGAGATAATGACCAGAACCAAAATAGAAATACAAAACACCGAGCTGGCCAATAGAAAAAACATTGATAAACGGTAATCAACACTACCCATAAAGAATAAAAAGGAAGATGCCACATTTGGAAGGGTCAATTCTGATTCCCCCAACAAAGTGAATGTTCCAACATTGATAGTGTTGATGAGGGTTTGTTGTGGTGTATATTGGGCAGCTTGCTTATGTGGCTTTCACATGTTCAGCAACAGCAGACTGGCGACGTAGGAAAGGGCACTATCGTGATGGTGTAAATGGGGTACAGGGGGCTGCAGGTGGCACATGCAGTGGGCCAGCTGGGGCACAGGGTGGACTAGGCAGATGCCTAGGTGACACATAGGAATGTAGAAAAGGAAAACCAGCAAGACAGCAACTGACCAAGTGCAAACATATCCACAAGTGTGTGTCTCACAGTGTCCCAGGGGACAGTACCCAGCAAGTACCCCAAAGGGCACATAACATTGGCAGGCGGTGCAAGGGGGAAGCGTGGATGTCTAGGCTGGCACCCCTACCCCATATCATGCACCATAGGCAGCCGCCTACTGGCACACTGGATGGCCTGGGACTGCGCACCACCAGCATAAGGGCATGTCAGCATGGTGGCAGAGGGGTGCTGGTGGCGGAGGGGGCAGTGGCATCTGCCCACAACACACCAAAGCCAAGCCCTGTGTAGGTGGGTGCCATGCACTGCAAGAGACAAGGTCTGTCTGACGAACAGTAATGGTATCCCCAGGGAATGACCTGCCTCTGTGGCAACAGTTTGGTGCAATTCACAAACCAGTGTGTTCAGGGGCAGAAGGTCACAGGTTCAAGTCCCAGCTGTGGCTCCTGCAGACCATGTCCCTATGTTTTACCCAGTACTAAACCATGGTAATAAAGAAGGAACCTTTACTGCAGATAAAATAAACACACCATAAACGTTTATATTTTACCCTACAGAGCACATATACCATAGACATGTGCAGTCCCTAGAGTAGAGGTTCCCAACTGCAGTCCTGGAGGGCCAAACACCATTCAGGTATCATGCTGTCCCTAAGAAATATGCTTGAGATGCATTTGCATGCACAGCCCCATTGTATGCAAATGTATCTCATGCATATTCATTAGGGACCAATGAAAAAAGGCCTGCTAGATAAATCACCATTACATCATCAGTGATTTGTTTTAAGAAACAGTGTAGTGCACATTTGTTTGTGTTACAATTTTTTGTCGGATCCTCTGTGAATGAGAATGTAAAACATTCTCTTATAACAGACCCTCCATTTTATTCAATTTTTAAAACGGTCTCATCGACCTGAATTTGCCGGGGGCTATAAATGGCCTAAAAGACCAGCCACTGCAAACACATAACTTTTTTAAATTGTTATCAATCCCTGGTTGTGAACAGTTTCCTGTAATCACCAAATGTCACAATAAGGAATTCACATTATTCATCGAAAACTTTGTCAGATGATATAGTTATATGGCTGAACATGTTTAAACTTATCTTCCCCTTTCGATTTTAAATTTTCATCTCATCTCGATGGGGTCCGTAAGCTGGTTCGCCGTGACCATTTTCCTTAAAAGACATTCCCTCCGGGGGGGGGCGGAGCCTGATGTCCAGCGGGTTAGACGCTTCGCGCTGAAGCTCCCGAGAGGCCTACTCAGAATCCTGACTTAATACCTACATAAACTTAATATTTTGCTCCGAACTTACCGGGGTGCCTCGGGGGGGATGGCGGCCCACAAACCAGCGCGCTTAGACTTCGGGTCTCCCTCTTCTTCACACGGAAAACGCTCCAAAACAGAGTTGTCTTCCCCACAAAAGATAGCTCCACTTCGGGAAAACCCCGAAATGCAACAGGAGATTTTGGAGGAAATACGCGGAGTGAAGGAACTGGTACAGTCCAACGGAGAAGCGCTCCGAGCCATGCGAGAAGATTTCGGTATGCTTCAGGACCGGCTTGAAGGTCTTTCACTACGGCAGGACAACATGGCGGGGGTCCTCGACTCGCACGCGGTGCGCTTGGGGAAACTGGACAAGGCTGAGCGTCAGATACAGAATCTTCAAAAAGAGTTAGAGGATAGCAATAATCGAGCCCGTCGCAACAATGTAAGGCTCATTGGAGTACCGGAGGGGGCGGAAGCAGGAGATATAAGAGAATTCCTGGTCAAAACTCTTCCCTCCTTGCTGAAGATCACTTTTCACAGAGATCTGGAAATTGACCGAGCACATCGTGTTCCTACCAACATGGCGCTCAATCGGACGACCCCCCGGCCTATCATCTTTCGATTACTGAGATATCAGCAAGTTGAACAAATTCTAAATGCTGCCCGGGCGAATCATCATCTGGAGTTTGAAAGTCATAAAGTCTCCTTCTTCCCTGACTTGGCAAAGCCCACAGTTGACTGTCGGAAGAGACTCCTTGCTTTTCGCCCTAGACTTCAACAGCTACAGGCTCGCTTTGGCCTATTGTATCCAGCGAAGCTCAGAGTGACTCTCCATAACCAAACTCGAACCTTCGAAGATCCTGATCTACTAGCAACATTTTTAGATTCCAAAGAAGCAGACCAGATGCGCTAACCCAACAACTTGGATCTGTAATCCGCCGGCTCTGCCCGCCATTTTGAATGGCCCGACGCGGTGATTACAGCCTGGAACAGAGACTGCCTGGACTTTTCTTTCTTTCTATATATAACTTTCTTGGTCTCCTTTCCCTCCATGATGTGCACCTCGGTTGGATTCGGAACACGCACAGCTATACAGGTTATATGTTTCAATTTAGGCCTTCTCTGGGGTTTCTCCCCGCAGACATATGGTCGCCAGTAATTTCTGGGGTTCTGCTTCTTCTCTAATGCACTTCGGTGCTTATTTTTTTATATGGGGCGCTTCATTGTTTTTCATTAGCTTATTTTCTATCATGTCATGTGTACAGCCATATACAGTTAATATGAGGGACATTGTGAAATTATGTGCGTTATCATGTTCTTTCTCAGAATTTTTAACCCTTCTGAATGGCCTTATGTAAGATCTTATCACTGAACGTAAAAGGCATCAATAGTCCAATCAAAAGAAAGAAAATTCTTAGCTATCTTAATCATGAGCATGCTGATTTAGTGTTTCTTCAGGAAACGCATTTAAACTCCGCTGAAACACTGAAACTTAATGCTAAGCCTTACATGGTGGCTGCCTACTCTCCCGCCGTTTCCAAACGGTGTGGGGTAGCCATCTTGGTTAAGAAGTCTTTGCAAGCTACTGTAATGGATACTAGCTCTGATAAGGAGGGTAGATGGGCCCGTGCACACCTTAAGGTTGGAGATAGTGAATTCACGTGTATTTGTATTTATGCTCCGAATGTGGATAACCCTGCTTACTATGCAAGTATTGCGCAGTTGGCACAGGCCTCTGCCAATACTCCATTAATACTTGGCGGCGATTTCAACCAAGTACTTGATCCTTTGATAGATAGACTGCCGCCTAGAACGAGTGGTCCACCCAAGAGTCTTGATACCCTTACAGCTCTGATGAAAGATCTTGCGTTAGTAGATATATGGAGGCTGCTTCACCCCTCCGACTTAGAGTTCACCTTTTTCTCAGCCCCCCATCACTCACAATCTAGAATAGATTTTTTTCTTATCTCCAAAGCACTGATATCCCAAGTGGACACGGCTAGGATTCATCCTCTCCATATCTCAGATCATGCTGCCATATCTTTCTCATTACATGTCACTACGCAAGGTGAACATCCACGTGCTTGGTTTTTTGATAGATCCCTACTAGACCACAAAGATTTTCAGGTTGACATAAAGGCCGCTATCCAAGACTACTTTCATTTTAATTCACCCCATGACACTGCGAGCTGGGCTTGGTGGGAGGGTTTCAAGGCGTCTATCCGTGCAACTATAACTAGCTATCAAATTCGACAGGGGAAACAAAGAAAGCAACATTTACTGATTCTAGAACAACAGATACAAGCTGGAGAGCGTCTCTTCACGTCCCGTACTGACCCATGTATTTTACTTCGCTTACAACGCCTTCGTTTTCAATACAATCAGCTTTTATATACCGCTGCTGCTAAAAATATTGAATCACAACAAGGGATGTACTATCGGGAAAATAACCGTGCTGGCAAATTGTTAGCCAATGCTCTGAAAGGTCAAAAAGAAGCCAAGCGCGTTACCACTCTCCGCAATCCGTCGGGGGGGAGCTTGGTCACTAAAGATACAGAAATATTAGAACTCTTTCGTGATTTTTATACTCGGCTTTATCAATCTGAATGTGACTTCGAGCCAGAAGCATTTGAACGACTACTATCAGGGGTACAACGGCCGACCCTATCTGACGAAGATAGAGAGGCCATGGACAAACCATTCACTTTATCAGAAATTCAATCTGCACTCAAGAGATGTGCCACAGGTCGAGCCGCAGGCCCGGACGGCCTCCCAGCTGAATTCTACAAAACTTTTAGCGCTGACTTAGCTCCGTTTTTGAAACTTTATTTTTCTGCTCTGGCCGAGGAGGGATCTCCTTCTGGATCCTTCTCAATGGCAAATGTAGTAGTTTTTGAGAAAGAGGGGAGAGATCCGCAACTAACAGCTAATTATCGTCCAATTTCCCTACTAAACGCAGACTATAAAATATTTGCCACCATTCTCTCCACCCGGCTCTCCGACAAGATGTCTACTTTAATACACCCAGATCAATGCGGTTTCATTCCCGGTAGATCAACTGCTGATAATGCTAGGACTCTATGTCATGTACTGATCGACCATTGGTTGGCCTCTCACTTGATGCTGAGAAGGCCTTCGACCGCTTAGAATGGCCCTTCTTGTTTGCAACTCTCCGCTGGTACGGATTCGGAGAAGGTTTTCTCCGTTGTCTCCGAATCATGTATGCACAGCCTACAGCTAGTATCTGTGCTAATGCTTTAAAGTCTCAGCCATTTCCCCTGCAACGCGGTACTCGCCAGGGATGCCCACTGTCTCCACTTCTTTTCGATCTCGCACTCGAACCCTTAGCTTTACTAATCCGGCAATCCAAGGATATTCATGGAGTCCCCTTCTCTCATAGGGAAATCAAACTTTCAGCATATGCTGATGACCTTATGCTCTTTGTCTCCCTAGACTCAGTGCCGGCTGTCCTAGAGCAAATTGGTAAATATTCACAACTCTCGGGCTATAAGATAAATTGGACCAAATCGGTGGCCTTTCCACTAAATCCTCTGATCCATCAGGCAGATATGCAATCCTTTCCCTTTTTATGGCAACCTCGCATGGTCAAATACCTTGGGGTGCACTACTGCTCTCCTTTGGAAGACACCATCACCTTTAATGCCAAAGACTTAACCTCTAAGGTCCGGGCGCTTACTCAACGCTGGACTCCTTTAACACTTACTTGGTGGGGCCGCCTAGAAACCATTAAAATGATGATTGTTCCCAAAGTGAACTACATTTTAGAAATGCTGCCATGTCTCCTACCTCGACGTACATATAAAGATTTAGAGGGTCTTCTGACTAGATACTT
Organism: Ichthyophis bannanicus; assembly: GCA_033557465.1. NCBI lineage: Eukaryota > Metazoa > Chordata > Amphibia > Gymnophiona > Ichthyophiidae > Ichthyophis > Ichthyophis bannanicus. The sequence goes on along the minus strand of CM066031.1, from coordinate 782,634,086 downwards.
ATGGCAAAACAAGACACCTAGGATAGCGAAACATAAGTTACAAGCAGACAAAGAAAATGGTGGTGTCAGATTCCCTGATTTCTTGAAATACCACCATTCTTTTCTTCTCAAACAAGGCGCTCGTTGGCTGGAAGACCTCACACCGAGTAGACCGGTGTGGCTAGATATAGAGGAGGACCTTTGCAAACCAATTCCTCTTAATTATCTCCCTGGTATGACTCTCCCATCAGACTCCCACTATCCACCAATGCTCTTAGACACTTTAGGTGCCTTTAATACCCTTGTGCAATCTCTAGACCCCCGACTTTGTCCGCTAGATAGACTCCCGCTTTGGCACAATGCTCGATTTCAAATACAAAATAAACCGATGGCGTGGAGCCCCTGGTACACTAGGGGCATTTGGATCCCTAACCAGCTGTTCTATGATGGTCGCTGGAAAACTTTTAGCGAACTACAAATTGAATTTGGTCTCCCAGCGAAACACTACTTTCAGTTGGTGCAACTTCAGCATTGTCTTCGGAGTGCTAAGGTGCTCCCGCCATCGGAAACCCATGCCCAAGGATTGTCGGAGATAATCCGATCTATCGGGAGCTTATCGGGTGTGGCATCTAACTTTTACAAAACTTTATGTAATACTGTACATAGAGGCACTCCTACAGCACAGAAATCCTGGGAGCGGGAAATGCATGTAACTTTGACCCCGGAGCAATGGAGCCTAGTCTGGAGCAAGGTGACACGGGTCTCTCGATCCGCCTCACTCACTCAGACACTTTTCTTTCTAGCCCACCGATGTTTCTATACTCCTGACAGGTTAGCCAAATGGAACGCCACCCAGAGCAATAGATGCTGGACATGCCATGTGGCCATTGGTTCACTACCTCATGTTATGTATGAATGCCCCGCATTACAGTATTACTGGAGTCGGGTCTGGGGTCGTATTCAATCTATTTTGCACTTTCAGGAGCCCCTCTCTTGGAAGATAGTGGGACTCCGCTCAGCTGCGGGGATCCCCTCTCTTCCCAAATCGGCTTACTTCCTTTTAGACTTTATGCTGGGCATAGCTATTTCCCTAATTACGAAATACTGGAAAAATAGCTCCCATCTGAGCCCCAATGAATGGTGGAATCATGTCTGTCTCTACAGTAAATATGAGCAAATACCTCGTATGTTAGCTTCTTCCGCTCAGACTCCCCGCCACTTGTCTAAATGGAAGATGCTCAACGACTATGTTCAAACTGCTCAATGCTCTCATCTGACTGTTTAAATCTGTGTAAATCTCTGTCACATGATCATTCTGTATCGCAGATACTATTTCTGTTTGTTTTGATGTACAATTACTGTTGTTTGTAAGCGCTTATATGATGATACTTATCAGCTTAGAGAAGAAGCATAGGGGTGGGGGGTAATTGGGGTTGCTTTTCCTTATTGTATGCTTGTATTTGTTTCCTTTGGTGTGTTGTTTCTTTTTGCTTGTTATAAAATGAAAATAAAAGTTTAAAAAAAAAAAAAAAAGACATTCCCTCCAAACATCGATGTTTGGAGGGAATGTCTTTTAAGGAAAATGGTCACGGCGAACCAGCTTACGGACCCCATCGAGATGAGATGAAAATTTAAAATGGAAAGGGGAAGATAAGTTTAAGCATGTTCAGCCATATAACTATATCATCTGACAAAGTTTTCGATGAATAATGTGAATTCCTTATTGTGATATTTGGTGATTACAGGAAACTGTTCACAACCAGGGATTGATAACAATTTAAAAGTTATGTGTTTGCAGTGGCTGGTCTTTTAGGCCGTTTATAGCCCCCGGCAAATTCAAGTCGATGAGACCGTTTTAAAAATTGAATAAAATGGAGGGTCTGTTATAAGAGAATGTTTTACATCCTCATTCACAGACGATCCGACAAAAAATTGTAACACAAACAAATGTGCACTACACTGTTTCTTAAAACAAATCACTGATGATGTAATGGTGATTTATCTAGCAGGCCTTTTTTCATTGGATTCTATTGTGGCTTTGCTTATTGGGTTTCTTCTGTGAGCGTATATTCATTAGGGACAGCATGAAAACCTGAACCGTGTTTTTAGCCCACCAGGACCGGAGTTGGGAACCTCTGGCCAACAGGAGCACAAACACCCACACCCACAGGCTCCACTATCCAACGGCTCATGGAAAGTCAGGCTGTTGGGCCCTGCGCGGAGCAGCATCTGCCAATACTAGCACCTGCATACCCTATCAATGCCTTCTTGAACTTGTAAACATGTCAGATAACAAATCCTAAGTTAAACACAATTTGTTGACAGAGATTCATCATAGCAACCTTTCTGATATCTGTGGAGTGTGTTTCAGTTTTTGTTTCTGACAGTGTTTCCCACCCCAGGGAGTGACCCTAACAGTATTGAGTACCATATCAATGCCTGCACTGTGCCCAGAACTGGTGTGGCGGCCAGGGCCGCCAACCATCTCTCTCTTTGCACAATGCTGAAATAGGTGTGGGAGTATGTGTATGTCTATCCAGTGTTTTGTGGCTGCCTACACCTTACTGAGCCCACAGTGCTTGCACTGTTTCCAGTGTTAGCCTGCCAATGTGCATAATGAGGAGCAAGGTACTGTGGGTATGGCCCGGACAGGGTGGCATGGGCAGGATGCATCTGCACAGGGCATAGGGCAATGGCTGGGACATTGTAGTGCCAGACCACCACCTGCATGGACAGGGTGGCCACAGCATGTCATGCTGGGGGGTGGGGATCACTCTCACCCTGACTGAGCAGTGACCATGGCATGGCTAGATTCCCCCATAGTGCTATACAGTATTTCTCTCAAGTGATATCTATGAGTTTCCTTTTCTGGGGCCCAATTACTGATATACCTGCTTGGTGTGTGTGTGTGTGTGCTCATATCCTGTTTGTGGGTGCACACAGTTTCTCCAGGAACAAGCACTATGTACTAGCTAGCAGACTGTCTGCAGTTAGCATGTGTATGGCTGGAATACCTTGCAGGGTGCAGTGGGTGGAGACTGACTGTGCCCTCTGCTGGTGAATGTCAGATAGTGGTGGGGGGCAGCTGAGCTTTTCCAGGCCTACTGCCTGTCTGCCAGTGTCCTATGTGATGCGTACAGCTCTGCATTGACTGCCCTATAGGGTGCCTATTCCCAAGTAGGACTGGGGTTGAAGGTCCCCTTTACTGCCACCATTGCAGTCTTTGGTGTGACCTCATTTGGAGTATAGTGTGCAATTCTGGAGACCGCACCTTCAAAAGGATGTGAACAGGATGGAATCGGTGCAGAGGGTGGCTACTAAAATGATTAGTGGTCTTCATTATAAAGCATATGAGGACAGACTGAAGGATCTTAATATGTACACCTTAGAGGAAAGGCGGGATAGAGGTGATATGATTGAGATGTTTAAATACCTCCGTTGCATAAATGTTCAGGGAGAGAGCCTCTTTCAATTGAAAGCAAGTTCTGCTACGAGGGGACATGGGATGAGGGTGAAGGGAGATAGATTGAGGAGTGATATGCGGAAATATTTCTTTACGGAAAGAGTAGTGGATCCGTGGAATAGTCTCCCAGTGGAGGTGGTAGAGATGAGGACAGTAACTGAATTCAAAAAAGTATGGGACAAACACAGAGAATCTCTAAAGGTAAAAAGGGGACTGTTGTAGTTGTTGATATGGAAGGACAGATTAGATAGGCCATGTGGTCTTTTTCTGTCATCATGTTTCTATGTAGAATGTGGATCTGTTGGTGGGAGATCCTGTCTCCCACCCTGACCCACAGAGGGTGGGTTGGGTGGTACTACATAATCCACATGTGGGTCCAAGCACCACCCTTCTCTTATAACATGTGACCATGGCAACCACACAGGATATGCACTATTCTGGGTTCATCATAGTCCACAAGGGCTAGAAGTGACTGGGAAATACAGATGGACACAGGTGTTTCCTAGGTGTGTCTGCAAGGGCTACCTATAACACACTAGCACTGATGGGGACCTGCAGCACACCCTATCTTAGCCAAGCCAGGTGCTGTGGACCTGGTGCTGGGCGCCCCACCTCACCCTCAGGGTGAGCACAGGAACCGCACAATGTCACGGTCTGTAGCTATTCTGTGCCAGTAACACACACGGTCAGTTCCCCCTACCAGTCTGGGGTGCTATAGAGGCACATACCCCATCTTGTGATCAGATGTAGGCTGCTGATCTGCATGTGCAGTGCATCATGGGTATGGGTGGGTTTACCCTATCCTGGTAACCACAGCAGACAGTTTGTGTGGTGACCTGCAGTCTTTCTGTAGCCAGCCAGCGGGGGTTAGATGCTATAGAGATGTAGCCCACTGGTACTTCAATGACTGTGAAGGCAGAGGTCATGGGTTTGATGCCACAGTGGTGTTATTTAATAAGGCTGTCTGAGGCTTTTCCTTTTAATTTAAATCAGTGCTGCCAGCAGAAACACCCTCACAGTGCTGTAACCTTAGGTGCCTCATAAGGCACCCTATACGGCGCCCTATAAAGCACCCTATAGGGCACATTAAAACCCAGGAGCTTCTGGGTCGCCAGGAGTCAGGACTGACTCGAAGGCACACATTGGATTGAGGGCACATTATAAGGTGCCTTGGCAGACAGGGCACTTTATAATGTGCCCTATGGAGTGCCTTATAGGGCGCCTTATGCAGCACCTTAGGTTATGGCCTGTGAGGGTGTTTTTGCTGGCAGCACTGATTTAAATTAGAAAAGGAAATGCCTCAGACAGCCTTCTTACATAACACCACTGTGGGATCGAACCCATGACCTCTGCCTCCACAGTCATTGCAGTTACCAGTGGGCTACATATTTATAGTTTCTAACCCTGCGCTGGCATGAACTTAGGGTTAACGTGCGTTAACGTGCCACAGCGCCCACTATCGCGCGATACAGATGCTTGCTACCATGCCGCCGAAACGCCCACTACCTTATATGACATTCTTCACATTAACGCTGCAACTAGCGCCGGTAACATTAAGACGGTTTAGTAAACACACCCCTTAGTATTTTGTGGGTGGTAGGGGTGGGTTTATGATTTAGTTCTCAAATGTAAAATTGTAATATTTATCTTCGTTGTTTGAATAGTATTGTATTATTTTGTTTGCTCTTTGGTTAATTTGAATAAATTTAATAATTAAAGAAAAAAAAGGAAATGCCCTTTAACCTTTCCCGGCCCTCAGCACACTTCATGAGAATACAGCTACTAGAGTGAAGAAACATGCTGCTCTTCACTCTGTCTCTGTGCAGAGGTGAGTCGGGGTTTTGGGTCTTCCAGGATCCCTCTGAAGCCTGCCCTTTAAATGGAACACACGTTCAGAATGAAGTTCACATGAGGCCCCTTGAAGAATGGGGCCCTGTGCAAACAACATACTCACACAATGGATGGGCCGGCCCTGGCGATATGTAATAAGTTATCCCTCAACATATCGAAAACAGAGCTATTGTGGATTAGATCGCACTTCGGTAGAGGCACCACTATCCTCTGTTTCAATTAAAGATGTGATTTGGGTGTTTTGATTGATGGGTGCTGTAATGGGGAAAAGATATCCTGTGATAGAAAAACAGAGGAACCTATGAGCAATAGGGCTGTTTCTAGCAGGAAGGAAGATATCAGGACACCCAGTTGCCAAGAGCAACACAAACATTCCCAGCCACGAGGGAAAGAACCCCGCACAGCTGATAAGCAATCCCCAGCTCATAGCTCTAATAGCTTTCACCTGGGAGGGGGAAGGGCTGGATTAGAGCCTCAGCAAACGTATAAGGGACGTTCACTAGAGTTAGTGAGCAGCAGCAGTGGCAGTAGGAGGAGCAGGAGCTTTGGCTTCGGTAGCTCCAGAGAAAGCAGCTCAGAGAATTCACAGAAGCCAGCAACAGGAAGCAGGAAAGACGTGGTGAATCAGAACCAGCTGGAGTCTGTGTGCAAGCTGAGGTCTGAATCTGGAAAGCAACGTCTGCCCTGGGCTGGTAGGAAAACTTACGTGTGTGACTCTGATTCTGAATGGGAAAGAGAAAGGCAGCTAACAGCTGATAGAGTTAATTGGAGGAGAAAGGCACAGGAACCTTTTAACCAAACCTCAAAACCTATTCCTTATGGTGAAGGCATTCACAAGGAGAAAGTACCAGTCAGGATAACTGGAAAGTATTTGCAAGCTTCAAGAAAGGGAGAATATACGGTGCCAGACATTTGTATGTTGGAAGAGGGTGCTGAGCAGCCTGAACATAGAGAAAAGCCTCTAAGGTTTAAACCCCTTCTAAAAGGAGCAGTGCACAGACTTTCTCTTGCCTCAAACCCTGAAGGTAGGCCAATTAGCCAATGTAAAGCTGGATATAAGACTTTCTCACGTAGGAGTTATAAGGGACATAACTCTCATTATAATTATATGCCAAGATATGCTGATACAGACCCTTACCTGCTAGAGGAGATAGTAGGGAGGTCACGGGAGCTGGCAGAGGAGAATAATCTGCCAACACTCTATAGGCAGCAGCAGAGTGGTACAGATGATAGTCAGATTGAATCAATGATAATTGATCCCCCAGAAACAGAATTATCTGACAATCAGATGGGACTGTTCATTGGCTATATTAAGTGATGTGGTTTCACTGTGCTGAAGAGATACAGTTGTGGAAATAATTTAACTGCCTGTTTAAAAGTACAAGACTTTACTTTATCCTATCCTTTTTGCCAGAGTGTATGGCTTATGTTTATTTATTACCTGTGTTTGGAATCCGTCCCCGGGAGGGGAAATAAAACCCTGTCTTGACCTTAACCATTCGTGCCTCAACTACCTTATTGCAAAGGAGCCCAACTACAACCTTTCAATAAAAGGTCCCCCTGCAGCCCAACCAGTACGCTAACGCTACAGGCGGCCCAGGGTGTGACAGGAAGATGGCGTAGTTGGCAGGATTTAAAAAAAAAAAAAAAAGAAAAAAACACAGTAAAAAGGACAGTACCAAGGATAAAGATTACCTGAAAATCAGGAGAAGTTCGGCTATCCTGTGGAAAGGAGAGAAACCGGACCGGACTACAGATTCAGACCTGACTTGGAGCCACCAAGGAGATCTTTCTCAAGGCGAGATCCTGCGCTGTGCTCAGGTATAAGTGAGGGGGCACGGGTGTAAAAGGATCTGTGAGGAAGTATCCATTTATGTGCTAATAGTGGGAGGCATAGAATTTCTGTTGGTACCGCACTTGGTGGGCTTTTGTTGTTTTTGTCTTTACAGATACAGCAAACCTGATGGATCCCCAGGACGTAAAAAGCTGGATGGAGGCCCAGTGGAGGACCCAGAGTGAGCTGGCCCAAGGGATCCAGGAGAGAACTATAGCAGCCATGAATGCTCAGCAGCAGCCATTGTTGGAACTACTGGGAGCTCTGCTGAAGAAAAATATGGACAAAGAAGAGACTTGTCCCTCAGTACAAGTGGGGGTAGGACTCAATAATTGTGGTGCCTTAGCACTGGGACAATTTAAAGATAATGAGAATTTTGATGATTTTGCTGATGTGTTTGAGAAAATAGCAGAATCAGCTAAATGGCTAGCTGACCAGTGGTCTGTCCGCTTTGCTATGACTCTATCAGGGGAGGCATTAGCAGCATACAAAGCATTGCCCGCTGATCAGGCGTCCAATTACCTGAATGTAAGAACTGCCGTAAGAGACAGGCTAGGTTTAACGCCCAGGTACTACAAGCGTTTATTCAGGGAGGCTAGGCTTAGGCCTATGGAAACACCGAAGGCACTGTTTCAGCGACTAAAGGGTCTAGCGCTGAAATGGCTCACTCCTGAGAGGAGAACAATAGAGTCGGTGATAGATACTATAATTATGGAGCAGTTCCTTGAGGCTGTACCGCCTGAGGTAAAAGCATTTATAGTGCTCCAAAAATGCAGTTCCACTGAGGAAGCGGCTGAACTCTCAGAAAGATACTTTGAGGCAGAGTTAGCCGGAACCTCAAAGGAAAAGGTATTAAAAGCAGCTGGCATTGGTAAGCTATGGGGCTTAGAAAAAACCTCTAGGAGAGAAATGTGTGACCAAAATGCAAACAAATTTCTTAAGAGAAAATGTTATAATTGTGGTCAGCTAGGACACATACGTAAGGATTGCACCATACGCACTGCCTTAATATCAGGGAAGAAGAAACCCCTAGAGGAGGGATTTCTCCTTAAGGTCTGTGTAGAAGGGGTAGAAACTCTGGCCCTGCTGGACTCCGGCGCAGACCAGAGTATGGTCTCCCAGAAGTTATGGAAGACCATCTCTGACCGTGACCAATCCGCCCGGAGCCAAGCAGAGGGAAGAGTACAAGTGAGTTGTGTTCACGGATCAGCGCCATATTATCCTGTGCATAAAGTATCCATAACAGGCTTAGGGATTGATGGGGAAGTACGCGTGGCAGTCATACCACGACTTCCTCGCGACCTTGTTTTAGGCAGAGATTGGCCTCCCTTTCAAAAAGAGCTAAGGAAAGGTTTAGCTGAAAGAATAGGCCTAGTTGCAACCAGGTCCCAAGCAAAAGTTCCTGTAACAGAGATTATGCCAGTAGAGGGGGAAACTGAAGCTCCTGAGGGTGAGGAAGAACCCCAAGGAGGTGAGAATGAAGAAAGAGAGGAGGTACCCGATATAGGACCCTCAGAAGGTGAGAATGAAGAAAGAGAGGAGGTACAAGGTATACTTCCCTCTCATGAGGATTTGGTAAACATACCCTCTAAAAAGAAGAAAGGAAAGGCTGAAAAGCGACATGAGCAAAGGCATAGGTCGCAGGCAAGGGCAGAACTGGAGGCCGGGGAGGGGTTGCCCTAGGTCCCGGCAGAACTTGTCCGCAAATTTCCTTCCTTCCCTAGAGAGCAGAGGGATGACCCAGCACTAAAGAGAGCCTTTGAGTATGCCCGAGAGAGTAGGACTATTTTGCCTAGGTTCTTTTTAGAAGATGGAATATTGTACAGGGAAAGTACAGACCCGCGGATAGGCACCATCAGAAAACAGTTGGTCGTGCCCGCTACCTTTAAGGTGGTGGTCCTGAAAGTGGCACATGACCTTCCTGTTGGCTGCCATAAAGATACACAGAGGACATTGGACCAGATATTGGCCTGGTTTTATTGGCCTGGTGTTCTCAGGGAGACAGCCTGCTATTGCGAGTCCTGTCCTGTTTGCCAACTAGGCGTAGCTAGTAAGCCAAAACCGGTACCCACGGTATCGCCACCTATTGGTTCAACCTCAGTGCGTAGATTAGTGATGGACATTATAGAACCCATTGTTAAAATAGTAGATATCCTAGGGGAACAATGGGGCGAACCTGGTGAAACAGAAATAGGGGTATCCAAATTTCTTAGGAATCTTAGGAGCCGCCTAGAAAGGACCTCCCGAGTGTCAATAGATAATCTGCAGGCTAGCCAGCACAGGCAGAAACACTATTATGATCAGGGAACCAAGACACGACATTTAGAAGTCGGGGATAAGGTTTTAGTCCTGGTAGCAGAGGTTGGTCCCAAATTTGAATCCAGATGGAAAGGACCCTACACAGTGGTGGAAAATGTCGGGCCCGTCTCCTATAAGGTGGAGAATGACCAAGGGCGACGACAAGTATATCACGTAAATCTGTTAAAACCTTGGCAAGACAGAATGGCCACCGTACGGTTGGTCAAAGTGGTAGGTGGTTCACCTCACCGAAGTAAGATTACATGCTGGCAGACTCAGGGAGCCGCAGCCTGTAATATCTTAAGAGGGGGGATATGTAATGGGGAAAAGATATCCTGTGATAGAAAAACAGAGGAACCTATGAGCAATAGGGCTGTTTCTAGCAGGAAGGAAGATATCAGGACACCCAGTTGCCAAGAGCAACACAAACATTCCCAGCCACGAGGGAAAGAACCCCGCACAGCTGATAAGCAATCCCCAGCTCATAGCTCTAATAGCTTTCACCTGGGAGGGGGAAGGGCTGGATTAGAGCCTCAGCAAACGTATAAGGGACGTTCACTAGAGTTAGTGAGCAGCAGCAGTGGCAGTAGGAGGAGCAGGAGCTTTGGTTTCGGTAGCTCCAGAGAAAGCAGCTCAGAGAATTCAGAGAAGCCAGCAACAGGAAGCAGGAAAGACGTGGTGAATCAGAACCAGCTGGAGTCTGTGTGCAAGCTGAGGTCTGAATCTGGAAAGCAACGTCTGCCCTGGGCTGGTAGGAAAACTTACGTGTGTGACTCTGATTCTGAATGGGAAAGAGAAAGGCAGCTAACAGCTGATAGAGTTAATTGGAGGAAAAAGGCATAGGAACCTTTTAACCAAACCTCAAAACCTATTCCTTATGGTGAAGGCATTCACAAGGAGAAAGTACCAGTCAGGATAACTGGAAAGTATTTGCAAGCTTCAAGAAAGGGAGAATATACGGTGCCAGACATTTGTATGTTGGAAGAGGGTGCTGAGCAGCCTGAACGTAGAGAAAAGCCTCTAAGGTTTAAACCCCTTCTAAAAGGAGCAGTGCACAGACTTTCTCTTGCCTCAAACCCTGAAGGTAGGCCAATTAGCCAATGTAAAGCTGGATATAAGACTTTCTCACGTAGGAGTTATAAGGGACATAACTCTCATTATAATTATATGCCAAGATATGGTGATAAAGACCCTTACCTGCTAGAGGAGATAGTAAGGAGGTCACGGGAGCTGGCAGAGGAGAATAATCTGCCAACACTCTATAGGCAGCAGCAGAGTGGTACAGATGATAGTCAGATTGAATCAAATTGATCCCCCAGAAACAGAATTATCTGACAATCAGATGGATTGTTCATTGGCTGTATTAAGTGATGTGGTTTCACTGTGCTGAAGAGATACAGTTGTGGAAATAATTTAACTGCCTGTTTAAAAGTACAAGACTTTACTTTATCCTATCCTTTTTGCTAGAGTGTATGGCTTATGTTTCTTTATTACCTGTGTTTGGAATCCGTCCCCGGGAGGGGAAATAAAACCCTGTCTTGACCTTAACCATTTGTGCCTCAACTACCTTATTGCAAAGGAGCCCAACTACAACCTTTCAATAAAAGGTCCCCCTGCAGCCCAACCAGTACACTAACGCTACAGGCGGCCCAGGGTGTGACAGTGCATTACGCTGAAAGCTCATCATAAAGTGATGGTTCAAGGGTGCCTTTTGCAAGTTGTGGATATACGGCTTTTGTGTTACATGGTGTATGATTTTTGTACTATTCTTTAAGCTTTAATGCTGCAAACTGTATTAGTGTAATGGTCTTTACTTGGCTCTCCCAGCTCAGTATTTACATGCCTTGCCATTAGTACAGAATGCGGCAGCTCAGTAAGTATCAGGCATTGGTAGGCAAGAGAATTTTATGCCTGTATTACATTCACTTCATTACTTGCCTTTTGAGCAGCATAGTAATTTAAGATTTGTTGGTTAGTGTTTCATATATTGCATCTTGATTCCATTTCGCCTCAATGTTTACGGGATCTGATCAACTGGTACACTCTGATTTGCAAGTTACGTTCATGCAATGCTGCGGTTTTGGAGGTTTCTACCTTGAGTACAGTGACGCTAGTTAGGATGTGGGCATCTGCGTTTTGTGTGGCTGCTCCTCTGCTCTGGCAGAGTTTGTCACCAGTCCTTCCCCTATAACAGTAGCTTAGTCGTTTTCATAAAGTATTAAAAGCTCATCTTTTTCGTGAAGCATTTTCCTCTCTTAAGTAGTAAGTGGCTGCTCATTTGGAGCTCCTTTGGTCTGCTAATTGTTGTATTTTGGTTTTTGATATATGTTTATATAAGGGATTATCGACCCATTTCGAGACACACCTAACCAGTCAGATTTTCAGGTTAAGCACAATTATTTCCCATCATGTTGGGTGCCACAGGCTTAATTAAGAGGAACTTCCAGGCACACCTTGATAAATTACCCATTCACATAACATCTTACGAACTGCAGAGGGGAGCGCTCTTTGGCACCCTGCCGAGCATTAGCAGTAACCTTGGGAGACTGAGATCATACTCCACATACCCTGGCTTAGAAGTGAGGTTCATGACTGTGATAGTATGCATAAAACTCACTCATTTGGTGAAACTGTCCAGAAATATGCCTAAGACAGATGTGCATACAATGGAGGCAGTGCATGCACATCTATCTCACGCATATTCATTATGGTAGTTATGGTAATCTTGAAACCCTGATGGGCTAGGTGTGTCCTGAGCACTGGGTTTATATGCATAAAATGTGTCTATCTTACTATGCATGTGACTTTCTAAACCACATAAAATATAGTAACATATAGTAGTATATGACAGCAAATAAAGACCAGTATGGTCCATCTAGTCTGCCCAGCAAGGCAGCAAGAGTAGGTGCACCTGCCGCTCCGTGCAGGTCACCCCCCTCCCCCATACCCACTTCGTGTAGGTCACCCCTATTTGTTAAGATGTAAGAGATAGTTATGTTTATTTTGATTTTATCCTGTTGCTGTAAAGGGATCCGCTGTGTCTGTCCCATGCCATTTTGAATTCTGTCACTGTGTTTGCCCCCACCAATTCCATCGGGAGGGCATTCCAAGCATCCACCACACTTTCAGTGAAAAAGTATTTCCTGACATTGCCTTTCAATTTACCCCCTTGCAACTTCATGTTATGCCCTCTAGATTTACAGCATCCCTGTCTTTGGAAGAGGTTTGTTTGTTCGTTAATACTCTTTAAGTATTTAAAGGTCTGTATTATATCTCCCCTGTTCCTCCTCTCCTCCAGAGTGTACATATTTAGGTCTTCAAGTCTCTTCTCATATGTCTTTTGACACAGGCTCCAATTCATTTTGGTCGCCTTCCTCTGGACCATTTCAAGCCTTTTTATGAGATACAGTCTCCAGAACTGAACACAAGAGGGATGGGTGGCCTTGTGGTTGGGGCAAGTTACCTTGGGCCAGAGGACAGTGTATTTAGTCCCACGGGTGCTCCTTGTGGCCTTGGGCAATCAACCCTTTGTTGCCTCAGGTACAAAAACATAGATTGTGAGTCCTTTCAGGAACGCCTCCATTATTTTTCTCACCACCGAGGTAAGGCTTACTGGCCTGTAGTTTGTCACTTCTTCCCTACTACCACTTTTGTGAAGAGGTACCACATCAGCCCTTCTCCAGTCTCTTGGAAATTCTCCTGTCTCCAAAGATCTTTTTTATTTTTTTTATTTATGAATTTTACAATATTAAATCAAACAAAAAGTTTGAACGGAAATGATGCCAACATTGCTAAAGCAAATTAAAAAAAAAAACAGATACAAAAGAAAACTTTAAGCTTGGGCATCAATAGTCCCCTAAACATGGAGAGTGGCTTACAGAATCCACTAAAGGCAGAATAACCTGTAGTGTAATCAAAAGGAAACAAATCAGCATAATAAGAAGTGACAAAGGGGCTGAGATCATTAATACATTAGATGAGAAGCCGACTTAAGGCGGTGAAGATGTTACAGCATGCATACTAATAAAGGAGGACAACTCCCCAGGCTGGAAAAAAACATATTTCTGAGAATTGAAAACAACAATGCATTACAAGGAAATCTTCCAAGGATCTATTAAAAACATCCTTTAATGGCCCTGCAAGAACCTCTCTGAGCTCTTTCAGTATCCAGGGAAGTATCCCATCCGGTCCCATGGCCTTTTATACTTTCAGTTTTGCAAGCCGCTCTAACACATCATCTTCCGTGAATTGTGGTGGTATCTACTCCATTCACATTTGTATATTTGTCAATCACAGGTGGTTCTTCTCAAGGATTTTCTTTAGTAAAGACAGAGCAGAAGTATTTGTTTAGCATTTTTGCTTTTTTAATGTCATTTTCCACAAATCCATTCTTAGCACTTTTGAGTCCTGCAATTCCACCTCTGATTTTCCTCCTCTCCCAAATATACCTGAAAAAGGTTTTATTTATTTATTTAGACAGTTTTTGTATACTGCCTTATCCTTCAATCAAAGTGGTCACAACACAATTGGGGGATACGAGACACATACACTAATACTTACAGGGAACATGGGCAATGGAGGGTTAAGTGGCTTGCCCAAGACCACAAGGAGCATCTGTGGGATGAGAAACCCCAGTCCTTCTGGCCCAAGGTTGCTGTCCTCTAGTGGGATTTGAACCCCTGACCTTCTGGCCTGAAGCACTGTCCCAACCACTAGGCTACTCCTCCCTCCTTTTGTCATCACACTTCACATCTTTAGCCATCTTTTCTTCTGATTTTGATTTTGCTATGCTTATTTCTCTTTTGGTCTGTTTTAGTCTGATCCTGTATTCTTTTCAGTGTTCCTCTGGTTGTGAGCTTCTGAATTTTGTGAAAGTTGTGGTTTTTTGCCTTTATTGTGCAACCACTTCTTTGGAGAACCAAATAGGTTTCATTTTCCTCTTGTTTTTATTTACTTTCTTTACATGTATCTTTTGCCCTTTTTATTGCCTCCTTTAGTTTAGCCCATTGCAATTCCACCTCCCTTATCTCTTCCCACCCTGACAACTTTGATTGAAGGATAAGGCGGTATACAAAACTGTCTAAATAAATAAATAAATAAATAAACTCTTCCTTCAGGTACTTGGCCATTTTACTGAAGTCAGTGTTTTTGAAGTCTAAGACTTTGAGTTTGCTGTGATTAGATTCCACCTTGGCTTTTATCTCAAACCACACCATGTGATGACTGCTGCTGCTCACATGGGCAGCCACCTGGATATTCGACAAGCTATCTCCATTGGTGAGCCCTAAATCCAGCACTGTTCTCTCCCTGGTTGGCGTTCTTTTCCTATTTCCTCAAATGATATTATTGTAAACCGCTTTAATGCCTTCTGGCCTAAGCGGTATATCAAATGATTAATAAACAATAAACATAAACATCACCATTTGTCTAAGTAATGCATCTTGGAAGGCATCCACAATTGTTTTACTTCTTTACAGATTTGCAGAAGGAATACTCCAATCCACATCAGGTTGATTAAAGTCACCCAATATGATCACGTCCCCCTTCATGGCTATCTTTGCAATAACAATCATCAATTCGCTATCCATTTTTTCAGTTTGAGTTGTAGGCCTGTAGAATACACCAGAATGGATGATATTGCCATCTCCTCTTTCCAACACAATCCACATAACTTCTTCTTTTCCCCAGGTCCCCTGCATTTCAGCAGCTTTAATATTGCTTTTGATATATAGGGCTACTCCTTCTCCTTTTCTACTCTCTCTATCTCTTCTGAATAGATTATAGCCAGTTATGGCTATATCCCATTCATGTGACTCGTTAAACCATGTTTCTGTAATGACCACAATGTCCAAGTCCATTTCTACCATTAAAGCTTCCAGATCAGGAATTTTGTTGGCTAGACTTCGAGCATTTGTGCTCATTGCTTTCCAGCATTTGTTGACTGGCTTGCCTGTATTTTGCAAGGATTTGGTTCTACACTCCTCTTCCCACTTGCCATTGATGTGTGGTTTAAAAGTATGGTTGTTTCCAATGTTATTATGCTTTTGCTGTGAGTGAGGTCCTGAACTTGTCCTTCTCCATTCATCACCCCTTTTCCCTAGTTTAAATGCCTGTCCACATCCTGCCTGAATTTTTCACTTCAGATCCTTTTCCCTGCGACAGAGAGATGTAGTTCATCAGCACAGTATAGTCTCTTGTTGATCCATCTGTTTCCCCAGTTGCCTTATATCTAAATCCTTCCTGTTTGCACCAGGTTTGGAGCCATGTATTAAAGTTGTTTATGCAATGCAGCCTTTCTGCTCCCCTACCAAGAACAGGTAGAACTTCTAAGAATGCTACAGTGTTAACATTGGGCTTGAGTTTCTCTCCCAGAGTCTGGAAGTCCCTTTGAATTGCAGAGGCACTGTTTCTAGCCAGGTCATTTGTACCCAAGTGGATGACATCATCAATTTTGGAGTGCTCACTTTCTGTACTAACTATACCAACAATTTGGTTTGTAATACTGCTGGCTGAAGAGCCTGGGAGGCATTTGACAATCTTCTCTCCTTTGAACTGTGTTCTCAAGTTGGTGCCTCTAATGATGGAATCTCCAAGTGGTAGTAGTTTCCTGTTTTGTGATTTTTTTCTTTATATTTGGTGCATTATCAGTAGATTGGGCATTGACTCTTTCAGTTAAGAGCACTTCAGTTTCCACAAATTGGGCACTGTCATTATCCAAGCCAGAGAAGGCATTATGCAGGGATATCTCTTGATGTATCTGTGTTACAGGTTGCAAACCTACCAGAGCCCATTGTGATCCATTTGTTCCTGGGTTGTTTGATTCTTTGTGGGAGAGGTGGTGGATTTTGTTCAGTTTGTACCCTAGTGGAGGTGTGTTTAATTGCAGCTAATTCTTCCTTTAGTAGAGTCAATTCTTTATGCATAGCAGCTAACAAGGCATAGAGGGAAGCTCTCAGGTTCCAAATGATTCTTCTCAGAATAAAAGCACCACAGTTACTGCATTGAATATGCAACATGCTGATTTAGCTGCCCTAGGAGAAGGAGAAAAGGTGGGTGTAACACCTAATTAATAGACAGATGGCTGTGTATATGATGACTATATAGGCAATGCAACCCTGGGCTGGGTGGGATAAGGGGTAGGCTGGGCAGGAACTTAAGTGTCCCTGACAAGCAGACCTTATATGAACTGAGGGCACACTCAGATATCTGATTTAAAGGCTATGCAAGGAATGTAGACAGTCTGAATATTCCTAAAAACTTATATCCAACAGTTAAAATTTATATAAAAAAACGACAATTGCAAAGTCTGAAAGCCTTAGCTGTGTGTAGTCTCTTGGAGCTTGATAAGCAGACTGGTTTGTAATAACTGTTGCAGTCTTTCAGTTGGTTTGAAATAAATAAATAAAAATAACCTGTGCTTCTGAGTTACCGGAGATTAGTGTAAACTAAGCAGCATAGTAACTACCCCTCTGCATGTAGGGTCCGATATTGAGTTGGGCAGGCTATGCGCCATAGTGGCACATAGCCTGCCAGCCAACCCTTTTAACCCAGATTTTCACTTCCGTGGTAGCGGAAGTGAAAATCCAGGTAAGCCTGGACGCCCCAGCAGCCGCAGAGACTACACGGATAGCAGCAATTTTCATTGCCACTTGAATAGCCTCTGCACCCTAAAGGTAGGCGAGGAAAAACAGAGGGCTATGCAGGTAGCATCGAATATTGATACCCATGTAGCCCCTTCCTCTACCCCCACTCCATCCCGGAACGCCCCTAACATGCCCCGATGCTATCCGCATAGCATCTGGGCACATTAGGGACTTAGCTGGGATTGTCAAAGGGCACCACCCATGTAAGTGCCCTTTGAAAATCCTGGATAAGGCCTTTACACAGGTAACTAAGGAAGTTACCCATGTAAAGGCCTTCGAATATTGGGCCCGTAGTAACCTCTGCAAATGGACATTCAAAAGCTTACCGTATCATACTAGCATCAAGTCCAAGAATTCAAACTGCACCAATCCTATCTGTGAAAAGTCAGCACTGCAAATAATCTAGAACAGTGGTTCCCAACTTGAGGTCTGTGGACCCCTAGGAGTCTGTGAGACCATTATAGGGGGTCTGCCCATCACAGAAATGAGAAAAAAAAGAGAGACTGGCTGGGGGTGTATAAAAGAGAGACTAGAGGAGCAGGCTGGGGGAGGGAAAGAGAAAGAAACTGAGATTGACAAGGACTGGTTAGAGGAAAAGAGAGAACCTGGTGAAGACAGAAAAGGGAAGAGAGATAAAAAAGGCTAGTGGTAACAGGCTTGGTACTGCGGGTAAGGAGTCCAGGAAGAGTGGTGGGGATGAACTTGGGGTTCCTGAACTTTTTGGTGGTTAATAAGGGGGTCCACAAAATGACTGGGAAACTCTGTTCTAGAACACAGTACACCATAGGCAGCGGAAAGGAGTGAGCCACAGCCTCCATGGCCCACCAATATTTTGCCCAAAACAGCATTAGCATCTAGAGACCTTGGGAGCAGTACTGGAGATTGGTTTGTTTGGCTCCTCCAATATCCCTGAAGCCAGGGGCTGAGCTGCCAGGCTGCTGCTACTCATTTACTGCCCCCAGAACCTCTGTGCTCTAGGCAACTACCTAGTTTGTCTAATATAAGCATTAGCACTGGTTCTACTAAATATCTTAAAAATTCCCATAGCAGAAATTAACACTGGGAAATTGCATTGCCCACTATTTAATACAATTTGCAAGTCTGAACAGTTGGTTTCATCTTTCCAGTATAGATGTTGTTCTTAAGATATGGGAACTGATATTCAAAGAATTTGTCCAATTAGCTTCTGGAGTTGATTTTAATTAATTATTATTTTTTTATTTTATTTTATTCAAGGATTTGTTATATCACTCAAGTTGCACAATGTCTAGGTGGCTTAACTGAACAAATCATGACTTTTCACATTTCAAGCCTGCAGACAAAGTAACTGTGGGCTGGACAGCTCAATACCCAATTGTGATGGATCTCCCCATCCCCTGCAGGGACTCTCCCCAGCCAAGGCCATAGCAGGTGAGGTGTTGCTCTGGTAAGAGCTTAAATCCTTGTCCCTTTAAGAGAACAGGCTGGAGAATGCTTGGGGAGGGTTTTATTTTTCCCCAGCCCCAGGGTTTAAACCTGGAAGTAGGAGACCTGGAGGGTGGGAGGGGAAGAGAAACTAGTGTTCTTGAGTATACCTGAAGACCACTTACCTGAAAAAGAGAGTCTGCTGTAGAGGTAGGAAGCATTTGAATTTATTGTTTGCTCAACCTTGCTGCTGGAGTTCGGCTTAGTTGGAGAGACTTTTTGCTGGGTTGTGCTGCCCTGCCCTGGGTGAGGAAAATTTGATGAGCAGTTTGTTTTGGAAGCACAGTTGCTGCTGGAGCAGTGTTCAGCTATTCAGCAGAGTAGCCTTGCTGAGAGTAATTAAGGACTGCTTGTAGCTGGGGAAAAAACATAGGGGCAGTTGTCTGGATGCTGGTTCTCTGAATAATAGATATTTTCTTTAAAATCTCTCTTGGCTGTGGCGTCCTGTATAGTATGTCATGCTGGCCACATCTATCACACCAACCAAAGGCTGCTGTACTGGATAGAAGCATGTTCAGTAGGTATGCACATTCGTGAACATGCATTTATTTCATTTGGGTATCTAAACATTTGATGTTCATGAAAATAACTTGTAGCCATGCTTACTGTGGAGGTATAGCCTGCTGAGTCCTACTCAGCTAAGGGAAACCCTGTACAAGTTGCTCTTATCCAACCAAAGACTTTTAAGAGCCATGAGCAACTTCCTCTGGGGGAAGGGAATTCCAGGCAAATCCCTAGAGGAAAGTTTTTTGGGGGAATCAAAGCCAGGAAATGAGAGACCCTCTCTAAGAGAAGAGAAATTGTAAGGCAAAGGAACGGAGTAGAGTGGGTGATTTCCCAGACAACCAAGGAGGCATTTTGTGCAAAAATGAACATGGGGGCATGTCCAGCATCTACCCTGCATTTACTGTGCAGGACAAACACTCATCTCAGAGGCCCTTGTTCCATGACTTGCCAGGTAGAGCAGGTATACCCATGCTACCAGATGAGACATAGAACACACATATAACCGTGGCTGAAAAAATAAAGACACCACAAAAAACACAACTGTGGCAGCCAGGGCCGTACCGAGATTGAATTGCGCCCTGTGCGACTTGCACAATGGGCACGTGCTCCCTTTCTCCCTTCCCCGTGGCAAGAGAGAAGAGGCGCGCCCGCTGCGTAAGTTGCTGGCGTGCTAAGCAGATCTGTCCTTCCCTTCTCTGACGTTGCATCAGAGCAGGGAGGGACAGATGTGCTTAGCATGCCGCGAGAAGGCTATAGGGGCGCATTTCAGATATCTGCCATTGCCTGCCGCCACTGAGTGAAGAAAAAGTGGCGGCGGCAAGCAACAACAGACAGTCGAAATGTGCCCCTTAAGCCTTTGCGACCTGTGCAGCCGCATCGCTCGCACAGGGCTAGGTACGGTCCTGGTGGCAGCACATCATGACCATTCAAGCCTGAGCCAACAACCCCCTGAGCCTCTTAAAATACCCCTACCTCGTTTATCAGCACTCTTCAGGGATAGCTACTTCACCTGAACCCTCCCCCGAAGGAGACGAAACTGAAGACTTCCACCTGCTAGGAAGCCCGCCACTGATGCTGAAGACCCCCCAGCAGGCAGTCCCACTATTATAGGTGAAAAACCCCCTGGATATACTGCCACCCTCCCTCCACTCACCCACCTGAGCAATTCCTGGAACTTACCTGGAGATTCCCTGGAAGTCTAGTGACTGGAATAGGCGTGGTACTCGTCTGCTTCTATCCAGAGCCACCGTGGTTCAAAATGGTGGCTATGAGCCTTAGTGGAGTTTCATGGAACTACCACCAGGGATCAGCCTTCCATATAAAGGCACACACTAGCTGTCAATGACCCCCACGCCCACTCTCTGCCCTGATCCTGCCTCATTCCACGGCATGCATTCAGCATTTGAAATAGCATGCTTGCACGGTAAGAGCTACCACTGCTGTGCACTACTTGCTTAGCACACTTCAGTAAACATGCCTCTAAATCAGTGCAGTTGCCCTTTATTTTCAAGCACTTCAGTGGACTCCAATTTGATATCTTTCTGTATTGGTAAACATTTCCAATCTTAGAATATTTCAAAATCAAAATCAAATTTCGGCTTCCACAAGTTCTGTTACTTTTATTTGAGAATGTTCTTTAAAAAAAAAAAAAAAACCCAGAAAAAAAAATTATAGCCTAAAGGACATGATTGAATTTCATTAAAAATCGTTAGAGTGGATCAAAGGTATATGGATTGACATCTCAGATATTTCATACATATTCATAGCACTCCAACCATTTTCAATTTAGAATGAAATAATGCAACTTTCAGCATGTCATAGTTATTTTATTACTTTAGACCCATTTCATTTGACACTCTGACATATGAATACTGCCTTTTGCATATCAAAATGGTTGCTGCAAACAGGGTTTAAAAAGTCCACAGATTAGTCTAGCATTACAAAAAGATACCTTTGTAGACAGCATAAAAACCTTTATCCAAAAATAGTATCTTCATAAAAAGTAAAACATGATCTAGAAAGATTTAAAAATGTATGCTGCTGCGTAAAAATGGTTAACACATGGTCTGCATAGTGTCTTTTGTCACGTGACCAGCATATGCTTAAGGGTCTTCTTCCAATTTCCAGAAGTAGTGAAGGAAGTTGCACAAGGTTGGTGATGCTTTCCTAGATTCCAGAACCAGAGAATGTGAGCAGAGATGAAATATTATTTAAAAAAAAAAAAAGCACCAGAATTTGAGAGTTTCCACCTGTTCAGGGTATCTGACTTCCCACTTGCCATTTGCTAGGTACTGTAGATCAAAAACAAGCCAATCTCAGGCTAGGGCATGATACCAAATGTTTTCTCACATCTTAGTCTTCCATTGTTAGTAGGGTTGCTACTACTACTGAGCATCTGTATAGCGCTACGAGACGTACGCAGTGCTGCACGGACACGTGTAAGAGATGGCCCCTGCTCATCAGAGCTTACAATCTAGTCAAGACAGACAACACAGAGCTGTAGACACGGGATACATCTAGGGGCAATGGTAAGGAAACACAAAGGAGACCAGGTGAGTCATGGATTTCATGTTCAAAAATGGGAATTCACCAAAACAGAAAACTGGAATCTTACAAGAGAAGGAACAGATCAGGAAGCTCTTGTGTTACAATGACACTTCCCACTTGGAACAGAGAAGCAGCTCAGTCATTAGCACAGCAAGTATATCCCATCTTGTCAACATTTTACTTCACCCTCCATTGCCTAAGGTACAAGCTTAAGCGCCCTTTTACTAAGGTGTGGTAGGGTTTTGCCCCTAATCAAAGCATGAAGGTGCAGCCGCACCACAATAATTGTCGAGGCCGTGGCTAGCATGTGCCTGACAGTTGCCGCCTAGACAAACCCCTTAGCGCAGCTTCTGGCCTTTACCAATTACTGCAGGTGCACTTAACTCCACCTACTGAGATGGCATGAGGTGTACTTGTACTAATTGCAACACGGACAGTGCGCAATGTGTTCCCCTGCGCTAAGTGCAATGTGCTTTCCATTCTGACTCTCCACCCCTCACCTGTCTGCCCTTCACCCCAGCACGAGAGTTGCCTTTAGCACACAGTAGCTCTCATATCTGTGTAGTAATAGTTGCCTTGTGCAGTCACTGCATGCAAAAATTGAGATTCACTGCTTTGTGCACTTTAGTAAAAGGGCCCCTTAAATTATAAGGCCTCCAAGAATAGGGAAATTCCTGTTGTACCTGAATGTAACTTGACATCAGCTACCTACTAAAAAAGGTATGAGCTAAATCCAAAGAAATCATAATGGAGATAAGCAAAAAGGTAGAAAAAGCACTTGGAGGAAGGACAGTTCAGAAAAAGGATGCTAGATAAGCCTCACGGAGGGGAATATTCTGTGCCGCTATCAGGATATCTATCCATATAACTTAGGACAATAAAAAAGCTGTCCTAAGTGATATGTGGATAGCCTGTCAGGATAGCAACTGAATATCACCACTAGCCTGGATAGTTCCAGTACTGACCATAGCATTCGGATATTCAGCACCAGGCGTTCTTCAGTGACTGGTGCTGAATATCCAGATTGCAATGAGCCACAACAGCCGGCATTTAGAAAGGGCGCATACCACCGCAGCTATCTACTGGGTGGAAAAGATAGGGGCAGTAATGAGGCTCAGAAAAATAAGATATGAGAGAAGGGGGGAAAGTACTTTTTTGGAATCACAAGAAAAAGTCTAAGGGGCACAGGAAAAATGGAGTTGCTACAAGTGAATATATGATTTGGTAAAATGAAAAATAAATCAAATGTTTTATTATACGGTACAAAAGGGGACTGTAATGGTTGAAGAAGTAGTTCTAACTCATTTCCTTGCCTTGTGCATTTTTTATGATTGCATCAGTAGCCTCATATAATTTTAGGAAATATATACTACGTATGCTTTAGTGTCAGGATGCAGCTGAACACCTCCTGTTGTGTGGGGTTGGAGATTGACTCCATATTAGTTTACCTCTCCCTATTACACCATTTTTACAATTTTGCTGCCCATCATCTCTGTCATCTGCTTAACAGTAGTAAAATACCTTTGTTCAGATGCTGCTTTTTTCCATATAATGTATGATTATTACTCAATTACAATTCATTCTCAATTCTCCTGGCTTGGAAGATGATAGACTTCAGTGGATGACGCTGTACTGCTGAGCCCTTTAGCCATGGGTTTGCACAGATGTTGGAAGCAGGCACAGTAGACAGCTGCGCATTCCTCTGACCTTTAAATAATTGTATTGTCAATGTGCACTGACCTCATTACAGCAAATAAATTGGCTATTAACAAACAAGTCTCCTTCTGTGCTGGAATTTAGCCATGATATTGGGGCTAGCATGCCTCTAGTTACAGTATATTAACACATGGAAATGGGGCAGCGTTCTGCAAAATGAGCACAGCGACTCATCGCAAGCAAAACCATTCTGAGATGACTTAGCTTTCTAGGTGCACTTGAGATTCAGGGGACTGATTTTGAAAGGGCGACGACTCATTAAAATCCTCGAACTGTGCTAGGTTTAAGCAACATCCGCAGAAGACAAATGACAGTGGACCTTGTCAGTAGATAATCAAGTAGCTGCAGTAATTTTATTTATTTTTATTTTTTTAATTCTGAGCAAGAAGTCGTCTTTAGCAAGTGGTCACAATTAGCTGAGTAGCAGATTAGAAATTTACACTGCAGCTGTTTGGGAATATGTTTTTATTGTAAACTGCTATGACATGTCTGTGAAATAGTGATTTGTGAAATTATTATAGTAAAGTAAACCGACATGATATTTATATGTGGTGCACACCAGTGTTATTTTGTGCACTGCACCGTTCAATTGGATAAATACCTTATTAATAAGGCTGTCCCACAGCAAACATAAGTAAGCCACACCAGATAAAACAAATTCACACATTTTTAAGTTGCTAAAAATTGCTTGTTAGAATCCTGCCAGCAAGATTTTGCTTACACTAATTAAGCAAGCCTATTTTAAGGACTGCAAATCTGTTTCTAGATGCAGACGGTACTTGTGCCACTTAATTAGTTTCCAAAGCCTAAGTGACATCTAATTCTGATTAAAAACATTAGGAATTGCATTTCAGATTTGCTTATAAGTAGAGCAAAAAAAGTGCACAAAACCTGCAAGTCAGTCTGCTCTCATAACATTCAAATGAGAGATCTTTAAATGGCATGCTATTTCTGGCAATTTCAAGAATGGAAAATAAGATCCACAAAATAAACCCAAACACAGATTGTCAAGCAAAAAGCTTCTCCAAAAAGTTCTGTTTGTGAAACTTTTGCCTGAAAGAGTTACATTTAAGAATTAAGGAAAGACTTCACAATGCCCCTTGCCTATACAATCTGACCTGTGTTTCAGCAAAGATTTTATGAAACTGCTTTACTTTGAAGATGCCATCACGAATCTCCAGCTAAGAGACACAGCTACAGTATGTGGACCTGCACGGAGCAGTGGGTTCACTCCTAAACAAAGGCACGGGGAGGGGTGACCTGCACGGAGCGGTGGGTACACCCCTAAACAAAGGCACGGGGAGGGGTTTCCTGCACAGAGCGGCAGGTGCACTTACTCTTGCCACCTTGCTGGGCAGACTAGATGGACCATGCTACCGTCATATATATATATATATATATATATATATATATATACTATGTTAGATAAAACGGTATAAAAGAAAAAAATAATGTTGAAAATTTTACTTTTTCTACCTGTCTGGCTATTTTTACCTCATCTCCTTCCAGTCTCTGGTTTCTGCTTTTGTCTGTCTGTTTGTCTTCTCTTAACGCTGTTCCCAGGGTATTCTGCCAATTATTTCTTGTTTCACCTCCTGCCTTCACTTCTTCTCCTACATTCGTCTCTGACATTAGTCTTTCAGCTTTCTCCCATTTATTTTTCTGTTTCTGTATATTCTGATTTCACTCTTTCTCCTCAATCAGTCCTCAGTCTCTCCCTTCTTTACTGCATCTACCTACAGTTTTCATCTCCCTTAACCCAGTCCTCCCATTCCCCATCTATCTCACACCTTCCCCACTCTCTCACTAACGCCTCCTTTTCTCCATATCCCTTCTCCTTGATCCTTGGCCAGCATTTTCCTTTCTCTTCACCTTCTCCCTATCTAGCATTTCACCTGTTTTTATCTTCCCAGCCCCCCCTCCCAGTCCAGCATTTCTCCTTACCAGATGTCTAGCATCTTCCCTTCCTTACTACCACCATGTATTCAGTGTCTCCTCACCCAGGTGCCCAGCATTGCCCCTCTCTCTCTTTCTCTCTCCTCCTGTTCCCAGCATGTCCCCTATCTCTATCCCAGCATCGGCCCTCCATCCTATCCCATGTTGCCTTTATCTGTCTTCCATCTCCCCCTACCCCCAGTATTTTCTTGCCACTTCCCTTGGTCTACCTCTGTCGCTACCTCTCTGTGTCTGCAGCAGTGAACTGTAGTCTAAGCCAGGCCTTGACAAATCTTTTTGAAAACTAGGAGCCAGTTAAAAATCTAGGAGCCAGCTGCCACAAATTAGGACACAGTGCACATCCCTCCTCCCCCCAAAAGGCGTCTCACACTTACTTTTTTAGGTTTTAGGGCCTGATTTACTATGATTGTTTTCCCATTTTCTATAGGAAAAAGCTTAATAAATCAGTCTCTTAATGGGAACTGCAAAGTGGCAACAGAAGGCAGTGGCCCCACCCCTCCTCCTCTTCCCTCTCTCACCATCTGCACTGACCCTTTAAAGTACACCTATGTGTGTGTGTATGTATCTGACTCTAACCCCTTTCCTGCTCTCCCTTTCCCACCCCTAACTCTCTTTTTCCCTCCCTCCTTGCACTCAGCCTTTGTCCTACTTCCCCCCACCATTTACTACTTATTAAAATACTCCTGACCCTTTAAATGTCTTCAGCTGTCTGCCCTCACTGTCTCTTAACTTTCTTTTTTTGCAGGCTAGGCAGTCACTGCAGGTCCTGGCCATGATCGCAGCCTTCAGTGGTGATGAGAAGGTGATGCTGCTACCGCAGATCTGGCATGGCACCTCTCTCCAGGGGCGGCTCAACACAATCTGCTGCCTGAGGTGAGAGGCACCCCTCCCCCTCTACTTCCCCTGGCAGCCAAAATGGAAGGGTCTCCTCAGAGTTCTAGTCAGGGAACAGGGGGTCCCCTCACTCAGGACACCGGTCCGGTGGTTGCTCCAAGAAAAAAAAAGAGAGCCACATTTTCCCAGCCTATATATATTTTTTAAACTTTGCAATGATATTCTCGCATTCACCAAAAATTGTAGCAGTTTCATTATGTAGCCTGGGAACCTAATTTAAAACATATAGACTCCTGACACTACACACTGAACATAAATAGTATTTAGTCTAAATATGTATTCTGCAAAAAACAAAGGAGTTTCAAAGTGATCACATACTAAGGAACCACAGCACAGTTTTATGCTGCTTTAAACTGTGCTGTAGTTCTCGCTTTTTCTTTTTGAACATATATTCTTCATCCAAAGAAACTCCTCTTCCAACAATGAGTGTAGAGCAGAACTAGAAAATTTTTAATCAGAACTCAACATACAGAAAATAACAGCAATATAAACCCTCACCAGTACTGGGCATATTGAAAAGGAATACAAAGCTTTACAAAATTATTCAAGACATAGGGGCATGTTTACTAAAAACCGGAAATGTGCGCGCCGCAAAATAGCGCACGGAAACGCGGCACTGAAACGCGCATAAACGCGTTTAAACGCCCCGCACACGTGCGTGTCACCCCCGCACAGGTACGCGGCACACTAACGGGCCCCGTACAAGTGCGGGCCTGCAAATGTCCGATAGAGGTGTGGAACGGCTAAAGGAGGGCGGAGGAAGGCTCCGGAGGGGCGGAGGGATGGGGTCAATGGGTGGAGAGTGGGAGGGGAGAGGGTCCCCGCACAGTATCGGGCCCGAATTTGCATGTAAAAACTACCGCGAGTGAAAGCATTTAAAGGGAAGAGAAACCATTTCCGTCAGCAATGTACAGGAAAACCGGGGAAACCAGCAAAACGTGAGCAGTGTGATACATGTGCACAGCACAAAAGTGCACATAAAAATAGGAAATGACCACAACAGAACTATTAAAAATAGTAATTCAGCTGGGGAACAGTTCTAGTGATGGGGAAAAAATACAGAAAACACACCCAACAAAGCTCCAGAAAAAAGAAATGAATTTTGGAAGGGTTTACGGAGCGGAGACTCTTCCAAACAACATTTCCTGTTGTGGAGCTGTCCTGGGAGTGTTTGCTATGGTTGCCCATTAATATCACTGTTGCCCAGCGTGGTGATATTGTTTCCCCCAGTTCCCGTGGTCATTTCCGTGATTTATGTGCACGTTTGTCACCAGACAGGGTGCATATGCCCACAGTAAAATTGCGTAGAGCAGGGTTTGTGACTCCATCCTGCCAGGCTTACTACCTCCAGGGGCTGCACTGTCTCTGTGGCCATAGTGTGGTGCAGCGGACAGAGTCAGTACCTCTAGGACCAGAGGTTCAAAGCCCAGCTGGGGCACTTGCCAGCCCAGTCCCTATATTTTACCCACCACTAAACACAGATAGCGCAGACACCCCTGTATTGCAGGGGACATAAGCATGGGGAAAACACCCATATTTTACCCAACAACGCACACACACACACCACAACAATGGGCATTACCCACAGCCAAGTACCCCAAATGCAGTCCCGTACTGCCACATTCCAATCAGGTCACCTGCTTTTTATGGGAGGAGCTCATGCCAGCATGTTGGCGGACGAGTACATGTGGTGCAGGGGACAGTGGCTGCTAGCGACAGAAGACAGAGGCCTAGCCATGTGCAGGCTGCCACCGTCCACTGCAACAGACTGCAACAGACAGGCCCTGCCGGATCCACAGTCATGGACATGCCAGGGAATCCACCCAATCTGTGGCTACACAGTGGTGCAGTGCACGCAGACACTGCATGCAAGAGCAGAAGGTCACAGGTTCTAAAGTCCAAATGGGGCAACTGCCAATCTTGCCCACATATTTTTCCCCCAAGTAAACAGTGATAGTAAGGGCACACCTTTCCTGGCGAGGACATATGCAATGGCAATACGTCTATCTTTTACCCCACTGAGCAAAGACACCATGAACAGGGCCAGTACCCAGAGCAGAATCACCCAAATGCAGTCCTGGTGGGGCACACACCAGTCAGGTTCCATGATGCCACTCATACAAATGCCTTTGCTGTATATCTATGCACCACACCCATGGTATGTAGATGTAGCTCATGCATATCCATGAGGGACAGCAGGAAAACCAGAACAGTGTGATGCAAACCTGGACTGGAGTTGGGAATCTGTGCCGTAAAGCAGCAGCCATCAAGGGCAGACACACCCACACCACACCCACAGGCCTCATTGGCCAATGTCTCCTGGAGAGGCAGACCATTGGACCCTGCATGCATCTCCCAAAACTAGCACTTGCATAACTTACCAATGTCACCCTACACCTGAGGTATACGGTACACAGCTCTGAGACGTTTGCTAGGAGCACAGGCAGCTAGATATCCATACGTTACGCACATACTGCTAGTTGACCCCATCCGAACAATCTGTTAGGTGTTTGCGGTGCGTGCTCCAGGCCTGGCCTCTGACGGTGTTTACCACCCTGGGGAGTGACCCCCAGCTGTACTGCGTACCATATCCATGCCTTGCCGTGCTCAGGACCGGTTTGGTGAGCAAGGCTAATTACTTCCTCAATAGTAGCACCATGATGGCATAGGTGTGGAAGTGTGTGTCTGGCTATACAGTGGGTGTTGGCTGCAAGCCCCTTCCACAGCCCACACTGCCAGCACTGTTGCCAGTATTGGCCTGCCAATGTGCATAATGAGGTGCAAGGTACCATGGGTATAGCCAGGACAGGGTAGCCTGGCCAGGATGCATCTGCACTGGGCATAGGGCACTGGCAGGGACATTGTAGTGTCCGGCCACCACCTACACACACAGGGTGGCCAAAGCATGTCCTTCTGGGATATCACACTCACCCTGACTGTGCAGTGACCACAGCATGGCTAGGCACCCCCATAGTGCTATACAGTATTTCTCTCATGTGATAGATATGGGTTTCTATTTGGGGCCCAGTCACTGATTTATCTGCTTGCTGTGTATGCTGGCAGACCAGTTCTGGGTGCATGTGTCTCCATTGGGAACATGCACTATGGACTAACCAGCAGACTGTTTGTAGCTGGTATGTGTCTTGCTGGAATGGCTTGCAGGGTGCAGTGGCTGTTGGCTTGCTGCAGGGGAATATCTGGTGGTGGGGTGCAGCTTACCTTCTCCTATGTCTGTCTGCTATTGTGTTGTGACTGTGTGTGGGGTGGGGGTGGTGTTCATTCCTCAGCAGGACTGGGGTTGATGTTGCCCTCTACTGCCACCTTTAGCAGGGAGGTACAGTGTGAATCTCTTGATGGGGGACCATGTTTGCTGCTGGGGGCCCGGGGGGGAGGGGTTCCCAGGGGGTGCTGAGCCTGACTGGGATATCTATGGTGTTTGTGCAGAAGCTAGCTATCTTACACATTAACACTGCTTTGGAACTCCCGCTTGGCCTCCATCAGCCATGGAAGGTGTTGTGGACCTGGTCCTGGGCGCCTCATTGCACACTCAGGGTGAGCACAGAACCCGCACGATGTAACGGTGTGTAGCTACTCTGTGCCAGTAAAACACCCGGTCAGTGCCCCCTACCAGGCCGAGGTGCTGTGTGGGTGCACCCGGTCACTCCCCCCAACAGGGCCGAGGTGCTGTGGGGGTGCATTACCCATCTTGTGTCCATCTGTGGACAGCTAATTTGCATGTGCAGTGCATCATGGGTACGTGTGGCCTAACCCTATCCTGTTTACACCGGCAGACTGTCTGTGAGGTGGCATGCAGGCTATCTGCAGCCAGCCAGGGGCTTGCTTACAGCTATGGAGTTGTAGCCCAATGGTTACATCACTCCCTGTGCAGCCAGAGGTCATGGGTTCAAACCCACAGTGAGGTTCTGTGATAGGGGTGTCCACAGCATCTTTTTAATTTACTGTACATATGTTGCTGCCAGCAATAACACCCTGAGCGTACTGTACCCATAAGGTGCCTCTGAGGGCGCATTATGGGGCGCCGTATACGGCACTTTATGGTTGCCATCCATATAGAGTGCACTATACATTATCCTGTGTCGCAACATACATGCTGCCCTATAGGGGACATTCTAGGGTGCCTTGGCGGACGGTGCACTGTCACATGTGCCTTATGGGCTGCCTTATGTTAACATGCTGTGAGCGTGCGTTTTCTAGTTGTTATCACAAAATAAAATTAGTGGGCCTCCTACAGCACTCCACAACATAAAACATACTGCCTCTGCTAGTCTTTTTCAATGGGCATTGTGAGGGATTGAACCCCTGGTCCCTGCACCATTGGTCAGTGTCACAACCATTGTGCTGTGGCTCTGTTCCTGTGCTTGAGCAGCAGCGCGCAGCCTTGTAGCCATCGGCGCGCCGTCTTGTGGCACACAAAATTAGCAGTGCACCGCCTTCTGCCGTGTAACATTAACAGCGCGCCGCCTTATGCCGCCCAACATGGGCATGCCCCTTAAAATAATGCCTCAGCCAGCTGTCTTCAATGGGCACTGTGGGGAATTGAACCCATGATGCCTGCACGAGTGGTCAGTGTTTTAACCATTGTGCTATGGCTCCATTCCTGCTATTTGCACATCAGTGCGCCACTTATCCCTCCCACTATTGGGCTGCCCCCTCACACATCAGCGCCACGCCTTCTGCCCACAGGCTCGCCGCCTTCTGTTGCCCCATTTTATCAGTGCGCCGCCATCTGCCGCCCACAATGAACAGTGCGCTGCCTCATGCCGTATAAAAAAAGAGTGCGCCGCCTTCTGCCGCCCATAATCAATATACCTCCTACACCACTTTTGCCCATAAAAGTTGATGCCTCAGCTGGTCTTTTTCATTGAGCACAATGGGGGTTTGAACCCCTGGCCCCTGCACCATAGGTTAGTGTCTTCACCGTTGTACTACGGCTCTGTTGTTTGGTTATGCAGCAGCGCCCCACTTAGCCTTCCCACGCGCTAATGTGGGCCCCGCACATTAGCGCGACGCACACACGTACGGTCCGTTTTTTTTCTTTTTTCTGCCTGGCCCGCCCACTCCTTATATGGCACCAGCACACTAACGGGAACCCGCACAGCAACGGTGTTTAGTAAACATGCCCCATAGTGATAGATGTGGCCAGCGTAAGGCATGATATAAGACTCCACAGCCAAGAGAAGTTTCAAGAAAATATATTTTATTTGGACAATCAGCATCCCGACAACCCCCTTAGGCTTCTCTCTCAGCTGTAACAAATCGTTAATTGTCCTCAGCAGGGATGCTTCTGTTGAACAGCTGAACACTGCTTCAGCACAGACTGCACTTTCAAAACAAACTGCTCCACAAAGTTTCCTCACTTCCGGCAGCACTTTCCAACCATGCAGAACTCCAGCAGCAAGGCTGATCAGACAGTAATAAAGTTAAAATGCTTCCTACCTCCACAGCAGTCTCTCTTTTACACATAAGTAATCTTCATGTATACTCCAGACCCCCGGGCTTCGCCCCCCCCCCCCTCTTTGTCTCTCTCTCTCTCCCCCTCCCCAGGTCTCCTGCTTCCTGGTTTAAATGCTGGGGCTGGGCCATACCTTTCTAGGCATTCTCCCCATGTCCAGGATATCACTGCTTGACCCGATACAAGCAATGTGGAACCTGTGTCTTTTGGAGAAACTGCTAGGTACTTATGACCTAGATTGGCCACTTTTGGAAACAGGATACTGGGCTTGATGGACCTTGGTCTGACCCAGTATGGCATATCTTATGTTCTTATGTCTTAGAGGGACAGCGGTTTTTAAGCTCTTACCAGAGCAAACCTCACTGATTCTGAGCCTGACTGGGGAGTTTCTTTACGGGGGATGGGGGATTTCCTATACTATCTGTCACAGACCTATAGAGAAAATCTACCTGCCATAACAGCATAACTTCCAAAACTCATCCAAGAAGCCTATCCAGAAAAGATGAGCACCGTAAGTACAGCAGTGGGCCATAGAACATCCATAAACATATTCAGAAAACTGAACGAGCTGGATTACTACCAGTCCTGACATAGAAACTCCATGCTAACAGAATACCTAGCCTCGGTCACACATTCAGAAAATAAATCCTCATCAAGTAATGCATAAATTACCACACACTAAATATAGACATGGAGACAAAGATGAAACCGAAACCCCAAGAAGCCAGACTTCATCAGTAGAGCCTGGGATTTATATGGGGGGGGGGGGGGGGGGCACAATGCAGTGCAAATGCCAACACTGCCTCCAGTTATCCTTTCATGTGACTGTTCTGCTGCCACTGATTTGGTGGGCCTCATGCTAAAATGGAGGGGCCACCCCACAGCCCACCCAGGTCTACCCTTGGCTACACTCCTGCATGCAGTCCAGCACCAGAGAAATACAAAGAGATGCATGTGCCCATGTACTCTGCAAAATATAAAGATAAAACAAGCAAATTCCAAAGACTGACATATTGCAGTCACTAAATTGAAAATAAAATTCATTTTTCTACCTTTGATTAACCATTTTATGCTGGAATCATGTTGATGTCAGTCACTGTTCTGCTCTCCTCTGTTTTCTCTTAACTTGTTTTCTAGGGTCTCTGGCCCGTCTGCCACTTCTCTCCACACCGGTCTTTTTCACTTCCTTACATCTCTGGCATTTATCTTTTCCTTTCAGCTTTCTTACATTTATTTTTTTATCAGCTCAGATCTTACTCTTCCTTCTTACCATCCTGTCCTCAATTTCCCCTCTTGTTACTTTATCTACCACTTTTCAACCCTTAACATAGCCCCCTCCCTCCCCATCTCTTATTCCCCAGTCTTTAACTAACTCTCCCCTTTCTCTCTTCCTCTCCCCGCATTCAGCATCTTTCCCCTTCCCTCCTCCCCTATCCAGAGCTTCTTTCCCCTCTCTCTCCTCCACCAGCCCTCATCCCCTTTTTCTCCCCCCCCCCCCATGTCCACCATTTCCTTTATATCCCTATTTCTATCCTCGTGCCCAATATATCCCTCTTTCTTTCCCATCTTCCTTTTGGTTCTCCACACACCCCATTTTCAGCATTTAACATCTTCCTCTCCTTATCCTTCCCCATCTAGCATTTTCTCCTAGCTCTCCACCCCATGTCTACATCTCGCCTCTCTCTCCCTCCCTCTGTGCCCAGCATCTCTCCTCTTTTCCTCCCCATGTCCAGCATTTTGTCTATCTATCCTATCACCCCTCCATGCAGAGCATCCAACCCTCCAAGCCTAGCATCTGCCCTTTCTCCCCTATCTCCGCCACATGCCCAGCATCTGCTCTCTACCCCCACCTCATGTCATTCATCTGTCCTCTAACTCCTCCACCCTGTGGCCACAATCTGCCTTTTCACCCTATCAGCTCATGTCCAGCATCTGCTGTCTACCCTTTTCCCATGCCCATAATCTGTCCTTTCCCTCCCCCATCTACCCCCACCTCATGGCCAGCATCTGTCCCCACCCCCATCCAATATCTAGCGTCTACCCTCTACCCTCCATCTCTTCTATGCTTCCCCTCATGTCCAGCATCTGCCCTCCACTTTCACACTCTACGCCCAGTAGCCAGCACCCTCCACTTTCACACTCTACGCCCAGTAGCCAGCACCCTCCACTTTCACACTCTACGCCCAGTAGCCAGCACCCTCCACTTTCACACTCTAAGCCCAGTAGCCAGCACCCTCCACTTTCACACTCTATGCCCAGTAGCCAGCACCCTCCACTTTCACACTCTACGCCCAGTAGCCAGCATCTGCTCTCTACTCCCATCCCATATCCCCTATCTGTTCTGCACCACCCCACCCTATTGCCACCATCTGCTCTTTGCCCCCAACTCACCTCATGGCCAGCACCTGTCTCTCACCCCATCCCATGTCCAGAACCTGAATTCCATGCTCCCCACCCCATCGACAACCAACATCTCCTCTCTCTATCTATTTCCCGTCCCCCAGCTTACTGCCGCTGCCTCTCTCCTCTGTGGCAGAGGTAGCAAATACACAAAAGAAAGCACCGGGTCTTCTTGACTTCAGTGCACTTGGAAGGCCCTGCCTGTCCTGCCCCCTTCTGACATGAAGCTTGTGTCAGAAGGGGGCTGGACCAGCAGGGCTTTCTAAATGTGCTGGAGTCACAAAGACCCGGTGCTTTTACTTTGTTTTTTGTTTTGTTTTTTTGGATGTAAAAATAAATGGATTTCTGAAGGGGGAAAGAGAGGATAGAAACGTGGCTGAGGAGAAGGTGAGAGACTGTAAGAATGATCTGGGGGCCAGGGAGGCAATGAATGACAGGGACGGGGGGGGGGGGCTAGGGTTGGTAAAAGGGGGGGGGAGAGAGGATGGTAGATGAAGATTGAGGCAGTGAGTATAGAAGGTAGAAATAGGGCACTAGGGTGTGGGTGAAAGGTGGAGAGGATATTCGAACTGCAGAAGGAGAGATACACAAGGACAATGGAAGTGCGAGAGGGGCGTAAGAATGAGAAATGGAAAGCTGGTAGATAGATGAGGTAAAAGGTGGGAGACAGAAGGGTGAGAGAAAAGGAGAATGAGTGGTAAATTCTAT
The DNA here is from genome assembly GCA_033557465.1 of Ichthyophis bannanicus. Lineage (NCBI taxonomy): Eukaryota > Metazoa > Chordata > Amphibia > Gymnophiona > Ichthyophiidae > Ichthyophis > Ichthyophis bannanicus. The sequence continues at coordinate 782,599,353 of CM066031.1, read as the reverse complement.
ATATATGAGTGGAGAGAGAGGCAGAGGAGAGAGATGGGGGGAGGGGGTGAAGAGATAAAAAGAAAAGATCAGCACCAAAGACATGAAGAAAAGAAGATGGGGAGAAAAAAGAAATGGAAAAGAGAGACTGGAACCATCTCAGTTAGAAAAATAAAATGGCCAGACAACAAAGATAGAACAAATAATTTTATTTTCAATTTAGTAATTGGAAGGTGTTAATCATTGTAATTAATGTGCTGTTCTTATATGCACCTCTTTCTATTTCTCGGGTTTTGCACTGCATACAATGCCTGGATTCTTGGGGTTTCAGTTTAATTTTTGTCTACCTAGTTCTATCTTTAGTTTGTGATCCCGTATTCTCTACTTAGTGTGAATTTTCCTCTGTGTTCTAAATATGTAACTGAGACCAGGTACTCTGTTAGCAATTAGTTTTATATAAGGATTTGTAGTAACCTGGCTTGTTCAGTTTTCCTGGTAGGTGTATGTATTTCCTAGGGTTCACAGCAATATTTATGGTGCTGCCCTTTACTAGGTAGGCTTCTTCTTGTGGGAGTTTTGAAAGTTAGTGCTGTTATGGAATGGTAGATTTGCTCTATAGGTCCTGTGCTGTGATTCTCACCTTTTTTTGTTTCCTGTGTGGCATCAATAGTAGGGTATGGGAGTTGGGGTACTAGAATACGGATAGTCTTTTAGATTTGCAGTTTTGTCAGTTTTGTGTTCTTGATGCTGCACGGACTATTCTTAAATTTTAAATATTTTGTTGGTTCAGATTCATGGAAATCTCAGACTTTAAGGGAGCATCTCAGTTTAATGTTGCCTTGTAGCCTGAAGGCTTCACTGTTACTGATTTCTGGGCATTTCTAGTTCTGACACAGTCTAATCCAGCCTGCGCACCATGATTTGAATTCACAGCTTCCTGTATTTTTTTTCTCATTTTATATCTTCCTTCCTTATTATTAAACTGGTCATAGCATTGATCAAATAAGTCTACTTGTCACTGTTATGCAAATGAGGCCCTGTGGATATGCAAACACATATGCAAATGAGGCCCCACAATAAGGGGTATGTTTACTAAAGTTTCTTAGCGTGCGCGCCGCGGTAGTCTGCAAGATGCCATATAAGGAGTGGGCGGTCCGGTCAAAAATAGAAAAACGGGATTAGCGTGTGCGCTCTTGTGCACTGCGCGCTGCGCACTTTAGCGCATGAGTAACGCGCGCGGGAAGAATAAGCAGGCGTGCTGATGTACAAATGGAGAAACAGGGCTGCAGTCCAATGGTGAAGACACTGACAGATGGGGGAGGGGTCATGGGTTCAATCCCCCACTGTGTCCAATGAATAAGGCTGGCTGAGGCACTACCATTTATGTGTAATATTGCATTATGAGGCTTTTTAATTTTATTTTAATTACTGCTGCTAGCAAACACACTCTCAAAGCACTGTAACATAAGGTGCTGCATAAGGCACCCCATAAGGTACCCCAGAGGGCACATTTTAAAGTGCACTGTCTGCCACGGCACCCTACAATGTTGCTGAAAGGGTGGCGTATAGGGCGCCATATAGGGTGCCCTATGAGGGACAGCAAGGTCATAGCACTGTTTTTGATGGCAGCACTGTGTATTTCAATGCATGGAAATCTTAAGTAGGTGCGCTAAAATGCAAGGAGGAAGAGCAGTGTAGCACAATGGTTAAGGCACTGACTGATGATACAGGGGTCATGAGTTCAATCCCCAGTGTGCCCAATACGTAAGGCTGGCTGAGGCATCAGCTTTGACATGCAAGTATTGTTTCCTGAGGCATTTTATTTGTATTTTAATTATTGCTGCCAGCAAACACACCCTCACGTGCCGTAACCTAAGGTGCTGCATAAGGCACCCTATAAGGCACTCCATAGGGCACATTATAAAGTGCACTGTCCGCCACGGCACCCTATAATGTCCCCTATAGGGCACCCTATAAGGCGCTCCATAGGACACCTTATAAGGCACCTTATACAGACTGGCACCCTATCAGTCGCTCCATAGCATACTGTATAGTGCACCTTATATGGACGGTAACCATAAGGTGCCCTATGGGGCGCCCTATAAAGCACCCTCTGAGGCACCTTATGGGTACAGTACGCTGAGGGTGTTATTGCTGGCAGCATGATCTCTGGCTCCACTGGTAGTGAAGTAACCAGTGGGCTCTACAGCTCTATAGCTGCTAACAAACCCCTGGCTGGCTGCAGAAGGACTGCAAGTCACCACACAAACAGTCTGCTGTGGTCACCAGGATAGGGTTAACCCACCCATACCCATGATGCACAGCACATGCAAATCAGCAGTCTACAGATGATCACAAGATGGGGTATGCACCCACACAGCACCTCGGCCTGGTAGGGGGAACTGACCGTGTGTGGTACTGGCACAGAGTAGCTACACACCGTCACATTGTGCAGGTACTGCACTCACCCTGAGGGTGAGGTGGGGCGCCCAGCACCAGGTCCACAGCAGAGATAGGCCATGCTGCAGGTCCCCAGCAGTGCTAATGTGTGAGATAGGTAGCTTCTGCAGACACACCTTGGATATATCTGTATGTCTCAGTCAGGTGTAGCCCCTATGGACCCCTAGGAAGATTATGTACCACCACCCTCCTCCTCCAAGGCTGAGGGTGGTAAACAGGGTCTCCCACCAGCAGATCCACATTCTACCTCCCTGCAATGGTGGCAGTAGAGGGGACCATCAACCCCAGTCCTGCTGGGGAACAGACACCTTACAGGGCAGTCAATGCAGCTCTGTACACATCCATAACGCTATAGCAGACAGACATTAGGCCTGGATATGCTAAGCTGCACCCCACCACTATCTGATATTCTCCTGCAGCAAGCCTTCAGCCGCTGCACCCTGCAAGGCACTCCATCAGGACACATACCAGCTGCAGACAGTCTGCTAGCTAGTCCATAGTGCATGTTCCTGGTGGAAATGCGTGCACCCAGAACGGGGATGTCAGCTTACACACCAAGCAAATAAGTCAGTGACTGGGCCCCAAAAGAAAACCCATAAAAATCACATGAGAGAATTATTACATGACACTATGGGGGTGCCTAGCCATGCTGTGGTCACTGCACAGTCAGGGTGAGAGTGATCTCCCAGCAGGACATGCTGTGGCCACCCTTTCTGTGAAAGTGGTGGCCGGGCACTATAATGTCCCAGTCAGTGCCCTATGCCCTGTGCAGATGCATCCTGGCCAGGCCACCCTGTCCGGGCTATACCCATGGTACCTTGCTCCTCATTATGCACATTGGCAGGCCAATACTGGCAACAGTGCTGGCAGTGTGGGCTGTGGAGGGTGTGGAGGCCACCACACACTATATAGACAGACACACACTCCCACACCTATGCCAGCATTGTGCTACTCTAGAGGAGTTTAGCAGCCCTGGCCACCACACCAGTCCTAGGCACAGTGCAGGCATGGATATGGTACGCAATACTGATGGGGGTCACTCCCCAGGATGGTAAACACTGTCAGAGACCAGACCTGAAGCACACACCACAGACATCAGAATGACTGTTATGATGGAGCTCAATCAGCAAACTGTACGTAACATAGGAATTGGTATCTGCCAGTAATCATAGCAAACGTTTGATAGCTGTGTACCGTATTCCCAGGTGTAGGGTGGCATTGCTAAGGTATGCAAGGGCTAGTATTGGGAGATGCACGCAGGGCCCAATGTCCTGCCTCTCCAGGAGGCATTGGCTAATGGAGCCTGTAGGTGTGTCTGCCCCTGATGGCTGCTGCTTTACAGCAGAGGTTCCCAACTCCAGTCCTGGTGTGCCAAACACTGTTCGGGTTTTCATGCTGTCCCTCATGAATATGCATGAGATACATCTGCATACCATGGGGGTGGTGCATAGATATGCAGCACAGGCATCTTTATTAGAGGCAGCATGGAACCTGAATGGTGTTTGGCCCTCCAGGACTTCATTTGGGAGACTCTGCTCTAGGTAATCTGCCTGTTTATGGTGTCTTTGCTCTGTAGGGTAAAATGTAGGTGTTTTGGGCATGTTTACGTCATCTGCAATAAAGGTTCTGTCTGTATTAGCACGTTGTAGTAGTGGGTAAAATATGGGGATTGGGTTGGCAGGCACCATAGCTGGGACTTGAACCTGTGACCTTCTGCCTCCAAACACACTGGTTGTGTGCACTGCACCACCATGTTGCCACAGAGACAGTGCATTCCCTGGTGATACCATGACTGTTTGTCCGGCAGGGCCTGTCTGTTGCAGTGCATGGCACCCACCTACACAGGGCTAGGCCATGTCTGCTCTGGGCAGCTGCCACTGCCCCCTCCACCAACAGTACCCCTCCGCCACCATGCTGACATGGCCTTATATTGGAGACAGCATAATACCTGAATGATTTGTGGGCCTCCAGGACTGAATTTGGGGGACTCTGCTCTAGGTAATGCACATGTTTCTGGTGTCTGTGCTCGGTGAGGTATGCGTATGTTCTCTGCAATAAAGGTTTGTCCTTACTATCACGGTTTGGTAGTGGGTAAAATATGGGTACTGGATTGGCAGTAGCCCCAGCTGGGACTTGAACTTGTGACTTTCTGCTCCTGAACAGACTGGCTGTGTTCACTGCACCACACTGTGCTCACAGAGACAGGGCAGTCCCTGGAGATACCATGGTTGTTTGTCAGACAGAGCCTGTCTGTTGCAGTGCATGGCACCCACCTACACAGGGCTATGCCATGGTCGGCTCTGGGCAGCTGCCACTGCCCCCCTCCACCACCAGTACCCCTCTGCCATCATGCTGACATGCCCTTCTGCTGGTGGTGCTGGTGGTGTGCAGTCTCAAGCCATCCAGTGTGCAGGTAGGCGGCTGCCTATGGTGCATGTTCTGGGGTAGGAGTGCCTGCATAGGCGTCCACGCTTACCCCCAACACCGCCTACCAATGTTCTGTGCCCTTGGGGGTACCTGCTGGGTACTATCCCCTGTGACACTGTGATAAACACTCTCGTGCCCATGTTGGGCCCTCATCAGTTGCTGTCTGGCTGCTGTTCAGTTTCAGCATTCCTAAGTGCCATCTAGGCATCTGCCTAGTCCGCACTGTGCCCCAGCTGCACCACAGCATGTGCTGCCTGCAGCCCTCTGTATCCCCTTTCCCAGCATCTGTCCAGTTGCCCATTCCGACATGCCCGCCCTGCTGTTGTGGAACATGTGCATGCCATAGGTAACCTGTCCAATGGAGAGGGAAACCCTGATCAGTGCTATTTCACTGTGGGATCATTCACCTTGTATGGGGACGGAGCGTAGACCCTTCCAAAATTCATATTTTTGGGGGGGGGGGGCTTTCTTGGGAGTGTTTTTTTATGTTTCCCATTACTATCACTATTGCCAGCTTGATTATAATTTTTTTTAATTTTGTTGGGGTCCTTTTCAATGTTTATTTGTACTTTTGTTCCGTGCTCATGTATCACACTTATCACTTTTTTGTAGGTTTCTCTGGTTTTGCTGTACATTGCTGACAGAAATGGTTTCTCTTCCCTTTAAATCGGCTCTAACGCAAGGTTTCCACTCGCGTTATTTTTAGCCTCAAATTTCACCTCGCTAGTGTGCGGGGAGCCTCTCCTCTCCCACTCTCCACCCATTGACCCCTTCTCTCTGCCACTGGGGAGCCTTCCTCCACCCTCCGGGAGCCTTTCCCCGCCTTCATCGCACAGTAGTGCGCCGCGCACATGAGCGTGCACATTTGTGCCCTGTACGCGACATTAGCGTGCGCTAAGGTACCTTAGCATGCGCTAATTGCGCAGCGTGCACGTTAAGAAACTTTAGTAAACATACCCCTAAGTCTTTGTACATGGCTCCGCATTACCATTGGGCCTCCTTTGATCACCGCCCATGAAAAGGATCTGGGCATCATCATGGAAAATATGTTGAAACCCTCTACACAGTGTGCAGTGGCAGCCAAAAAGCAAATGGAAAACTAGGAATCATAAAGAAAGGAAAGGAGAATAAAACAAAGGACATTATAATGCCTCTGTATCAATTCATGGTGCGACCACATCTCAAATATTGTATGCAATTCAGGTCACCAAATCTTAAAAATTATATAGGGGAATTAGAAAGGTACAGAGAAGAGCCACCAAAATGATACAACGGATGTTAGGATACCCCTTTGAGGAAATATTTAAAAGGTTAGGGCTCTTCAACTTCGAAAAGATGGCTAAGGAGAGATATGATAGAGGCCTCCAAAATAATGAATGTATTGGAACGGGAAAACATAGATCAGTAATTTACTCCTTCAAAAGGTAGAAGGACTAGGGGACATGCAATGAGGCTACAATGTAGCACATTTAAAACTAATCAGAGAAAATATTTTTTCAGTCAATGAGTAATCAAACTCTGAAATTCGTTACTGGAGGATGTAGTAAAAGTGTAGCTGGGTTTAAGAGAGGTTTGGACAAGTTCCTTGGAGGAAAAGTCCATATATCATTATTAAAGTTGTTGTTGAAAGTGGATTGGGGAAATCCACTACTTAGCTCTAAGATAAGCAGCATGGAATCTGCCTACCTTTTGGGAATCTGACAGCCAGGTACTTGTGACCTGGATTGACCACTGTTGGAAACAGGATACTGGGCCTGATGGACCTTTGGTCTGACCCAGTATGGCATTTCTTATGTTCTTATGTTTTTATCCACTCTCCCTCTCCTCCAAGAAATCAGAAGGGAAGTCTCATGAAACCTCAGAGGTGTGGTAGTATCTTAAAGTACTTTAGGACCTGTGGTATGCAGAATGCAATAACTGTAGGCAGCACATTAGTTGAGAGAAGCTAAGTGGTCATCTTATGAAGAGTGGCATGCTGTATCATGTGGCACAACAACATCATTCCAGGGTAGTGCAAAGGAGAATGTTGATGTTAGCCTGGGAACTCCATCCATGAATAGAAATAGTGGTGGGAATAGTACAGGAAAAGAAAAATCCCTTTCCCAGGAGAAGCCCCTAGGCTCTACTGCCAATCAGATTGCATGGCAGCAGGCCTGACACACATCAAAGCAAGTCACCATGGAAGAGATGGAGTGGTGTTTGACAGCAGTGTTACAGGCAGGTGCATCGAGGATGGTGACAGTGCATTGGGGAAATGAATAGCCCTTGATGACAATTTCCTGAAGATTGTTGAGAAGGTGGGGTTAAGAGGCTGCTGCATGTCTAAACTCCCAATTACCAAGTACCTAGCAGAACAAAGTTTAGTCCCTAGACTATAATCTGTTACACTGCCAGCTGCAGGCAGAGCTGGCAAAAGCAGAGGCTAGTAGTAGCATGTATCTCACCATTCACATCTGGACTAGTCAGAATGCTACAGTACGTTAACCTACTATTCACTGACAGCACACTGACGGCAGCCAGACGAGGCAGGAACAGGCTGTAGGTCTAACAGTGGAGCAGCAGCAAGAGAATACCAGAGGGCAGTGCTGCATAGCCACATAATGGACTTCATTCTTGGACCATTATCTTAGTAGAAATAAGGACAATGCTGCAGGGCTGGGACAAGCAAAGCACTGTGGTTTGTCTGTGATTAAGGCAGTGAAGAAGGGGCTCTCAGGAGATCAGATGCTTTGCATACTTGCTGCAGCTGTTTGTTGAGACTCCCAAGACAGCCCTATACCCGTGGAAATGATTGAGAAGTGCTGAAAACTAGCTAGATATTTTCACCAGAGTATGAAGGGTAGGCATGAATTTTGTAAGAAGTTGGAGCAATAGGGGCACCTGCAGTCCAGCTCAAGAAGGATGTTAGCACCAGGGGAATTCCATTTATGACATGCTGGAGAGGTGAGTGGAGCAATAGGTGGCCCTGCAGCAGATGTCTTTGGAGACAGAGATCACTATCGACAGACCCCTGGGTCACCAGGATTGTACAAATATCACACAAATGATAGCAAATCCAGAGCCCTTTAAAGATGCCATAGAGGAAATGAGTTCCACAAGGCTACGCTGAGTCTTCTCATCTCAGTAGTGAATATTTTACAGGTGAAGGTAGATGGTTTTCAGCAGCCACAGAGATTCACAGCAGTGGTTTTGATGATGGTGGACTTCTTGCTTGGTCAAATGGAAAAAAAAGTTGCAATTTCATATGAATGAGAATGCTTATATGCTAGATGGTGTCTGTAACCCGCAATGAAAGGAACTATTGCTCTGCAGTGCAACTCACTGACTGACTGTAGGGAAAAGCTGGTGATTGGGGTGGAGGAAAGAGAATGCCAGAAGCGAGGAGACAATAGCGGTGGTGATGCAGAAGGGGAAATAGCGGGCATGCCTGTAAGAAGTACCGGTACCATGACTACCACCCTGTCATCTAAAACGAATCCCTTACCCCTCCAGCTTTACGTATCGATGGCTTCTGAGCCCTAGCTACAGTGCTAAGCTGCAGAGATCAGCCTATCAAACTCAGGCTTCTGAATGATTTTCAGTGACACGCTACCTTGGAGAGCCCATTGAGGGCATGCACATAGATCCTTTGCTATAATAGGCACACAAGCTGGCATGGCCAGACCTGGCCAAAGTTGCCTAGCTTTTCCTGTTCGTGTGTTCGCCGTGAATGGCAGGGGATATCATGGCGCCCCATCATTCATGGCTAGCACTAGAGTTAATGGAAAAGCTAGTGTTTCTCCCCTTGCTTAATTTCCCTTCATTTTCATGCAACTGGGAGGAGGAATGAGTGTAGAGCTATACTGAGGGGAAGTTACCCACACTGTCTATTAGCTGTGTTTGACAGCTTGCACTACAGTCTCCCCAGGATGTTGCCCATTTCCAGTGGCTACCTTTCAGCCCCCCATGCCAAAATTTAAGAAAAAAGTAAGACATTTCAAAAATAAAAAGCCAAAACAAACAGGACATTTTTAAAAAAGAAAACTGAAAAAGTCTCTCAATGCCAACCTCATTGTCCTGTCATTTCTGTCACAGTCTGTCCCTTAGTTGCGAGCCCTGCTCTTGAGATCCAAACCACAGCCATACTGCAACGGTCAGAAATCCCACTCCTGCTTGCGCCTTGCTATCACATTTCCAGTGGATCCGTTTAGGCTGACTTGGCAAACTGGAAAAAAAAAAAGAAATGAAATAAACGAACAAAAAAAGAGCTTCTTTCCCCTTGCCTCTCTCTGCTGCTGCTGTTTATTTATTTAGACAGATTTGTATGCCACCTTATTCTTCAATCAAGGTGGTCACGTCACATCATAGTTGGAGGGTTTCATTTAACATTAGGTTACATGTAAACATTTGGACAGTACACTTAACAACAAACATTTAGACAGTACACTTAACAGTATTTAGATAGTACAATTGAGGGTTAATATTTAATAGAAGGGTATTTAATAACTTGGTATGATAAACTTGTGTGTATGGATAGGATGAGTGCGAGTTTAGTTAGCGGAGGAAGTAGTGTATCTGTTTAGGTAGGGGATGTTGCCTGAATGCTCATATGTTTCTATAAATAAGAATGTTTTGAGGTCTTTGTGGAAGTCTGTAAGGTCATCTAATTCCCTTAGGCTCGTTGGGAGTGAGTTCCATAGTGAGGATGCCAGTAGTGATGGTGCTCTTTTTGAAGTTGTTTGTTTGGTTTTGTGATAGCCTGCAGGTGTGCCGATTATGTTGTTGTGATTGGTTCTTCTTGGTCTTTTGCTGATATCCCTTATTATAATGTTTTGGAGTACGTCTGCTGAGAGATGGTGAATGATTTTGAAGATGATCATGAGTGTTTTATATTTAGCTCTTGCCATCATTGGGAGCCAGTGTAGTTGTTGTAGAACGGGAGTGATGTGCTCGGTCCTTGGAGTGTCTGTAATGATGCGTGCTGTGGTGTTTTGTACCATCTGTAGTGGGTGGAGTGTCTGCTGAGGAAGGCCTTGATATAGTGAGTTTCCATAATCAAGCAGTGGTGTAATGAGTGCTTGGCACACTGCATAAGTGGTCTTGACGGAACATTGGTTTGATTTGTCTGATTGTCCTCAATCATTGATAGGCCTTGTTTGCAGTTTTAGTGATGTGGGATTTCAGGTTCAGAGCTCTGTCTAGTGTGATGCCCAGATACTTAACTTCTTCTTTGACTACTATGTATTTGTCTAGGATGTTGATGGTTTGTGGAGGTATGAAGGTGGGGTTCCTGGTGACGAACATTGCCTCAGTTTTATCGTAATTGATGGTTAAGTTGTTGGTTGTGAGCCAGTCATTCATGTCTTCAAGGCATTTGGTTAGTGCTAGTAGATTGATTGAAGTGTACACCATGATGTCGTCAGCATAAATGTGGTAGTGAAGATTATGGTTCTTGATGATGTTGCATATGGGCTGTATGTAGATGTTAAAGAGCATTGATGATAGGGCTGAGCCTTGGGGTATTCCCTGTGTGACTGGGAATTGTATTGATTTCTTTTGGTCGCATTTGACTTTTTGCGTTCGCCCTTCCAGGTATGACGTGAACCAGTTCAGGGTATTCTTGCATAGTCCTATCTGTTGTAAGCGTTGCAGTAGCTTGGTGTGGGACACAATGTTGAAGGCTGCCAAGATGTCCATGAACATTAGCAGGAAGACGTTTTTTGTGTTGTCTATTCCTCTTAGGAGATTGTCGAAGATGGAGGTGAGTAGTGTTTCCACGCCGTGTTGGGGCTTAAATCCATGCTGATGGATGTCCAGTGGTGCATTTATGTGCATATGGTCCTGAAGTTGCCTTTGCACTGCCTTTTCCATGATTTTAGCAAGGAATGGCAGGCTGGAGATAGGACGGTATGATTTTGGTTCGGAGGGGCTCAGATTGCTACTTTTAAGTATTGGTCTTATCATTGCGTGCTTTAGTGGTTACGGCATGTATCCTTGATGGAGTGAATCTTTGACGATTTTTTGAATGTGTTGAGAGAGTTGGCTTTTTGTAGCTTTGAGCCACGACACTGGGCATGGGTCTGATGGTGAAGTTGTTGTGTTTAGTCCAGATATAATTTCTTCTATTTGCTGCTTTGTTGGTATGTTGAAGCTCTCCCATGTTTGATGTTTTTTTATCATATAATCGTTCGTTTGTGGTGTAGTAGAGCATGTTTGGTTGGTGTTTTTTGACATAATGTAATCTGCATATTTTTGTGGGTCAAGATGGTGGGTACTTTGTTGCGTGTCGTCCTTTGTGAGCTTTTGGACAATGCTAAAGAGTTCTCTTGGTCTGTTAGTAGATTTCATGATTAGGTTGGTATGGTGTTGCTGTTTACATTCATTTATTAGATTGTTATATTCCAGTTGTTTGTCTTTGTATTGGGTTCGGAGGTAGTGTGCTTTGTTCCACCTCCATTTTCTTTCCAGTCTTCTGAGTGTGTGTTTTGCAACTCTGATTTCATGTGAGTACCATGGGGTGTTGGATCTCTTTCGTGTTTGTGGTTCTTTGATGGCTGGGACAGATGCTGCATTGGATATTATTCTATTCCATTCTTCTATGTTTAGGTCAAGGGTGTCGTGCTTCTGCTGAAGTTGTGGAGTGATTTCGTTTATGAATGAGTCTCTGTTAAATGTTTTGAACCGTCTAGTTATTCATTCATCTTCTTTGCATTGTGCAGGGTTATTCAGGGTTATGGTGAATTCAATCACATGGTGGTCTGACCAAGGGACTGGCGTGATTGTTGGTTTTGTGGTCTTGTTTTGTTCCACTAATTGCATTGGCATGAAGACCATGTCCGGAGTTGTACCATGCTGGTGCGTTGGGGCTTGATTGTCTGGCAGTATTTTAATGACTCCATGGCTTTTAAGAACGTTGTGGTTTCTCTGGTGGGTGCAGATGTTAGGTTGTAGTCTCCTAATGCAATGAGGGGTTTGTGTCTTGTGTTATCTGCACATATTGTTTCAATTACTGTGGATAGGTGTTCAGTTATGGTTCTAGGTGGTCTGTATGTGAGGGAGATGCTTAGGTATTTGTTGGCTATCGAGAGTGTGTTAGATTCAATAGTGTTAGTGGTGGCGATCGTTTTGAATCTGTATTCTTTTCTGGTAAGTATTAGTACTCCTCCTCCTCTCTTTTGTGCTCTGATGCAGTTAAATGTCGAGTATCCTGTTGGGGTTACTTGGTTTAATATGACCTGGTCTGAGTCGTCTAGCCAGGTCTCAGTGATGCATATTATATCCAGCTTCTTGTCGTGGATTAGGTCAAGGATAGTATTTGGTTTGTTCCTGATAGATCTAGCATTTAGTAGAGCACACCTGATGTTTGTTGTTATGATTGGGTTTGTGTGTTCATTATCTGTATGGTGAGTGGGTGTGTTGCATGTGGCATTGCGGGCTGTATACTTTGGTTGTTGGCGTTCTTTGGATATGTTTGATGTTATTTATTATTTATTATTATTATTATTATTTATTACAATTTCTTATATACCGCACTATTCGATGTCAGCGCGGTTTACATTATAACAAAATGACCAGAACAACAAGCTGTTCGGTTTTACAGAGAACAGGAGTACAAACTTGGATAACATGGGTGAACTATATACATAAAATATTTACAAAGAACAAGAGTAAAGGCTAAGATAACATGAGTAAAATATGTACATAAATCTGCAGGCGGGGTGCTGACACTGTATCAGAATTAACATATGGTTACTTTCTTAGGTGGGGTTACCTAGGTTTCATTGCTGACTGGGTAGTATTGGAGGAAAAGGTGATATTTGAGTGCCTTCCTGAACTGAGTTAGGTCTACAATGGCACGAATGTCAGGTGGTAGAGCATTCCAGCATCTGGGGACGCAAAGACTGAAGGCCCTATTTGCTCTTGTACTGTTGCATTTTGTCAAAGCCTTCGGGGTTATTAGCGAGTTTACAGCTGTTGCTCTTCTAGATCTGTTGGGAGGCACTGTGTGAATGAGTTCTGTAAGGGAAGAAGATGAGAGGCCATTGATGGCCTTGAATGTGAGGAGTAAGGTCTTAAAGATAAGCCTTCCATGTATGGGGAGCTAGTGAAGCTGCTTCAGGATGGGAGTCACGTGGTCACTTCTGGAGGCTCCGTGGAGGACCCTTGCTGCAGCATTCATGGCCAGCTGTAACGGGCTCAGTGTAGATTGAGGGAGACCTTGTAAGATGGCATTGGCAAAGTCAAAATGGGGTAAGATTAGTGCTTGGTATATAGTCCGGAAATCATCCGGATCCAGTAAGGAGCGCAGATGCCTGAGCGTACGGATTTTGAAATATACAGCTTTTACTATATTGCCTATGTGTGATTTCATATCAAGACGTTGGTCCAAGGTGACTCCAAGGTATCTTATTGTATCTTTAGTTTGCAGGTCAGCTTCCTTGACTCTTACATGGGATGGAGGAGTAAAGTTGGGGTCTCTCGCGATGAAGAGCACTTCAGTTTTCTTGTGCTGAATACGGAGGTTTTGAGATTGGAGCCATTCTGAGACCGCATTGAAACAGTCTACCATGGGTGTAAGGTTCATTTGATCTGTAGAGAATGGCATGTATAAGAGTATGTCATCAGCATATATCAAACAGCTCACGTTAAATGATCTAATGATACTGCAGATGGGTTGCATGTATATATTGAACATGAGAGATGACAAAGAGGAACCTTGCGGCACACCTTGTGTTTGATGGAAGCGTTTTGATTCTTCTAATCTGGATTTTACATGTTGCCATCTTCCGTCTAGATAAGACTTGCACCATTCGAGCGCAGTGTTGCAGACGCCCTTCTCTTTCAATCGCCCGAGGAGAAGTTCATGACTTACAGAGTCAAATGCCGCAGCAATGTCTAAGAAGATGAGCACAAAACCTTGTCAGATGTTGTCAATGCCTGTGATTATATTATTGAATAGGATGGTGAGGAGGGTCTCAACTCCATGAGATTCTCTGAACCCATGTTGGCAATGATCTAGCGGAGCTGCAGAGTCTATATGATCTTGGATTTGCCTTTGTACCTCTTTCTCAATTATCTTAGCTAGGAGAGGAATACTAACTATGGGCCTGTAAGAATCGACCCTTTGGGGGTCTAGTTTGGAGTTTTTTAATAGCGGCCTAATGGATGTCTGTTTCAGTGCTGTGGGGAAGGAACCCGTTGTGAAGGATAGGTTCATCAGTTTTGCGATAAAAGGACTGAAATCACTGCGTAGCTCCTTAATCCAAAAGGCTGGGCAAGGGTCAGTCTGTGCTGTGGAGGTATTGAGAGATGCGATTGTATCCTCAATACATTTTGTAGATGGTGTGGAAAACATAGGTAGAGGGATTAGGCCGGTTGGTTCTTGATACGAGGCTGCTGAGACCTTGTCAGTCTGTATAAGCTTAGATTGTAGGTAGTCAGCGAATTTTTGTGGATGAATCTCATCGTGTTGTTCAGGAGATGGTTCCTTCGAAAGGGATTTTACCAAGTTGAAAAGATCCCATGGTTTGTTCAGAGATCTCTTTAGAGTGTCGGTTTGATATTGTTTTATTTTAACTGTGATTGCTTCTTGGTGCATTGATAGATGGAGTTGGTAAGTGGTCTGATCTTCCGTGGAGAGCGATCGGCGCCATCGTCTCTCAAGTCTGCGTAGGTGTGTGAGAGAAGATCACAGTTCAGGAGAGAATCATGGGGCAGAGCTTCTTTTTTCCTTGATGTGTTATTGGGTTGCGGGCGTTGTGAGATGGCATTAAGGTTGGAGTTCCAGGAGGAGATTAGTTCTTCAAGGTCGAGCGTAGTGTTGTTGAGGAGTGAGTGGGTCTCAGACAGGATGAGTTCCCTGTTAAATGGTCGAAAGCTTCTCGTTGACGTTCGTGATGTGCTGTTAATCTTTCGGTTGTTGTGCAGATGCTTGTCGCTGATGGGTATCTGGAGATTGATCAGTTTGTGGTCCGACCAGGGTACATCAATAACCGACATCATTAGGTCGTGGTTTTGTTCAAGGACCGACTGAGGAGCGAACACCATATCAAGAATATTACCCTTTATATGTGTGGGTTTATTGATGATTTGCTTGAATCCCAGGTCTTCAATGGCATCGAGGAAAGCAGTTGCATGGTTTTGATGTAATGATGGGAGATTGAAATCTCCCATTATCCAGTTAGGTATATTGGGATTGAGGATGTTGGCAGCCAGGTCAATAATGGTAGGGAGGTCATCCAGAGAAGCAGACGGTTGATAGAGCACTGTTGGTTTGCAATGGAGAGAATGTCCAGGTTGTTTGTGCTAGAGGAGTCGGTCATGTGGAAATGAAGGTCTGATTTGGTGAGTATGAGCACTCCTCCTCCATTTTTGTTTTCTCTATGTCGTGTGTGTATAGAGAAGTTGGGGGGTAGGAGTTGGTTGAGAACGCTGTCCTCCGATGATAGCCAGGTTTCCGTGATCATAAGTATATCCAGATCATAAAGGGAAATTATGTCAAGGATAACCCGCCATTTCTTGCGTATTGAACGTGCATTTATGATGGCACATTTTAGGCTTCGGGAGGTCTGAGGTTTTTCCTGTTTGGGTGTCTTGGACAGTTGAATTGCTATGTGTATCAAGTGAGAGCGGCGCATGTAAGCGTCGCTTCCTAGGTGGTGGTACGGGGGCCCAGACCATCCTTTTCCATGGTTATTCAAGATGGGGATCTGATTGTAAGATGGGGAAAGGGCAAGGGAGGTTCCGAGCCAATCTGTGATAAGGTAAAAGCTAACAATGGCAATGAAGTGAAAGGCCATTTGGATATTTTGATTGTGCGTGTTTGAGATAATGTAATAATGCAATAGGAGATAGAGAAATCATGCAATAAGGAGATAATGCAGTAATGAGATCATGTAATAATGCAATAATGCAATAATGCGGTAATACAATAATGAGAAAATACAATAATACAATAATGAGATAATACAATAATGAGATATGTAATAGTGTAAGTATTCTAACGGTTCAATAAGTAGGCTTATATGAAAATTAAGTGTAAATACTCTAATAGATTATATACGTAGGTGTATGTCCACCTTGAAAGATTACCACAGTAATGGATTATATGTGATATGATGTTTAGTACCTTGTATGGATGTAATCAGACCACTAGATTGGATTGCTCTTCTTAGGCAGAGTGGGGATTCAAGGTTACAACGTTCCGTTGTTATATGGAGCAAAATTGTCTGGGGTGAGCTTGTTGCTGGTGTAAGTCTTCTGGAGCTGGGTGGTTGCTGGATGTGAGCGAATTGTGGCAGAAGTTTAGTGTGTTCTTCCTCCTGGTCCACGCCTAAGGGCCACGCCAAAGGGCCCTCTGGCGAGGCCCTCAGGCGCGGGCCCGCCAGGCGCGGGCACGCCTGATGGCGCAAACTTTTAAGGCCCAGGTGTGTGCCCCGATTGGGCGGTGATGGCACTGTTGCTCCTCCCCCATGCTCCTTCACCCCTCCCATGCTGATTTGGGTGGTTCATGTCATCCTTATAGCGGCATGGCTCTGCGACGTTTTCTGGGCAACTCCTCCTCTTCCAGCTTTGCACCTTTGTGCGTGCCTTTGTTAGTGTGCACCTGGGTTGGGTGGTATGTAGGTTGATCAAGGGGATTTGCTCGTTGTGTCTGATTTTATGTGTGCATGGTGCGAACATGTGGAGGAGTGTGAGGTAGGCCATGAGGTAGTGGGTAGAGGAATGCATTTTATAATATGTATTTTATTGACCTGGGAATATGTTTGTGGTTTACTGACATGGGCTCAACTTGAGTTTTGTCCTATTGGTGCATTTTTATGTTGTTAGTGGTGTCTTTATTCTATGTGTTGTGTTACTTGTGGTTGGTTAGCAGACTAATTGAGTTAATAGGCTATACAGCATGAGTTGTTTTACAAAGCAAATATTGGAAAACAATGGGTAGCAATTCCTATGCAAGTAATCTACAAGCAATGGATTGTCCAGGCCAAGCAGCAGAATTAACTAACAAGCAATGGATTGTCCATTTAATGCAGCAGTATTCACGTGGGGGCACGGCCAGTCCCCTGCATTCGCTGGTCAATGGAGTAGGGCCCGTGATGCAGTTCCTTGGCTGCCATTTGGCGCACGCCTAAGGGCACGCCAAAGCAATGAGGCAGTAATGGATTGTCCTGGCAAAGCTAAGCTAGTTCAAGCAATGGGGTAGCAAACAGACAATGCAGTAGCAATGGATTCTATAAGGTATACATGCGGTATGTCACAGGGTGGACCTAGGGCAGCCTGAGAAAGTGCAGAGCAGTGTGAATGATCACGGTGAAAGTGACAGAATAAACAGGAGAATGTTTATTGGTTGCCAGCGACAACCTAAGCACACGTGCACAGAGCCCAGAAAGACACACCCAGAGAGCAAAGCAAGGGAGTCTGCTTTACCTAATAGAGTGCACCTGAGGGAAGGTGGAGTCAGGAAATACGCAGATAAAACAGACTACCAAACATTTGGAGATAGGGAATCCTGGAGAGAGGAGCCAAGGAGGGAATCCTGGAGAAAGGAATTAAAGCAGCAGAGGTCACAAGCTGAAAGGCAACAGGGGAGCCGGTGTGAATGTTGGAAAGAGTCCAGAGACCTGTGTGGTTCTGGGAGAAGGCAACACCCTGACAGCGTGAATGTGTTTGGAAAGCAAGAAGAATACAGGAAGACTGCAACAGCAGGTACAGGGGCAAAGAGTAGATACAAGGGCTATTTGCCATTTGAAAGGGAAGGGCCCTGGAGGCTTAGAAATAGCCATATAAAGCCCAGATATTCAGAGGCTAATAATAGCTTTTCTCCTGATTATAGAAGTGTTAAAAGAAGAGGGCTTCACTTACCTAGAAAAGCTGAAGAAATGCCTTCTCACGGTGAGTTCCCAGCTTCTAGGGAAACACCGTTACACCGGCTGCAATCAGGCACAGTTGGGCCTGGAAAGCTAGGGCAGACCCGGCAGGGACCCTATCAAAATTACCCAGCTAGCAGGTCAAACCAGGACCTGAGCTATGCATTGAGGCACCAGCGGGGGCAGGGCTCTGAAAGACATCACTCAGAGTTTGGTGATACTCCCCAGAGAAGCAGTGCTGCTCACAGGAAGAGAAACTTCTTGACTGACGAGGCAAGCCTTCCATATTTTTATTCCACGTTGGAAGTGGATAGTGGAGATACCAATGAGCAAGAAATAATGGAATATGAGAATTCTGAAGTATTAACAGATACAGAATTGATGGACTGTTCTTTCTCTGTGATAGAGCCAGAGATATCATTAAGGTAAATGTGATTTGGGTAACCTTAAATTCCAGTATACAAGTGGCAGAGCTGCAACTCTCTCCCTCTCTCCAAACCAAGCCGTCAGTTAGGCTGTTTATTATTTACTTTGGTTTAAAGTTATCAGCTGAAGGAAGCTACTTTTGTTACATAGTTATCTTTTGTTTGAAGCCAAGTGAGCTATTAATTTCTGTTGTTTGAAAAGAAGAAAAACCTCAAGGGACGGGGAATAAAAACCCTAAAAGAAAAGAAAGTTCTTCTGTGTGATTTATATATAGAAGCAAGGCACAACTACCACCCTCATAATAGCCCAACAATACCAGCAGTCACGGCTGGGGCGGATGAGGTGTGACATATAAATGGCGTAGAATCTGAGGATATTTTTTCGGGGGGCATAAGAAGTGCCTGAAAAAACAAAGGATAGTGCTAAAAAGCAGGAAAAGTTTGCTCCAGGAGAATTTGGAGAGGATTCGGCTGGCAGACCGGCCAGTGGTGAGGTATTGGAGAGGATTCGGCTGGCAGACCGGTCAGCGGTGAAAAGACCTTTTCTCACATGCTGGAGTCTACCAGGAAACCGAGGTATTGGTAACCTGGGTGGACGGGAAGGATACAGTGAGAAAAAGGGGGAGAAAAAAGGGGAGAAAAAGGAAACCTTGTCTGTGTGATACCGCACTTGGTGGGGTTTTTTTTTCTCTTTATTTCTAGGTGCAGTGTCAAAGAAAAGAGGATGGATCCACAAGACATGCTGGCCTGGATGGGCGAACTGCAAGAAAAGCAGGCCAGAATGTTAAAGCACTTGCAGGAACAGTACATGGCAGCGATGCAGGAGCAGCAAAGGCCGCTATTGGAAGCGATGACTGCACTGCTGAGGAAGTCTGCAGAGAAAGAATCAACCATACCGCAAGTAGACACTCATACAGGTCTTGCTATGAGACATTTGGGGCATGAAGATAACCCCGATGACTTTATTGAAGCGTTTGAACGCATAGCAGGAAATTTAAAGTGGCCTATAGAACAATGGGCGATGAGATTCGCTCTAACTTTAAGCGGAGAGGCTTTATCTGCCTTTAAGGCCATGCCAGCTAGCCTAGCAAATAATTATGCCGAAATAAAAAAGGCAGTAAAGGATCGCCTTGGTTTGACCCCGAGGCATTATAAAAGGCTGTTTAGAGAAGCAATAATGTTGGAGAGTGAGACTCCAAAGGCTTTGTGCCAGAGGCTTAAGAGCTTGCTTTATAAATGGTTAGACCCTGAGAATAGGACACTAGAGTCTGTATTAGATGAGTTTGTTTTGGAGCAATTCTTGTTAACTGTACCACACGAAATGAAGATGTTCCTAACGTTACAAAATTGCTCAAACTCTGAAGAAGCAGCTGTAATGGCAGAGGTGTTTAAGGAGGCAAAGCCTGCCACTGTATCTAATATAAGCCTTTTAAAAGGTACAGGTATGACTGGGATGGATGAGAGTAAAAAGTATACACCCAGGAGAGTGAATGAATATAACTCTGATAAGAGTAATTAGAAAGAAACACTAGGAGGTGCTATAAGTGTGGCAGATCAGGCCACGTGATAAAAGAGTGTAGGGTTAAGACAGTCCTGATGGTAGGGGCAGAGAAGATAGTACCAAAAGGCATATGTTTACAGGTACAGGTGGAGGGAGAAAGTGCTTTGGCTATACTCGATTCTGGGGCAGAACAGAGTTTAATAGCACAAGAATTTTGGGAAACTTTGAAGCCGTCTCGCCCAGTAACCCAAAACAGGTAGCAATAAAATGTGTGCACGGCGCACAGCTTCCCTATCCCTTACGCCAAGTAAGCGTCAAGGCACTAGGGGCAGAAAGAAAGTTACAAGTAGCAATAGTTCCTGGGCTACCCCAAAAGCTAATTTTAGGACGGGACTGGCCTTTGTTTCCAGGGATATTGAGCCAAGGGGTTAGGCATGAAAACGGGATTGGTCACCACACGATCCCAAGTCCCGGTAGCAAAACCCCGGTAGCTGAACCCCAAGAAACTCCGGTAAATGAACCTCAAGAAGCTCCAGTAGAGGGAGTAGAAACCCCTACAGTAGAGAGAGCAGAAACCCCTACAAAAGAGGAGGTCAAAGAGGCTCCTGAGAAGGAGGCCGAAGCGGAAGAGCGGGATCCGCTACCTAACCATGAAGAGTTAGTTCAGAGTCCGGTGGGGGAAGGAAAAAAAACTAAGGCTACCAAGCGACAGGAAAGGGATAAGAGAGCCAAAGGAAGAAGGGAACTAGAAACAGGGGAAGGCTTACCCTGGGTCCCCGCTGCCCTCGTCCAAAAGTTTCCATCTTTTCCGATGGAGCAGAGGGCAGACTTGGCCCTCAAAAGAGCTTTCGAGTGGGCTCAGATGGACCGTAATACATTACCAAGGTTCCTGCTCGACCAGAATATTTTATATAGGGAGAGTTTAGATCCCTATACAGGAGCTGTGAGGAAGCAGCTAGTGGTGCCAGTAGCCTTTAAGGCGGTAGTTTTACGCCTGGCACACGACCATCCAGTTGGGGGACATAAAGGTGTCCAAGGGACACTGGATCAGATTTTAGCACGTTTTTATTGGCCAGGGGTGTATCAAGAGACCAAGCGGTATTGCGATGCTTGCCCGGCCTGTCAAAGGGTCTCCATATCCAGGCCCAAGGCAGCACCCTTAATGCCATTACCCACAATAGCTACGCCTATTAGGCGAATGGGGATGGACATCGTAGGCCCATTAATAAAAACGCCTAGGGGTTTCCAGTATTTATTAGTTATTGTAGACCATGCGACCCACTTCCCATGGGCTATACCCCTTAGGAATATATCAGCTAAAATCATAGCGCAGGAACTAATAAAGCTGTTCTGCGAGGTGGGATTCCCCCAAGAAATATTAACAGATCAGGGTACAAATTTTGTATCAAAGTACCTTGCTAGAGTCTGGGAGGCGTTTGGCATACGCCATATAAAAACGTCAGCGTATCACCCCCAGACCAATGGGTTGGTGGAGCGCACCAACCAGTCAATAAAGCATTTGTTGCGCAGAGGCCTAAGAAAGGGGGAAATGATGGAATGGGATACGTTGCTCCCGTTCGTCATGTATGCGTGCAGAGAACGAGTTCAAACCTCGCTAGGAGTATCCCCATTTGAACTACTGTTTGGGAGGTCTCCAAGGGGAGTATTAGATATTTTAAAAGATGAATGGGTAGAACCCCGAGTACCCGAAGTGGGGATCCCACAGTTTCTGAAGGAATTAAGGACACGCCTAAAGAAAACGTCCCAGGCCTCGATAGAGAACTTGAACCGTAGCAAACAGCGCCAGAAGAAATATTATGATAGGGATACACAGACTAGGGAACTGGCGGCAGGGGACAAGGTCCTCATACAATTGGCGGACCCTGGTCCAAAGTTTGAATCTAGATGGAAGGGTCCAGCCGTGGTAGTGAAAAAAGTAGGTTTTGTGTCATACCTAGTGGAAAATGAAAGTGGACGTAGGCAGGTATACCATGTCAATGTATTAAAACCATGGAAAGAAAGGGTGACCACAGCTAATTTGGCCTACCGCGAGCAGCACCGTAGAACCCCGCAAGTGATTACATGCTGTCCACGAAAAATCGCGGCAGCAAGTAATGTTTTAAGGGGGGGAATGTGTCACAGGGTGGACCTAGGGCAGCCTGAGAAAGTGCAGAGCAGTGTGAATGATCACGGTGAAAGTGACAGAATAAACAGGAGAATGTTTATTGGTTGCCAGCGACAACCTAAGCACACGTGCACAGAGCCCAGAAAGACACACCCAGAGAGCAAAGCAAGGGAGTCTGCTTTACCTAATAGAGTGCACCTGAGGGAAGGTGGAGTCAGGAAATACGCAGATAAAACAGACTACCAAACATTTGGAGATAGGGAATCCTGGAGAGAGGAGCCAAGGAGGGAATCCTGGAGAAAGGAATTAAAGCAGCAGAGGTCACAAGCTGAAAGGCAACAGGGGAGCCGGTGTGAATGTTGGAAAGAGTCCAGAGACCTGTGTGGTTCTGGGAGAAGGCAACACCCTGACAGCGTGAATGTGTTTGGAAAGCAAGAAGAATACAGGAAGACTGCAACAGCAGGTACAGGGGCAAAGAGTAGATACAAGGGCTATTTGCCATTTGAAAGGGAAGGGCCCTGGAGGCTTAGAAATAGCCATATAAAGCCCAGATATTCAGAGGCTAATAATAGCTTTTCTCCTGATTATAGAAGTGTTAAAAGAAGAGGGCTTCACTTACCTAGAAAAGCTGAAGAAATGCCTTCTCACGGTGAGTTCCCAGCTTCTAGGGAAACACCGTTACACCGGCTGCAATCAGGCACAGTTGGGCCTGGAAAGCTAGGGCAGACCCGGCAGGGACCCTATCAAAATTACCCAGCTAGCAGGTCAAACCAGGACCTGAGCTATGCATTGAGGCACCAGCGGGGGCAGGGCTCTGAAAGACATCACTCAGAGTTTGGTGATACTCCCCAGAGAAGCAGTGCTGCTCACAGGAAGAGAAACTTCTTGACTGACGAGGCAAGCCTTCCATATTTTTATTCCACGTTGGAAGTGGATAGTGGAGATACCAATGAGCAAGAAATAATGGAATATGAGAATTCTGAAGTATTAACAGATACAGAATTGATGGACTGTTCTTTCTCTGTGATAGAGCCAGAGATATCATTAAGGTAAATGTGATTTGGGTAACCTTAAATTCCAGTATACAAGTGGCAGAGCTGCAACTCTCTCCCTCTCTCCAAACCAAGCCGTCAGTTAGGCTGTTTATTATTTACTTTGGTTTAAAGTTATCAGCTGAAGGAAGCTACTTTTGTTACATAGTTATCTTTTGTTTGAAGCCAAGTGAGCTATTAATTTCTGTTGTTTGAAAAGAAGAAACCTCAAGGGACGGGGAATAAAACCCTAAAAGAAAAAGAAAGTTCTTCTGTGTGATTTATATATAGAAGCAAGGCACAACTACCACCCTCATAATAGCCCAACAATACCAGCAATCACGGCTGGGGCGGATGAGGTGTGACAGGTAGCAGTGGAATCTTTTTGGTGTGCAGCATAAGCTAGAACAAGCAATGAGGTAGTAAAAGAATCAGCGTTTGTATTTGCAAGCAATGAGGTAGCAAGGGTCAGGTTGTTTTACTTAGCGCGAGCTGTTCCAGTGTCATTTTCTGCTGTAGGGTATGGTCAGTGCTGTTCCAGTGTCGTTTTCTGCCGTAGGGTATGGTCATTGGTCTGCGTGATCAGTATGGTCATTGCCTGCATTACTCTATTAACACTGCCCTCTTGGCTCACCTCACTGCAGTCCTTCACCCCTCCCATGCTGATTTGGGTGGTTCATGTCATCCTTATAGCGGCATGGCTCTGCGACGTTTTCTGGGCAACTCCTCCTCTTCCGGCTTTGCACCTTTGTGCGTGCCTTTGGCTTGTCCTTGTATGCCCCTTTGGCATGCAATTCAAAGCAAAATAAGTTGGGGAGAAAATAAACCCATCACAATGGGGGAACACTGCCAACCTTCCACTGTCAATGAGCCTTGAGCTCTCTTCAAAGTTCTTTTCAAATTTCCACTATTGTAATTGTTTGGAGCTTCATGCAGGGGAGCTCAGCAACTGCTACACTCTTCAGTGCAGAACGGTATTTCCTCTTTCAGGAAGGATGGAGTGCTGATGGAGGAAGGAGACAATTGCCTAGCCAACCTGATAGTCAAATCAATCCTAGCTATCATGGGGTGAAAGACTCGGACAAAATGCATGAATGTTTCAGTAACTGAAGACTCACCAAACAGGTATATTCTGACGAATGAAAATGAGCCTGAAAAGTTTGGCACACACACATGCCACATGCTATGAAGCTGTGCATCTGATGTATTAGAGTATCATAGCTGATAAAAGAGCTAATCTTCAGTCTGAAATTGTAAACCTAGATACAATTGACACCTGGCAGTTTATTCTTGTTTTTTTGTTATTTTTTAAACTAGATTGCATCTTAATGCTAAAAAAGAAAATTAATACCTTTGGTAACATGAAGACTCAAAATGAACTTTCAAAAACTGGCATAAGAGTTAAGGATAAGTTCACGTTCGATTTAGCTATAGATTTTTTCAATATTGTAATGTCTGGTTTGACCATGCCCCTATCGCTGATAACTATATAACTAAACTAATTTACAAAAGGTTTACATCGGCCTTGATAAATGTAATACACAGGTGAACACTCCACTTAAAAACCACCTATAGGTAAATACAGTAGCACCAGGGCCGGATTTACGTATACGCCATGTACGCCATGGCGTAGGGCCCACAACCGGCAGGGGCCCACAAAAAATAGAACCAGGTTTTTTTTTTTCTCAACTCGATTAAAAAAAAAACCTGGTGGCTGCCGCCGCGGGGCCCCCTCTGCTGCCGCGGGGGCCCCGTCTACAAGATGGTATGGTCTGGTCTGGTCGGGTCGGGTCGGGTCGGGTCTCGTCTCCCTCCCTCCCTCCCGGCTGCGAGAGACGCGAAGATAGAGCGTCTCCTCGCGTCTGTGTAAAGCCCGCAGGGGCTGATGGGATTTCCCAACAGCCCCTGCGGGCTTAACACAGACGCGAGGAGACGCTCTCCCTTCGCGTCTCTCGCAGCCTGCAGCGAGGGAGGTAGTGAGACCCCACCGGACCCCACCCTACCAGCTTGTACACGGGGCCCCCGCGGCAGCTGTGGGGGCCCCGCGGCGGCAGCCACCATTTTTTTTTTTTAAATTAAATTTTAATTTAGGCCGGGGGGGGGGTAGGAGTCCTACCCCCCCGGCCTAAAGTAAAATTTAATTTAAAAAAAACCTGGTGGCTGCCGCCGCGGGGCCCCCTCTGCTGCCGCGGGGGCCCCGTCTACAAGCTGGTCGGGTCCGGTCCGGTCGGGTCGGGTCGGGTCCGGTCGGGTCTCTCTCCCTCCCTCCCTCGCTGCAGGCTGCGAGAGACGCGAAGATGCGTCTCTCGCAGCCTGCAGCCTGCAGCGAGGGAGGGAGAGAGACCCGACCGGACCCGACCCGACCGACCCGACCAGCTTGTAGACGGGGCCCCCGCGGCTGCTGTGGGGGCCCGGGGGCGGCCGCCACCAGGTTTTTTTTTTTAAATTAAATTTTACTTTAGGCCGGGGGGGTAGGACTGGTAATGGGCTATGGGGGGGGGTAGGACTGGTAATGGGCTATGGGGGGGGGGTAGGACTGGTAATGGGCTATTGGGGGGGGGTAGGACTGGTAATGGGCTGGGGGGGTAGGGCTGGTAATGGGCTATTGGGGGGCTGGGGCTGGAAATGGGCTGGGCTGGGGGGGGTTAAGGCTATAGGTGGGCTGATGGGGTTAGGACTGGTAATGGACTGTGGGCTGTTGGGGGGGGCTTAGAACTGGCAATGGGCTTTGGGGGGGGTTAAGACTGGTAATGGGCTGTGGGCTGATGGGTGCTGTCTGGTAATGGGCTATGGCGGGGTCTAGGACTGTAAATGGGCTTTGGGGTTAAGACTGGAGGTGGGCTGATGGGGTTAGGACTGGTAATGGGCTGTTGGGGGGGGGTTAGAACTGGTAATGGGCTTTGGGGGGGTTAAGACTGGTAATGGGCTGTGGGCTGATGGGGGTTGTCTGGTAATGGGCTATGGGGGGCTAGGACTGGAAATGGGCTGGGGGATTAAAACTGGAGGTGGGATTTTGGGGTTAGGACTGGTAATGGGCTGTGGGCTGATGGGGGGGGGTAGGACTGGCAATGGGCTATGGGGGGCTGACTGGAAATGGGTTGATGGGGTTAGGACTGGAAGTGGGCTGATGGGGGGTTAGGACTGGTAATGGGTTATAGGGGGGCTTAAACTGAAAATGGGGTGATGGGGGGTTAAGGACTGAAAATGGGGTGATGGGGGGTTAAGGACTGTAAGTGGGGTGATGGGGGGGCTAGGACTGGAAATGGGCTGATGGATGGCTAGGACTGGAAATGGGCTGATGCAGGGACTAGAAGGGAATGGATGCTGGGTGAGGCTGGAACTAGAAGGGAGCTGATGTTGGGGGAGGATTAGAATGGGATGGGGCTGGAAGAGTAAAATGGAGAAGGGAAAAATATTTTGTGTGGGAGGGATAAAAAATCTACAATTGGCCGGGTATTGGGAGAGTAAGTGGGGATTGAGGATGGAGGGGTAATATTTGAGTGGATGAAATAGGAATGAGGAAAGAGCAAAAGGAGAAAGATTAGTATGTTAAAGCAGATGTAGAGAGAGAATGGAAAAAAATCTAGAAGAGAGAAGAAAGGACAAATGGACAGCAGACGATGGAGAGTTAGCAGAAGACACGAAGAAACCAGAAGAAAGTGGCTGGAGCAATTGCAGCTGAAAAAAATGCACAAAAGGTAGAAAAATATCTCTTTATTTTGAATTTATTAATTGGAATATGTCAGCTCTGGTAAATGTGCATCATTAACATCTGTGCTTTGTTTAGTACAAGAGCAAATTAATGTATTGTTTTATTTCTACAGTGTTGTACATTCCAAGTTTGGCTTTTGGGATTCCCAGTTTAATTATTGTCTTCCTATTTCTAAATTGTGATTACTTGTTTGGTGATGGTCTATGTTCTGCATGTGTAACTGAGCTGAGGTGTTCTGTTTATATAATTCCTATTTGACATTGCCACTTGTTCTCTTTCCCCAGTAGGTCATGTATTGTTGTTCTCTGAAATGTATTGGTTTAATATTTGCAGTGTTGCCTTTTGATTGGTAGAGTATGGTGCTTTGTGAGTCCTGGTAGTGCTGTTAGGATACGGCGGGTTTACTATGGGCAGTGTTTG
The DNA here is from genome assembly GCA_033557465.1 of Ichthyophis bannanicus. Classification (NCBI taxonomy): domain Eukaryota; kingdom Metazoa; phylum Chordata; class Amphibia; order Gymnophiona; family Ichthyophiidae; genus Ichthyophis; species Ichthyophis bannanicus. The sequence goes on along the minus strand of CM066031.1, from coordinate 782,572,425 downwards.
TAGTAGTTCCTAATGTGTCTGGCAGTTGGCACTAGATTATAGTAATGTAGAAATCTTTTAGTCTTTCTTTATCCATACACTCATTAAGAGGCACGTTTACTAAAAGTTAGTATATGGTAACATTATGCAAATATTTATGCAAATGAGGCCCCTTATGCAAATGAGGTCCGCACCCCCCTTGGGCCGCCCCTGCTGGGGGCCCACAATTTTTGTTGGCGTAGGGCCTCACTCAAGGTAAATCCGGCCCTGAGTAGCACAGTGACTATTCGTCCCAATAACTGGTTAATGTACATGTAAATAAAATAACTCCTACATCAAATCCTAAGGCAGCCTGGCTTCTGCACAATAAGATCTGTAGATTTGTTCTTCACACTTCAGAATCCACACATCACTGTTATATAAGTTGAATGCATGAGTTCCATTTGAAAAAGAAGTGTTAAAACTGTGGTTCAAATGAGAACGCTAAACTTACCGTAGGCTCTTTGAAGGCAATATTGAGCCAGACACAGAATGCCTGAAGATGGATAATTTATCCAATATCTTTATGCACATATTCAGCCAGATTATCCATTTAAATCTGACCGCAGAAGATGTGGTCATGGTTTTAAATAGTAAGGTTAGGCCTCCTATTTCTACATTCAGACATAAATAGATAAGTTACTCAGAGAGTTAAATATCACCATTCTCCAGTATAACTTTCAGCCCAGCCCCTGAAACTCTCCTAATTCCACCCTACTTTGCATACATTTTGGCCATGCATTGTCTTATATGGATAAATGTTGGGGAAGTAGTCATTAAGGTACATACGTGGCAATTTACTGCATTAATGGTTTCTTATAAGATATCTCCCAAAACACAGGAACTACTAATATAAACCCTAAATTATTGAAAAAGTAGATCCAAATCAGCTGATCCCTATGTCTATTAAAATGGTGGAATATTTTCTTGAGGAAATCTTCCTCTTGCAACAAATTTTCCTGTTTACTCAATGAAAGTTTATCCAAAACAGTGAACCATTCTGAGATATGTGTATAAACACAACAACGTGCCATACACTGATATTTTGGCTAAACTTTGGAATAAAATTACTATTTTTTTTAAAAAAAACAACGTGTGTGCACTTATCTGCTTTCAACCATATCAGCTTTCCAGCTTTAATTGTTGCAGTTCCAACTTTAATTATTGCAGTTCTTTAAGGTTCCATCCTTTTAGATAACATTGCGCGGTTCTTTCCAATCCTGCATGCAGTTCTTTAAGGTTCCATTCCTTTAGATAACAATGTGTAGTTCTTTCCTATCCTGCGAACACAGTACTGCGTTTAGGGCTTAGCATTCATTAACGCCCTGCTTCAACACTCAAAACTTGAAACACTGCACATGCTTAAGAAAAATCCTTATTCTTCCAGAACTTCCAAATGGAATGGATCTCTTGATGAACCAGCTGCCTGTTAAACCCCTGGGCTGACAATACGATAGGTAGACAGATAGACAGAATCCAATAAACAGCCAATCATGCAAGCTTACATCACAGTAAACTTGTCCAATCAAGTTCTTGGTTCAGTCCTGCCTAGGACACCATCGATAATTTAAAAATCCAAGATTGTTCTATTAATTGTAACTTTTGTACCCTATTGCCACCCCAGGGATTTGTTGAAACACAGTTACTACTACTACTACTATTACTATTTAACTATACAACACACATCATCTTAAATCTTTGAAATCATGCTGTTTCAATAAGCAATGATTTACTATACGCACACTTGTTGTTTTATTGCGTAATCGAGATAAATGCTCTCGAAAACGAACCTTAATTGGGCGGATGGTACATCCCATATAGATTAAAGAACGTGAACACAACATGTATACTACGCTTTTGATTAGAATTAGGAAAATGTTACTGACTAATTGCTCTTCTTTCCAAGCCAGTGGCTATCTGTCTGCGCACCATGCCCCTGCAAAATAGATGCCCACACCTGATCCCCCAGCCACATCAGAGTATAACTGCAAGTCCCTTGAGGAAATTTCTCTCTCCAGCATTACAGACGTACCATTAAATTCCTTCAAAAAGACATCCCAAATCCGCAAATTTTCCTTTATCACCCACCACACTCGAATACGGTGATGCGCTTTGCGCACCCCCACTGTTGCCCCCTCCAACCGCCGCAGAAACACCCTACCCATCGGGATGATACGACATGCGAAATTCAATGCACCTATCAATTCCTGCAACTCTCGCAAGTTCAACTTGTTGGACACTAAGGTATTGGCCACTAACACCCGCAACTTCGTCACCTTATCCTTCGGCAGCCTAGCCACCATTGCCCTTGAATCCAATTCCACCCCCAAAAATGTCAGTCGTCTAGTAGGACCCTCAATCTTTCCTTCCGCTATGGGCACCCCAAGTCCTTTGCCAAGTCCATGAAACCGCTCAATAGGTGCTGGCATTCAGACGACTGCCCCGACCCCACAAATAAAAAATCATCCAAATAATGCACCACATTCTCACTTCTCGAACCACCGCTCAATGAAGGAATTTATTTCTTTATTTATTTACATTCTCTTATATACTGCGCTATTCTGCATCAGTGCGGTTTACATTGAACAAACTGAAATTACATTGAACAGGGCATTATAACTTGGAGATAACTATTTTACAGGGAACATGGGCTATGGAGGGTTAAGTGGCTTGCCCAAGACCACAAGGAGCACCTGTGGGACTAGAAACCCCAGTCCTTCCGGCCTGAAGTACCTTGCCCCAACCACTAGGCCACTCCTCCACTCTAAAAGTGGTACTAAATTTTTCAAAATAGGCACAGGACACCGAGCATCCCATAGGCATACACTTGTCGAAATAAAACAAATCCTCAAACCAAAAACCCAACAACCTAAAACTAGACGGATGTACTGGCAGCAGACGAAACGCCAACTCAATATCGACCTTCGCCATCAATGCCCAGACCCCTACTCGTCTCACCAATTCCACTGCCCTGTCAAACGACTCATATCTAATCGCACAGCTATCCCGAGGTATATGATCGTTGACAGATGTTCCCTCCGGAAATGACAAATTATGAATTAATCGAAACTTCCCCACCTCTTTTTTTGGGTATAATACCCAAAGGGGACACTACCAAATCCGGGAATGGCTTTTCCACAAACGGGCCAGCAATCCTCCCTAATTCCAATTCTTTTAACAATTTGTCCCGCACTACTGGTGCTATGCGCCTTACCAAGGGCGCATTACCCGATGTGTTTGCTACCACCGTACCTGCCACCAGGATGACGAAGCCTTCCCGAAACCCTTTTTCCAAGACCTCCTTAGCTCCCCATCTCGGGTATTGCTGAAGCCTGGCCCTTAACGCCTCCACCCGTGTCGGGGTAACTGCCAGACTGCTGACATCAAAATCACTTAGGGGCCGACCCACTAGCCGGGGCAGTCCCTTTTTTAAGACACTTTGCCGCCGAATGCCCCCCTCCACAACTTGAGCATGCATGGCGGAACTTGCAATCAGGAAATGGACATGAGGCCTTATTGAATCTCCAGCACACATCCCCTGTTCCCGTACCTCCGACCTTCTGCTGTGGATTGGCTCCTGTAGGCCGAAAGGAATGTCCCGTCCCCCCTGCTATTCCGACTCCAGGTTTTCCACCGATGCCCTCTGCCCCAGGTTTGGCGGACATTTGCGTGAGCCACAGATTGATATCTTGGGAGCCCCATGACAAAAAACGGTTCTCCATTTTATCGTGGAATTTCTCATCATAGTTCAACCACGACCATCCTTCGTGCGTCTGCGCAGCCTCCAAAATGGCATCCGCATAGGCCAACAACATCCCGTATTGATCCGGGTAATGATGTCCCCACACACTGGCCAAACGCAGAAAGGCTCTTGTCCAGTTCACCACATTCCTAGACACCTTCTTAATCCACACGGCCTTTTCATCCTCCTTTCTCTTCTTCTTACTATCCCCCAACCGCCTCCTCCCCTCTAACAATCAGAATATGTCTACATATCTCCTTTTCCTAATCTTACGACGCAAAGTTTTTGGTACTCCTTCCCATAACTCCGCATAAACCGCCAATGATGGAGCTCCCCCTGCCGACCTGCTGCAACCCCCTTCCTTACCTCCTATTTCGTGCCCTAATCTGCCACCCTCCGATGCGGTCGACAACGATACCGATGCAGAGGATGAGGAGGAATCTGAACTATGCCGCCTCCGACACACGTGCTTCCGCTTCTTATGCACCTTTCCCCCCATTCCCGACCCCCTGTCAGCCACCCCTACCCCTGATCCATCACGCAACATACCTGTTGCCCTCAGCTTCTCTGCCTGCTCAGTAGCTGCCCCCCTCTCCACGGAGCTGTCCACCACGCTGTGCTGTTGCTGTTCCACTCCACTGTGACCTCTGCTTCCAGGCACTTCAGGATATGGCACCATCGTGGGCACCTGGGGAGAAATAAAAGAGAACACCGAGGGAGGGACCACCGATGGCCACGCAGGCTGCCAAGCCCCTAGCCATTCCGCCCCTGATGAACCTTGCCCGCCCCCAAGCCAATGCTGCCAAGACACCGCACTCCCCCCAGGCCTGCCACCCCCTTCTGCCACCATCCCTTCCACCCCTGGGTGACCACCTGGCCACCTGAAATGCAGAGGGGCTGGACCCGACGCACTCATGCCGCCCCTAAACCCTTCCCAAAGGCCCAAGCTCCTCTTGTCCCAACGCAGCCTCACCATCCCCCGCACTATGCCTCCCCGACGAGCATCCCGTCATTGCACTCAGTCCCCCTAAAGATTCACCACCCTGCCGCCCCACTGGCTGAGTCACCAACCTACCACCACGAGTCCCTCCCTGCTTCTGGGCCCTCGCCCCAGCCCCTCGTGCTTTCTCCTGGCCCCCCCTTATTCCCTTAGCCCCAGCAGACCTCTTATCCCGAAGGGGACCGGCTGCCTCCCTGCACTGATCCACCTCCCCTTCAACACCTGCTGTAAACTGTCCCCCAACCTGTCTCCCTCGCTTCCCAGCAGACCCACCAGCTCTCCCAAGCCCTCTTCCCCGGCCCCGTTGACCCCCCCCCCCCCTTTGCCAGCATGTCTCTCCTGTGTGTGCTCCCTGCCTGAGACCCAGGCCTACCATTTCCCCTTTTTCCTTTCTTTTTTTTTTCTTTTTTTTTTTAAAGCTTTATTTACATTTTCAGCACAAAAAAGATAACAAACAATAAACCACAATACATAAAATGCAACCAAACAACCAACAAAAAAGAAAGGAAAAAACCAGCACTTCCACTCACCCCTCCTAACCCCCCTACCCCCCCCCGCTCCCCCGTGCCCAACCACATTGACCACCCCTGCTGAACAGGCTATCTCCCAGACCAATCACTTAGCAATTAACCCCAAACCCCTTCAATCCTTGGGCCCATACATTTAGCCGCATCCCCAAACTCCAGTAATGTTCTCCACTTGCTTCTACGAGAAGGGGATTGTAACTGTCCCTTCCGGGGTATTGACTCATATTTGCTATACGTACATACTAGACCACTCCATGCTTGCACATGAAGACAGGTAATTTCTTTCCAGTTGTGTATCCGATGACAAATGGCTATACCTACCAAAAAATCTAAAAGAAAGGCATCTGTACCACACCATAGCGAGATGCCCGATCCTGAGCGGAAAGCAACTATTTCCCACTTAAGGGGGACACTAAGGACCAAAATCTTTTGAATAAGGTTCCACACCTGCGACCAATAAATTTGGATCCTAGAACAGTCAAAAACAACGTGCCTAAAAGTGCCAGTCTCCTTATGACAAAACCAGCATTTCTCACTGACGGATTTGTCCCACCTACTAAGGCGTACTGGGGTGATATAGGCCCTATGAGCAAAGAAAAATAGCGTTTGAGTGAGGGAGGCAGATTGGGTAATTCTGACCTGGGTAGCCCAAAATTTCTCCCACCCCTTTTCCGAGAGGGTAAGGCCAACATCGCTTTCCCAAGCCCCTCCCAGATTATGCGAACCCACCAAGTTGGTTTGCTTCACAGCTTTATACAAAAAAGAAGCCGTACCCACCACACCCCGTACCTGCTCAATTATTTCACTCAGTACCCCCTCCACTCGCAACCACCTCACATCACCAAGAGCTCCCGCCACACAATGGACCCATTGGAAGTAAGCCGATCCCGGTAAATGATAAACTCTCTGCAACTCCTCAAAACGTTTCCAACCATCCCGACTACATATCTGCCCAACAGTCCAAACACCCTTACTATACCAAGCTTTCCATGCAAAGGATTTCTGCTGCACTTTAAATAACAGATTATACCACAAAGACAAATCCTCCGACATCACCTCTTCCCGCCTATTAGTCTGCAACATTATCTGAAAAGCCCTTTGCGTATCCAAAATCATAGGAGGTCTCAACGACCCTTCCCTAAATACCATACCGTGCAATCGACACTTCGGGAAAGGGGTCGACAGTTCCCCCTCAAGGCGCAACCAGACCGGGCTCTGCTCAGTTAGCTGTTCCGACCAACAAAAAGGCACAGTGATAAAACCGAAAATGTGGGAAGTTCACCCCCCCCCCCCCCCCCACTTTCTTTGCACGCCTTAAGCTTCTTAAGTGCAATTCTGGAAGGCTTATTATTCCACAGAAAAGAAATTAATAGTCTCTCCATTTGCTGATAAACCTGAACTGGGAAGAATAAAGGCAACATTTCAAGAATGTAATTTGTAATTTATTTTAGGGGCTATTGCCATTTTAATAGTCTCTAAACGCCCCACCACATTAGGCGCAATGGAGACCATTTTGCCGTCATTGACTGTATAATAGATACCATCAACTTTGCATTAAAACGAATGGTTTCCTCCAGGGGGTGACAATAATGGACACCTAAGTATTTCACTGGCTTTGACTCCCAAACAAACAGGAACTCAGACAACATAGCCTTAAAAGCATGAGAGTTAAGAGCGAAAGCCACTGATTTAGTCCAATTAATCTTGTACCCGGAAAGGACCGAATACCTTTCCATCTGATCTAGAATATGGGGAATCGATTCCGGGATAGTAAATAACAGAAGATCATCAGCCTAAGCCGAAAGTTTGATCTCCTTACCCGAGATGTTAACACCTTGGATCCGAGGGTTTTGCCGCAACAACAAGGCTAAAGGTTCTAGAGCAATATTAAACAGCATGGGGGACAGCAGGCACCCCTGCCGTGACCCACGACCCAGGAGGAGTTCATGTGATTGAGTATTATTAACACAGATACACGCCACTGGCCGAGCGTACAAGACTTTAATAAAATTGAGAAAACCCGCACCAAAACCAAACCATTTAAGAGTAGAAAACAAGAACGCCCACTCCAATCGATCAAACGCCTTTTCGGCGTCTAACGACAAACCAACCATAGGACCATCCACTGCATCAGCCCCAACTAAGACGACACAAAAGTCTGGCGTTATCCGCAGTTGATCTCCCTTCTACAAAGCCACATTGATCTGGATGAATCAGAGAGGGCATCACTACAGCCAAACGTTGCGCCAATATAGTCGCATATATCTTATAATCCACATTAAGAAGAGAAATTGGCCGGTAATTGCCCACCAACTGCGGATCTCTTCCAGGTTTCTCAATCACAACCACATTTGCTGAGGCGAAGGAGCCAACTTGCGGGCACTCTTCCAGCAGTGTCAGATAATATTGCTGCAAGAATGGTCCCAAGTCCTTAGCAAAAGTCTTGTAAAACTCTGAAGGCAGCCCGTCCGGACCAGCGGCTTTTCCAGTCACCATCGACTCTATGGCGCCCTGTATCTCCACTAAGGAAATCGGATCATCAAGTCCAGCTGCCACCTCCTGTTCAATCGTCGGCCTATGAATTTCGGCTAATAGCTGTGAAAAGGCATCCGCCGAACATTCCCCCTCAGAGGCGTATAACCGGGCATAGAAGGTTCTAAAAGATTCGGCAATGCCTAAATCATCAACTGTCAACGTTGACTTTCCCTGATCGCAGATAGCCACAATTCTACTAGCATCTTTACGGCCTCTCAGCGCATTGGCGAGGAGCCTGCCAGCCTTATTCCCTTCCCAGTAGTACGCACCTGCCTGGACTTGAAGACACTTCGCCGCCTCTGTTGTTATAAGCTGATTATATCTCAGACGCAGCCTTTGCAGCCGCAGGAGAATTCAAGGATCCGACCCACCAGCCAATACCTGCTCCCCGGCCCTAATTTGCTCCTCCAGAGCTTCCAGCTACGCTCTCCGTTGCCTGGCCAGTCCTATACCAAAACTGGTTATGGCAGCCCTCAAAAAAGCTTTAAAACCCTCCCATCTAGCCCACCCTTTAGACAAATGTGGGGTATTAAAAAAGAAATACTCCTGAATAGCAGCCTTAATCCTTGCATGAAAATCTTCATTTCCCAACCATGCTCTATCAAATGACCACCTACTAGTTGGGGCGCTCAGCGCATCATCCTGCAACACAACTTATACTGCAGCATGATCTGATAGATGCATCGCATGAATCTCTGCCGCGGTCAAATTTGGAATCAAAGGCTTAGAAATCAAGATATAATCAATGCGCGACAGAGATTGATGCGGGGGGGAAAAGAATGTAAAGTCCAACTCTTCCGGATGCGACAAGCGCCATGCATCCACTAGTCCCATTTCCCCCATCATGGACATCAGAACCCTCTGCGCTTTGGTAGGTCCAAGAGTCTTAGGTGGCTTCCTATCCACAAGGGCATCTAGCACCAAGTTCAGATCGCCTCCCAACACTTTCAGGGCTGAGGGCTCTGCCTGCATTTCCTCCGCCAGCAATCGGAAGAAATCCGGGCAGTCCCTATTAGGTGCGTAGACATTCATTAAAACTAGGTCCAATGCACCAAGCCTGATTCCAGCCTTCACCCATCTGCCTTCCTGATCCGCTTTGACCGAATTCACAGAGAGGTTGAGAGACTTATGAGCTAAAATGGCTACACCATTATGCTTGCCTCTCGCTGCCGAGAAGGCCAGAAGCATAAAAGGGTTTATATTTAGCTTTAAGGATTCGTTCTCGCTAAGGTGGGTCTCCTGCAACATAAAGATATCAGCTTTCTCTTGCTTACCATAAAGAATAATTTTCTTTCACTTAATAGGACTATTTATGCCCTTTACATTTAAGGACAGTATCCTAATAGGCGCCAAATCCCCTCCATAAACTCCCGGTCTAAAGAATCTCAGTCCAGTTGATGAGGTACAGCAAAATACATAGCCCCTTCCGAGACAGCGCCCTATCCCAATTCCTCTGCTTTCTTTGTCCCCATACCAACAACTTATGCTTGACCGTACTTAACCCCCAGCAACCAACCCATGCAAAACAATACCTAAAGGGTCTCGGGGAGTGGAGGAGACCTAAAAAACATCCAGGTAAACCCACAGCAAGCAGCGCAGGTACAGAGGAGCATCAAATAAACAAACATCAAAGCAATTGCGCAAACCTTCCCATTATGAAAGTTACCCATCACATTCACTGTACAAGTATAAAGGCGATATACCAAGCTATAGAGACCCAAAACTGGATCATCTACCACTCAGAAATACGCCCATACAGACAGGCGAAAAGAGTCCCCTTCGATTATGTTCAACGCATCAACTCCTGCTCTTTCTCGTCGACATACTCCGATAGCAGCTCAGGATCTTCAAAAGTCTTGGTAACGTTGTGCAGCGTGACCCTCATTCTTGCAGGGTGAAGTAGGCCAAACCTCGCCTGCAACTTTTGCAATCTAGGCCGAAATTCTAAGAATCTCTTCCTCTTCTCAACAGTAGTTTTCGCAAAGTCAGGGAAGAACATCAGTCTATGCCCCTCAAAATCCACTGGCGCTCTAGCTCTAGCCGCAT